>JAQFVV010006278.1:4402927-4610131 GCA_028023455.1 Epiperipatus broadwayi | reverse complement strand
TCTGGCGTCACTCTAACTCTGCTAGTTCTTATGCTAAAATATTTATTTGACAGGTATTGATTAGGTTTTTAAAAGTTCTGTAAGATGGTGCCCTCTTCCGAATTATTTTACAAGTAAAAAATAAAAAAAATGCATTTTAAACTAAACAAAGAAAGAAACTTGTCAGTGATTCGCTGTCAGCTGACTCTCAGCCAAAAAAGACATTCTGATTGGCTGGAAAAAAACAAAGAAACCGCCTGATCAAAGAAAATAAAGAAAAATGCTGAGATTTTCATTTCGAATGCAATTTAAGTATTAAAAAAATATAATTTGAGAAATTAAACTAGTTTTTTTAAAAAAATATACCAAAAAAACAAAATTATTTTCGAAAAATATTGAAGATTTTAGTAAAAATATTTAAGATTTAGCAAAAAGAAATCTTTACTTTTCGATAACGTAAAATTGAAAAAAAGCGTTTGCGTCAGCACTTTTTTGTTTAGACATTCGCTTTATATTTCCCGAAATTGAATATATTTTATAATAAATAAATAGCAATTTATTTTTGAAAAAATTTTCATTCTCTTTCATAACCTGAAAAATTAGTAATATACTTTTTATAAACGTATCTGAGTTGAATTTAATATTATAGGCGAATATGTTTTAACAATAGGCTTTATCTTCAGTTTGTGAGTTGGCCAATTAAAAGATTTGATTTTTATCTCATACAACCAATAACATAATTAGTGGTTTAAGGGTTAACATTTGATGACTAGAGATTCATTAACATTTGACGATTTCTTGAAATCAACATAGCCTCTTTTATTTTATGTTTATTATGACAACGTTCAATTTGAATAATTTTCATATTTTTATAATCAAATTTAAATCCATATTGACAAGATTTATTATGATCAAATATAACATATGATGAAGGTTTATTTACATCTGTTCCATATTGATTCTCTTTTTGAATTCTATTATATAAAAGCATATGTTCTTTTATTCTTGGATATAAAAGTTACTCTTAATGATTACAGTTTGGATTATCTCATGTTAATTAAACCAATTGAAACTAGAGGTTTTATTCCATATGAATCACATGTACCTATGTGTCATAAGCTGTCTGGTTTGAAATCATTCTTATTTCGAAATGAAAAATTATGCAAATATTCTAGTGATGAAATTAAAAATGTACATTTATTTGTTAATGACTTGTTAAAAATTGGTTATTATAAAAATGCTATTGCTAATATCATTAAAGGATTTAAAAGAAATCAACACTATAATAAAATTAAAAATAAAAATATCAAAATGAAATGGATTTCAATGCCATTTATATGAGATGAGCAGGTCAAGTTTATTAGGAAAATTTATAATGGTTTGTGTCATATTGCTTTTTTCTCTACAAATAACATAAATAGATTGCTTAATAATTCTAAAATTCAAAATTCAAAGTTTAATCAAAATTCTATTATATATAGATTGATATGTGGATGTGGCATACAATACATTGGTGAATCTAAGTGTACATTTGAGAAGAGAATAAAAGAACATATGCTTTTATATAATAGAATTCAAAAAGAGAATCAATATGGAACAGATGTAAATAAACCTTCATCATCTGTTATATTTGATCATAATAAATCTTGTCAATATGGATTTAAATTTGATTATAAAAATATGAAAATTATTCAAATTGAATGTTGTCATAATAAACGTAAAATAAAAGAGGCTATGTTGATTTCAAGAAATCGTCAAATGTTAATGAATCGCCAGTCATCAAATATTAAGATAACAGAATTGTGGGAAATCTGAATTGAACTATGGGTATTGTTAAGGGTTGTCTCGTTTTGATTATTTGACGTTATATAGTTGATAAAGACTACAAAGTGTATAGTCGAAAGTACTTCTAAAAGAATATAATTTATATAAATTGTACTGTATTTTGATATATATATTGATTTGTATATTACATATATATATATATATATATATATATATATATATATATGTAATGTACATATCAATATATATATATATTATAATTGAAATAATATTTTTAACGGTTTACAAACAATTACAAACAATCTTTAAATCCACAGAAGTACTTTCGGTTACTTTCTAACCTGCCTCAACTGCCATAAAATTCAAAAACTAAAAGCGGAAGCAAACGTCATCAATTCAAATTCCACGAATCTCGTATTTTAATGTTAGAAGCTTGTCGATTTATTAAATGCGTTTTATTCCTGTTTATAAAAATTGCCTCTTTAATTTTTCTTTTACTATGGTTTCTCTCTTCATGAAGAATTTTCACATTTTCAAAATTAAATTTAAATTTATATTTACATGTTTTTTCGTGATCGAAGAAAACTGAAGAAGATATTAAATCGCCATTATTTTTATTTTTTACACGCTTATATAACAATTCATGTTCCTTCAATCTTTTCTCAATGCTGCACCTAGATTCACCTATATATGATAGCATACAATCACAAAAAATTTGATATATGACATTACTTTTTTGCTTTGACAGGTATGACATCCTTAGAATTATTAACTAATTTATTAATATTGTTTGGAATGTAGAATGAAACATTAAATACATCCTTATAAAAATCCTTAAAAAAAATTTTACTTGTGGATTTGAAATAAATGGAATAAATATCCATTTTTTATTATTAATCTTCATTTCTTTTAAATTATAATATTTTTTTTAAATTGACTTAAAGTATTGTTTATTTGTTCCATTTTATAACCAACATCAAGCAATTCCTTGGCAAATATCTCAATATTTTTCAATTTATCACTTTGGTAACGACATAATTTTTCGTTCCGAAACAAAAAAGATTTAAAACTTGCCATCTTATGCATCATTGGTACTTTTGATTTACAATTTATATATCCTCTTTTTTGCAATGGCTTAATTATTAGTTTATAATTTAATATACTGTTATCTCTTGTGATCATTAAATCTAAATAGTTAATCTTATAGTCCTGTTCTTTTTCAATAGTCCATTTCAAGCCATTCAACTTATTTAATTCCTCTATAAGCAAATTTATACTATTAGTGTTTCCACAGACAAAAACATCATCCACATATCTTTTGTAAATTTTAATATCTCCAAAAATACACATATTTAAAATACTACTCTCATATGTAGATAAAACGAAATTGCAAACTTGTGCAACTACAGGCAATCCCATAGGCCAACCTTTGTTCATTTTATAATATTGACCTTCAAAAGATGCAACAATGTTATCATTAAAAAATTTTAAAGAATCAATGATAAATTTTATCATATATTTACAAATATTTTTACTTTTTAATGCATGTTCAATTATTTTTATGGAATTCATTCTATCAATAGATCCATACATTTCTGTAACATCCAATGAAGCAATAATATCATTTTCATCAATAATTAAATTTTTAATACTATTTACAAAGTCAAACGATGAAGCAATAGTATTTTCCCCAAATCCTAAAAAGTCTTGTAAAAGTTTACCAATATATTTAGAAGTCTGATATATAAAGGAACCACCAAAATCTATCATAACTTGCAAAGGATTACCTTCTTTATGTAATTTTATATTTGCAAAAATACGAAGACATATGCATATATCCTTCTATATGTCTTCGTATTTTTGCAAATATAAAATTACATAAAGAAGGTAATCCTTTGCGAGTTATGATAGATTTTGGTGGTTCCTTTATATATCAGACTTCTAAATATATTGGTAAACTTTTACAAGACTTTTTAGGATTTGGGAAAATACTATTGCTTCATCGTTTGACTTTGTAAATAGTATTAAAAATTTAATTATTGATGAAAATGATATTATTGCTTCATTGGATGTTACAGAAATGTATGGATCTATTGATAGAATGAATTCCATAAAAATAATTGAACATGCATTAAAAAGTAAAAATATTTGTAAATATATGATAAAATTTATCATTGATTCTTTAAAATTTTTTAATGATAACATTGTTGCATCTTTTGAAGGTCAATATTATAAAATGAACAAAGGTTGGCCTATGGGATTGCTTGTAGTTGCACAAGTTTGCAATTTCGTTTTATCTACATATGAGAGTAGTATTTTAAATATGTGTATTTTTGGAGATATTAAAATTTACAAAAGATATGTGGATGATGTTTTTGTCTGTGGAAACATTAATAGTATAAATTTGCTTATAGAGGAATTAAATAAGTTGAATGGCTTGAAATGGACTATTGAAAAAGAACAGGACTATAAGATTAACTATTTAGATTTAATGATCACAAGAGATAACAGTATATTAAATTATAAACTAATAATTAAGCCATTGCAAAAAAGAGGATATATAAATTGTAAATCAAAAGTACCAATGATGCATAAGATAGCAAGTTTTAAATCTTTTTTTGTTTCGGAACGAAAAATTATGTCGTTACTAAAGTGATAAATTGAAAAATATTGAGATATTTGCCAAGGAATTGCTTGATGTTGGTTATAAAATGTAACAAATAAACAATACTTTAAGTCAATTTAAAAAAAATTTATTATAATTTAAAAGAAATGAAGATTAATAATAAAAAATGGATATCTATTCCATTTATTTCAAATCCACAAGTAAAATTTTTTAAGGATTTATATAAGAATGTATTTAATGTTTCATTCTACATTCCAAACAATATTAATAAATTAGTTAATAATTCTAAGGATGTCATACCTGTCAAGCAAAAAAGTAATGTCATATATCAAATTTTTTGTGATTGTATGCTATCATATATAGGTGAATCTAGGTGCAGCATTGAGAAAAGATTGAAGGAACATGAATTGTTATATAAGCGTGTAAAAAATAAAAATAATGGCGATTTAATATCTTCTTCAGTTTTCTTCGATCATGAAAAAACATGTAAATATAAATTTAAATTTAATTTTGAAAATGTGAAAATTCTTCACGAAGAGAGAAACCATAGTAAAAGAAAAATTAAAGAGGCAATTTTTATAAACAGGAATAAAACGCATTTAATAAATCGACAAACTTCTAACATTAAAATACGAGATTCGTGGAATTTGAATTGATGATGTTTGCTTCTGCTTTTAGTTTTTGAATTTTATGGCAGTTGAGGAAGGTTAGAAAGTAACCGAAAGTACTTCCATGGATTTAAAGATTGTTTGTAATTGTTTGTAAACTGTTAAAAATATTATTTCAATTATAATTACAATATTGTTTTTAATTAACGGATATTTTATTTATTTTATATATATATATATCCAGTTATCTTCATTAATTTCTTCAAAGATGCAGTGGTGATATTAGGTATAAAATATAATGGCATTAGCAATGTTAGATAGAGAATAGTATCAGGAGATCTTGAATCTTATGGCACCATCTACTGCTTTTTCAATGCATTATTAATTCAGGCAATAGCTGGTTTGAGCAAACTTCAATGATAGTTGGGTCTTTAAGCTGGTGTAGTTGTTTGGTTATCTAGCCACATATTGTAGATAGTTTGCTGCTAGATAAAATCATCATACTTGCTGTTATAAGTGAAGTATTGAAAAATATTAGGAAAAAGTCAGCAAGATTCAGATACCCATATTATGGTGAAAAATAATTTTAACCTGCTGTTTCTCTTCTCAGCATGAATACACAGCAACACTGCTTCTTGAGTTGGGATTTCAGATAAAACTAAACAGGGATACTAAACTGAACTATACTGGATTTTCCTAAAAACTAGTCTTAGTTCTTGTTTCTGATTTATTTATACTCTACTTAATCTTATTCAATAACATGTTTTGCAAACAATGGATTCATAACCAGCTACTTACAAGATTTGACCTCTGTTTTTTTATAGCAACATGTTTTTGAAAAAGATTTTCTTTATTTTCTTTATAAGTGGAAAATTTTTTACAGATATTATATCCCAATAGTTGTTTAATTAAAGTCCATTCAAAAAAAGCAAATGAGAAAATGAAAAAAATGCTTTATATTTTTATAACTATACAATTTAAATTTCTTACACATAAAACTACTTTTCTTTCTTCCTTTACATTGCAATTCATCATTTCATTGTTGTTGTTGTTATTATTACTACTACTACTATTACTACTACTACTACTACTACTACTACTACTACTACTATTATTATTACTACTACTACTACTACTACTACTACTACTACTACTACTACTACCACCACCACCACCATCACTACTACTACTACTACTACTACTACTACTACTACTACTACTACTACTACTACTACTACTACTACTACTACTACTACTACTACTACTACTATTATATTGTTTACTAAATATTACCTTGCCTACTACTGCTTTCATAAAATGTTACTATATTCATTTTTTATAAACTTGCTAAATTTATTTTTCATTCTAAACTTTTACTGCATGTTACTTTGTATGTATCCACCACAACATAGTAAATTTATTCATGCTTTAATACTCAGTACAAAATATAAATGTACATCCAGGGAAATTAAGAAGAGGAAATGGGAAATTCTGACCAAAACATTATTTACATTAAATAGCAGCTGTGCAGAAATGCAAAATGGAGCAGAAAAGAGGTTTTTAGGCCCACAACATAGGTTACATCAAATAAGTATCAATATTTCGGATTGGATCAAGATATCCAAATATTTAACAGTACATTTTTGATTCCAATTAAATGTTTATATTAGATGAAAATTGAATGGTTAATAAAATTCGAAAAAAAAATGATTCAGTTTAAATTTATATAAGATTAATCAAACAATAATGATGTTGTTAATTTATAACATAGTGTTGAATGTTTAAATTATAACTATAAGTTCTCCCTAAAGAATTTTTTTTGTTTATTTTAGGTTTGATAAAATAACATGAAACTCTCAGGTATCAAACCTTTTAACTAGAATGTTTATATTTAAAAAACTTACTAATATCTGATCATCATCATTTACAAATTATTACTGCCATCTCTACTTCCAGTGAATTGCATCATTTGTTAGTGTTAGGATATTATTAGAATATTGGATATTAAATTCACAATGATTGATTCGAGTAAGATAAGAAAACCACAAACTAAATGGATTAATAAAAATTACTTAATTTATAAACAATAAATATATAAAACTGTTGCTTACATAATTGCAACTATCAATACATATACAAGATATTAAATATAATAAAGATCTTTTTAATTTTAGACTTATGATATCAATAATGATAAGATCTTACCATACAAAATAATTAAGCAATTTTAAATAATGATTTTCTGAAAATATTATTAATTTACTATATTTTCACATGCTTTCTTAGTTCCTCCAAAGATGCTAGTTATCCTCTTGGTATTCTGGTAATGTTAGATAGGAAATATGGTGGTACTAGTAACATTATATAGAGTATAGTGTTGTCTTGACTAATTTTTATAGCATGTCCACATCTTTCCTCACAGCATTATTAATGCAGACAATGGTTAGTTTTGACAAATTTCAGTATTAGATGCTGGATCTGATTGCATTTTTGGGAGTTTTGGCTCATGTTGTTTTTTGGTTATTTAGCAACAGATGGTAGATATCTTGTTTCTAAATAAAATCATCAGAATTTTTATTTATAAGTGAAATATTAAAAATAATAGGAAATAATTAGCAAAATACAACTATCCAAATTATAGTAGAAAGTCATTTTAACCAGTTGTTTTCCCCTTGACATGGAATCATAGCAAAACTGCTTCTTGTATTGAGTTTTCAGTTAAACTAAAATAATCTAGACTACTGGACTGAACTGGACTATACTAGAATACTAAAAACTTGTTCATTGTTTGTGTCTGCATTATATATGCCTTATTTGATGTTGTGCAACAACTTGTCTTCCAAATAATGGATTTGTCATGCACTAGTTAAAATATTTGACCTCTGTTTCTTAACAGCAACCTGTTTTAGTAAATTTTTTATTCCCTTTACAATGTGTTGTGGTAACAAATTTACAGATATTATATTATGATTTGATACATAAGAAAAACATACATTTTGTTTTTCTCTCTTTTTATTTACATTAATTACTATTAAAATTTGGTAATTTTTAAAATATAATTAACTCCAAAATTTTAATATTATATGTAGATTTGTCATAAAATTTACTTTAGAAACTGACAAATTATTTAATTAATATACATCTAGAAAAAAAGCAAATGAGAAAAAGAACAAAATGTTTTATATTTTTATAACTAAACAATTCAATTTTATTGTGCATATTAAACTGACTTTTATTTTTGCTGTTAAATTGCAATTCATTATTTCATTGTTTCTCACATATTATAAGAAAACTTTATAAAGCACTTAGTAATATGATTAAATGCATAAACTATCTTTTTTTTCATTTTTAGGCAGTTTTTATGTTTAAACATGTTGTTTATTAAACAAATTTGTTATGCAGTTTTATATAATGTGAGCTGCTATATGATTTGTTTTCATTATAATATAATTATTTACTTTTTTACCATATTACTTTTTTTATTATCTAGGCAAATACATCTCAAATAGAAATATTAAAAGTGAAAAATTTCTTTGTGGCTTGCCTAAAATTTTTAAATTTTAATTGGTTCAAGCTACAATAAATGTTGAGAACCACTGATCTAAAAGAATATCTTCATAACTAGCAGCTTCAGATATCTTTCTGCAAATATAAATAAGTTGATAACAAGCTATATTATTAAATTTAGATAAAATATAATGACAAAAATAAGCAAATGATTATATTTATTTTTCAATTTAATCATTCTTAAGATTTCTTGTTTAACTTCTATCTATAGTTCTATATTACTTACTAAACTTATTTGTAATACTTATATAAGGCTCTAACCTTAGCACATGCACCTTGAGTGCTTAATGTTAACATGAGAGGCCTCTCCAAATCTTAAAACAAGATTCGACTTTATAAAGATAAGAGGGACCCTCTTATCTTTCAATCTATTTTTATAATTATATAGGCACTCAAGGCACATGTACTAAGGTTAGAGCCTTATATAAGTATTACAGATTTACATTACACTTAATAAGAATTAATATTTAAACTTATTTGTATTGAAATTATGTATGTGTTATAGTTTCTTTGTTGCCTCTGTTTATTAATAGTATTTTTCATTTTAAAAAGGTATATAATAAGAAAAAAAATCATAAAAAATAAGTTTTTAAAAATATTAAAAAATTATATTAATAAAAATATTATTAATGATAATTGTAGATGATTATAATGAACAATTTTAAGTATTATCATTTTCATCAATAAATTTAACAAAACAAATCTAACTAATTGGATTGATAAATTGAAGTCATTATTGTCTTTGTTTTGCTGTTTCTTATCCTCTGAATGATTGTCATAAAAATTATCATTATTTGTCTATTGATTTTAATAAATATATTGATTTCTATTAATAATAAAGGATTTTTTATTAATGATAATATAAAATTTTAAGCTGCTACTTTGTATGTAAAATTTAGATAAAAATTAATATATACATTGTACCATCGAAAATGTATGTCCATCCAACAAGATTTAGAATCTAAGCAAAAGTACCCCGAATCCAATCATGCCCAAAATACACAGGTCAGGAGCAATCATAAATTCTAACCTATTTGCCTATTCCCCAAATCTATAACATTATGAACAACACCTATGGTGATACCACATAAATTCATTATATCCTGTCCCAGTGTTACAACATTTTACATGAGAACTCAACTGGTGGTGATGACGATGAGAGATTGAGTAAACCCAAGATATCAAATTAAAAATATACATAAATATAAATATTAATAAGGAGATCCAAACAACTGGATTATAGTTTAAAATATAAATATTTATTTTGAACAGAATTCAAAGTGAGTTTTATATATATGTTCAACTCCATGCTTGTATAACTTTATTTTCATTACAAACGTTAAAGAATCTTGTTACGATTATTTTGATTTTAACAAATATTAATTTAGTGTGGTGGTTACAAAAAATGAATTTATTGGAGTGGTTTGGTGGACGTTTATACATTTAAAGGAAAAAATATTTAAAGATACAATAGAGTTTCACTGATTATACGATTTCAATACATAAGTTTATTTTCATTTGGAGATTTTATTTATAACAGTTAAAATATGGATACATTTTGATCAGTAGACTAAAACATTATTTATTTTACATTTTCAGCATTTTACAATAGAATATAGTGAAAATTCTATAATTGCAAGAACAGCTTATTTCAATAAGAGGGAGGGCAGCTTCATGAGAAGTTGGATTTAAACTCCAATGGAAAATATTACGAAGAGAAAAAGATTTTATTATCACATACCATTACAATTTACTTTTCTAAACAGGCTAGAAAACTAACTATAAGAAATGGTGGTGCTAGCATAATATCAGTGAGAGGAAATGGCACATTTGCCAGTACAAGGTCATTCCCCAATTTTCTTTAATGGTGGTAAACACCAGCTTCATGCTAAAGTGGTACAGAAAGAAAAGGTAGATAGGAAGATTCTATGGGACAGACCACAATGCATCCATACATTGCTTCATCTACTCTAGCCTGCATGTTCTAGAAGTAAATGTCTACTTCTATTATGAATGAGAATGCTAATGATGAAGCTATGAATCCCTGGAGTGAGGTACAAGCAATTCAAAACAGTATATAAATATATACTTGGGAAGAATAATGAACAATAAGGATCATGACTCCCTGGAGTCAGGCAGATCAAATTGAAGCCTTATGTGGCTTATGAATAATTGGACATATGCTAGCAACGCGATCATACTAATATAAAATCAATCAATTTAAATATTAAAGAAAAGCCTTAAATGGTTTAACAAATACATAATGATATGTTAAAATAATGACCCATGTAAGCTAAAGTCATTTATCATAAGTTAAACTATAAATTATGAAGCATGTATTGCTCCCCCTTCTTGAATCAATATTTTAACATATTAAACAAACACTAAAATTTGCACACTTAAAAGTGTGAATTACAAAATACATTTAATTTTCCAACCTTTTGGTGATGATGATCAATAAGAAAATTAATAAAATTAATGGACACCAATATCTACCCCTGATTGCAAAAGTATTTATACATTTGATAAAATTTATGATAAAATATTTATTTTAAAAAAGCAGGTATTTATTTAAAGTACAAACCCAATCTTATGAGGTATTTAAAATACATAACAAGAACCCATTAATTCCCCCTTTCTATTCCACAGCAGATTATAGAAGTTCACAAGATTAAGTTTGAATGGCATTTACAAATAAAATTAAGTGGAAAATATAAAAATGTTATTAAAATTAAATTATAACTGCACTAAATTATAAAGATAATAAGAAGCATGAGTTGGATGAATGATTATTTTGGATAGCAGAGAATTGATACAAAAGATTAGGTAACTTTTAGAAAATTTAAACATAAAGAAAACATTAGTTTACAAATTAAATTACAAATTAGAATTGGCTAAGGCAGTTATATTGTCTTTGGGATGGTTACCTCAGGATTCTGTGAAGTATTGATGAATCTTCTGTGGCAGGCAGCATTCTTGGAGCTACATTTCGGCATGAGTTGGGCTAAAGATGGAGAAGATGGCAGCTTAGGTCCTCAAAATTGCAATGAACATGAAGTCAGCTAGCAACGATTGACCAAACTCTGACATAATAGATTTTTAGTCATCTTTATGTCAGTTTTTAGTCCCTCAGATAATGTTTGTTTTAATTAGATGTCCTGGCTCTAATGGATCCTTAATTTAGAAGAGTTTTTACTCTATTGTTAGTAGAGATGCAGTCATGAGATAACTGTCTAAAATCAATTTAAACCACTTTCCTGTTTGAAATGGATTTGACAAAAAATGTTAATAGCTAACTAAAATCCATTAGCTTTGTTTTAGATTTTATTTTTTCTTAACTTTAATTTACAAATTCCTTTTTTTAAAATCATAAAACAAACTTTCCACCCCTTTAATTATTTTTAGACAGTAAACGACTGCATCTTCATCTTAAATTTATATTTTTAGTTTTATGACAAAAGTAATTATAAAGTATTAAAATAAAAGTTAAAAAAATACAATTTTAAAAAACACAAAATTATTTAATATTTTTAATTACATATATAAGCTCCTGTAATATACCTGTATATATCTGAGTCGCATCTACAAAAGCTAATATTTAAAATAATTAAAGATTTTTATTTCAGATTTGTATTTATAAATCTCATAGATGCTGCTCAGAAATATATGTAAAGTTTATATACATTTTACAACAACAAAAAAAGGAGCATGATGACACGTGAACTATGGTAGAACCATGAAACTCGGTCTTGAACTAAGGTCGACTGTTTCAACATAAAATGTATGTAATAAAATGATAAAGATTTAAAATTACTCTTTTGACATCAAAAATATCTATAAATAATAAATATCACAACAAAATATGCACTACAGATTATAAGTAATTAAACATAAAGCTTCTAAAAGAGTATATGTTTTTGTATTAACTTTAATATCAGTTATTTTTATTTTGAAGTTAAAGCAATCTGATTTATACTGTGTATATTACTTAGAAACTTTTAGACTATTTTTGTTTAATCTTTTTTATTATGAAAAGGTATATATTGTTGCTTTTTTATATATATTTTACAGAAAGTTATATATATATAAAAGCAACAATATATATATATATATATTGTTGCTTTTTTATATATATTTTACAGAAAGTTAATACCACTCCAGAGGGGAAAAAATAATTAATCTAAGAAGTGTGTATTAATGAATTTTGTAAAATAAATTTCTGGTTCTATGTTAAAAGGTCATCTGTTTTATGAATAATTAAAAAAATTAAACATATGCTGTTGAAAAAAGTATTAGGTATTTCATTGTTACCTGTAGAGCAATTGTTTCTAGATAAACGAAATGATTTATTTTCTATAATTTAATATTAATCAGAATTTAGTTATATAGTTTAATTGAAAGTCATTAAATTTCTATTACAAAGAGAATCTTTCTTAATACCAGCTTATAAATGAAGGTGCACTGTATTATATATAAAATAAATATTTGTAAATACTTATTTAATATTTTCTCCAACTTAAAAGTATATATATTTTAAAAGCCTACATAATGCAATTGTATTTAACTGTCATTCTACTAAATAAATTTAAACCTAGAGTAAGTAAATTAAAAAAATTTTCAACAGACTTAATATCATTCTTTTTGGTAGACAATCCACAATCCATCTATAAGATATATAATATTGGTCACTAAATGATTATCTAGCTATTTTAAAATAAAGAGTAAAGCTAAGTAAGAAAAACTATTCAAGCTCTCACTAGTTGGAAATTGGCAAACTTGATGAGTTGTACTTTTTTCTTCACTAATTCTCTATAAGGTATTGTTGGATAGATCTTTTTTGATGTTTATGCTATTTAAAAAGTCTGTTTGATAAAGAATGAAAACAAAGATATTATATTCATGTAAACAGAGATAACAATCTTTTGATATTGCTAAGAAACTATCAATACTAAGTGTCAATTCTGATGTTAAACAAGAGTATTTGAAATAAAAGTAGTATTTGTCAAAATCTTAAAACAAAAAAAACTATTATATAGAATAGTAGAAAAAAATTGTTTTGCTTCTGAATCATCAGTAATTAATCACTTTCTGACAATATCAAAAGGTAAAGATATCTCTGTTTACATGGACATAATCTCTTTATTTTTATTCTTTATCAATTTATACCTCCATAAAAATATTTCATTTAACATTTTTATATATAAACACACATTTGATTTGAATATAAAGTTTCCAGTAAATAAGTTGTATCTATCTTAACAAATATTGTACATAGAATTGATATAACCCTGATATGTCTGTAATTTCTTATATCCTTCTTATCATCTTTTTCGTAAATATCAAAATTACTGTTGCATTATGTCAATCATATGATGTATCATTATTATGATGACATCTGATATATAGTTTAGCTATATTTTTTATTTGATTTTTATTAATAAAACATTAATAATTTATATTTCCTTGAGCTTTTTCTTTATTCATAGATTTAATTGCATATTCACCTCTTCACTTAAAAAAATGTGACGTTTCAGAAGATATAATTGTAACGATTTTGTTTTTTTAATCTTTACTGCTATACAATTCTTGTAAAACTCACTCACCTATTTCGTGGTCATGCCTCTATTTAGTAATAATTCTACTTTTTTTCTTTTTGAAAAAATGTATATTATATCAGTAGAGTAATGAAAAAAAATTAAAAATTTTCACTTTTATTTAACTAAGAATACAGATTCTGTTGTGACTAAGATGTATAAATTTTTTCTATGGTAGGAAAGGAGCATCAGAGAGTTTGCGTTAGAGATTATATTACTTTATGAATTATTTGCTTTAATATTAAAAAGATCTAAAAAAAAATGCTGAAGTAAATAATAATGTGCAATATTCCATCTGTTTTAATGCAGTACAGAAATCATCACTTGGGTTTGAACCCCAGTTCAATTCTGTCACTTTCAATGTCTAAATAGCATAATCTCCAAAACAATGAACCATTTAGTTATATTATATGGTATAATGATCAAATTATTCTGTATTAATCAGTAAATTTTATGTAATAAATTTCAACAAAGTAAATTAATTATTAAACTAACTTTCAAAATTAAAGACGAAATGTTTAAAAAACTGTATAATTTGAGATGACTGGTAAATTAAAAATTAAGATGGATTTCTCAGCAGTTTTTAGTGAATTAAAATTTTAATTTTTTATGATAGCATAAAAAAAGAGGTGATAAAATACTTTTAAAAAAAGATAAATATTCTTGTTTATACATCTGAGTTTATCAAATAATTTATCTACATCATATTTTAACATGTATTTTTTTCAATCTATAAAATTATATTTGAGTCAATGACTACTTATAGTGAATTTCATTCATGTAATAAATGTAAGTAATTAAAGTTAATCTCTAAAGAGTTTTATCACTTTTAATTCATTGCAGCAAAGTTCATTTGTTGCTAGTAAATGATATTATTTGTCTTGAAAATATCAGTTTCCAAGTATGTTGTGAAATAATGTTGCAGTCAAATCTTCTTATAAAAAAAGTTTAAAATGAAATAATTTGAATATTAAAGTGTAATATATAAAACATGTGTAATATTAAACAAATTATATCTTTAAGCTAAAACACAAAAGTACCGATTATATAAAATGACTCCTGTAAAGGTTAAAAAGTAATGCAGAATAAAGCCAGAAACTAGACTGAAGACAGAAATTTAATAACATAAACAATTTATTCAATATCCAAACTTATTATTTATGGTACTAAAGTAAGAAATTACCCTTTTATATTTTATACTGTATAAATTAAAGAAACAAGTGATTTGTTGTTATCACTGTAATTAATATTAATCTTGATTTTTTTATTCATATATAAATTCAGGGTATGTTTTTTTTTTCTTTTCATATGTCAAATGCGTTGACCGGGAAGCACACTCGAGCCAGCTGCTTGGAAGGCAGCTATGCTAATCACTAGGCCACCAATGCTTGACAATTTTTGTGTATTTTGAAATACCCTTTAGCTAGAAAAATACATTTCTAAAGACCACAGGGTAATAAATGATTAAAATGGCCAGCATTAATATTGGTTATGTGTCACATGTTACAAAGTTTGCACAATAATAACATTTATAATTTATAAAGATAGATACAACATTAATTCTATATAAACCTTAAATAAATTTTTAACAAACTGAAAAAATAATATATATTTGTAGTAATAGTAGTAATATTACTAATTAATTATATTTATTTTTATAATTAATTCCTTTAATATATATATATATATATCCACAGATGGCATTCTACCAAAAACGCCCATCAAGCGTATGTTTTGTTTACACAAACGTCAGAGTAGTTAGTATTCACTATCTCTAACTATAATTCCACTTTCAGATCATGATTTCAAGCTATTTGCTATCGTCAGTGAAAGACAGGAATAAAGAAACTAGATCTAAATACAAACTCTGAGCGTTTATGAAACAATTTCTATTCAGCTTGCAAGCGTGAATTTTTTGGACACGTAATGTCTTCAAACTCAGCATAGCAAACCAGATAGCTATATGGGTCTGATCTCAGTTCAGCATCACCACATAGTAGAAGCCTCTGCAATCTATATCATTGCAAGAAAGACCTCAAAGGTACATTTATGATAAACAAAAATGCAAGTTAAAAAACTTGCTAACGCTTGTATTTATGTCCACAGATGGCGTTCTACCAAAAACGCCCATCAAGCGTATGTTTTGTTTACACAAACGTCAGAGTAGTTAGTATTCACTATCTCTAACTATAATTCCACTTTCAGATCATGATTTCAAGCTATTTGCTATCGTCAGTGAAAGACAGGAATAAAGAAACTAGATCTAAAAACTGTATTTAGATCTAGTTTCTTTATTCCTGTCTTTCACTGATGATAGCAAATAGCTTGAAATCATGATCTGAAAGTGGAATTATAGTTAGAGATAGTGAATACTAACTACTCTGACGTTTGTGTAAACAAAACATACGCTTGATGGGCGTTTTTGGTAGAACGCCATCTGTGGACATAAATACAAGCGTTAGCAAGTTTTTTAACTTGCATTTTTGTTTATCATAAATGTACCTTTGAGGTCTTTCTTGCAATGATATAGATTGCAGAGGCTTCTACTATGTGGTGATGCTGAACTGAGATCAGACCCATATAGCTATCTGGTTTGCTATGCTGAGTTTGAAGACATTACGTGTCTAAAAAATTCACGCTTGCAAGCTGAATAGAAATTGTTTCATAAACGCTCAGAGTTTGTATTTAGATCTAGTTTCTTTATTCCTGTCTTTCACTGATGATAGCAAATAGCTTGAAATCATGATCTGAAAGTGGAATTATAGTTAGAGATAGTGAATACTAACTACTCTGACGTTTGTGTAAACAAAACATACGCTTGATGGGCGTTTTTGGTAGAACGCCATCTGTGGACATAAATACAAGCGTTAGCAAGTTTTTTAACTTGCATTTTTGTTTATCATAAATGTACCTTTGAGGTCTTTCTTGCAATGATATAGATTGCAGAGGCTTCTACTATGTGGTGATGCTGAACTGAGATCAGACCCATATAGCTATCTGGTTTGCTATGCTGAGTTTGAAGACATTACGTGTCTAAAAAATTCACGCTTGCAAGCTGAATAGAAATTGTTTCATAAACGCTCAGAGTTTGTATTTAGATCTAGTTTCTTTATTCCTGTCTTTCACTGATGATAGCAAATAGCTTGAAATCATGATCTGAAAGTGGAATTATAGTTAGAGATAGTGAATACTAACTACTCTGACGTTTGTGTAAACAAAACATACGCTTGATGGGCGTTTTTGGTAGAACGCCATCTATGGACATAAATACAAGCGTTAGCAAGTTTTTTAACTTGCATTTTTGTTTATCATATATATATATTAATATGCATAGACAAATTGTGGTAATTGTGTGTTTATATTTCTGAAAAAACAAATGTAGAAAAGTTAAAACTGGTAGCTATTTTGGATGAATAAATAAAATATGGATAGAAGTATACATTGATATTTTGATAATAATACTATTATTATCTTTTGTTATTTTTATATCACAAAATGTGCAATTTAAATTAAAATTTCAATTAAAAAGGTTTTTTTTCTCTCATGTGTCATAGCATCAGCTGGCAAACGTACCCCCTAACCCGAGACAATTGAATGAAAGAACACATCTCCAACATATATATAAACTATATATTTTCATTTCATAATTTCAATATTTTATAAAAGTAGTTGACGTTTTATTATTACCTTAAAAAAATTATAAACAATTTTATAATTAAATAAAAGTAAGTTTATTATAAACTTAATATTTTTATTTTAAACTGTTTATATTTTTTGCTTTTATATCTCATTAAATACTTTGAGTCTTTAAAATAATTTTATCTTTAAATATTTATCTTCGTCAATAATAATATTAAAAAGTATATAAACAAAAACATTAATCCATTTATTACAACTTTTAGTTGTATCGTAAATATTCTTGCAAAAAATATTTTTTACTTCCAACAATATTCCATATTAGAGTCTCTAAGCTATCATCCTTATCAATTACTTAATAAAAGTCAGTTATATATATATATATATATATATTAAAGTTCATAGTTAGAGCACGTTTATTATTTAAAGCATATTTACTATTTCTCAAAATATTTTTTTCGACATATTAATTCATGCTTTTATGTTTCTAGCCCAATTTTTTTTAGATATTTTTTACCTTTTATCATTTTTTTAAAAAAATTCAAAAGAAATTTTAATCATTGAATATGTTTTCCATATATTTATTGGTATACATAAAAATTAAAGCACTTTCATTGCAAATAAAATATTTTTTTATGGACTCTCGTAGAAAATTATGAAGGAAAAGACCTTTATTCATGTCGATTGCAAATTTCTAGCTGATGAGGTTTTGAATGATTTTTCACATCTATACTTTTCGATATTCATTCACCAATTAATAGTGAATGAATAAAATAAGTTTCTGTAAATTTTTACATTTATTTTTCAAAAAATGTCTGCATAGTCTGATTAAAAATTCTAAGTGAATATGACAACTAGATACATAAAACTGCATGAATTTTTACCCAGGCACACATACCATAACAGTCTATCCTTACATGATTTTTTCATTTATTGTATGCCACTAAGTTTATGTAGAACATAAAATTTGAATAAGATTTAGTTCAAGCCCAATCATTTTAAGACCTTTTCTTATGATTTGTAAGCAGTAGTAATAAAGAAAATTGTATCAATAATTAGTTTATTATAGTTACCTTATACCATTTCCTTCTTTTCATATTCCAATGTTTTTATCTTCACTTACTTTTCAACTCTTTTTCCTTTCTTTTATCATTTATATTGTGAAATTAATTTTCAACTTACTGGGTTATCAAACTCTGTAACATATTCATTAAATAACGTTGTTTTAAACAAAAGAAAAAATCAATTTAATATCAATATTTAACTGTGTATTGGATGCAAAATATTTACAAATATAAATCTGATCTCCATTTCACTACAGTTTTTACAATCATTTATTATACTAACAAACGCTTATTTGTTAACTCATATCTACCAAATTTTTTTGCATATCATTTAAATTTAAATATGTCTTTAATTCTATTTTTAATTCTATTCCTGCTATTTTTGTATTGTTTGTTTTTCTCTAATTACTCAATTTGTAAGCTTTTATTAATTTATATTTAGTATTATTTGAGTACTTAAATGTGATTTCATTTTATATTAATTTACTCCATAATTAACTGGTTATAATTATTCTGTTTACACTTGTCAAGTGTTACCAATATATTGAAAACATGTCAAACAAATATTGCAGAATTTTATATGTGTATGCACAAATGCTACTTTTGGATTTTAATCAATAAATGACCTCAAGTTTTGAAAATAAGTAATGAAATAAGGAATTTTTATGTTGTAAGTTAAACTCATAAATTCATCATTTTACCTCTAAGAATGTTCTTATAATGAAGTCAAATGTTTACATTGTATGACTAAATTTAAATTTGACATGGTTTAAATCAATACAGAGAGAATTAATTGATAAAATTAATAAGAATCAAATACAGACATATATTAATAATATCAGTTAATTAAAACCAATTACATAAGAAGCTCTTTTTTAATAAATGTCCATTTAATACTTAAATGATTGAATTCACAAAACAATATCTCAAAAAGACATTTTTTTCATATGGCACATAACATAAAGTATATTAAATGCCTTCAGACAAATGTTAAAAAAATAAATACCTCTCCAAACAACACAATACCTTTAACACTTAAATATGGCTCATGAGAAAACATTTTAACTGTAAACAGCAATGTATAATTGGTAACAAATTCATGATAAATAATTTTTAGGAGAACTCATGATAGAGAATACATTAATTGTTCATGGTAAAATACTAAAATATATAAAACTAATAATAACAATGTGATATTGTTGATTCCTGGTGCATCTAGAGTTTTTAGAAATCATGATACATGGCAAATCGAGTATTCGTGATAAAATGCTAAGAAATTGATAATAATCCATATGCTTTAAATTTATAAAGCCAACATAACTCTTAATAAAACTTAACAAATGTTGAACAATTAAATATTTATTAATATTTTTCTCCAACATGAACATACACTGACATATTTCACATCTTAAATTATATATGCATATTCAATTTCAGTCAGATATCAAAATCCACATAAGATTGATAACAAACTTTTTTTTAATTCTAGCTAATAATTAAAAAGAATTTTCAATAGTTTCAATATTCTTTCATTTTTCAAATATATTATATTTAAATAAAATGAGATAACAAACAATTATTTTAAATATCTCTGTAGCCTTTTCAAAGATCTCTAAATCGTATAATTATTTTGTTGAATATGATTAGTTATATTACTTATTTTCAAAACTATACAATTAATAATTCGAATTATTTCGCAAAATGTATATAAATATATACACACGCTTATTAATAATAGTTCCACGAACATTTACTTTTTTAAAATTTTTTAATAAATGTGTTCTAATTTAAAGTTCTTTATAAAGTGCCTATCGTTAAACCAAAATTCATATTACTTCTCATTCTCAATTTATGTTAATTCGTTTAAATTGTTTTAAAACTAATTATGAATACTTTTTTTCTACAATCTTTTAAAATAATTATGCAATATACTTTGTACATGGGATAACATTTTTTAAGATCAATCAGTCTAAAAAAATTTAAATCATACTTTTCAAATCTATCTTACATTAATAGAGACATATTAATTTCTTGTGTCACATAACAGTATTCAAATTTCTAATAATACTTTATCTTATTGAAGACAATTATAAAATAATGAAATAATCTAACCTTTATTCCAAAAAGTATATAAATTTTCATCAGCTCTATATTTATTCTTTTTTCAAATATATTCCCATCCTTAATTAATGCATAAAAAACATATAAAGCTTTAATTTGGATTATTTTAATTCATCAAAATATTAAAATTATATAAGAAATTTTTTTTAAAGTTTATAAATATTTGAAGGACATTTTTTTACTTCTGTGTTGACATTTTTAAGAAAGCTAATACATTTGAACAAAATAATGATCATTCATAGTTATTTTTTGTCTGAGATATGAAGATTTTGTCTATGCATATATGACTGCAGCTTCTAAATTTTCCTAGTTTCAGATCATTTTTAAAATAATAATATAAAAAGTCATCTCTGAATATATAATTTTATAGTCTATAATATTGATATAAACATTGTTTAATATTAATGGTATAAGATTTCGAATTGACTTTATTCATTTTAAAATGGATAAAATTAGTTATTTTATTATTATATGTATTTTCATAGGTGCATTCATGATAATAAAACAATACAATTAAATGTCTATTGTGTCAAATATATTTATTTTATTTGCATGGTATTGTACTAGAAAAATATGTATGAAAATATATGCCCAGTGTAGTATCACAAAAATGAATTGTCAATTGTTTAACTACTAAACATCACATGATCACCATATCTTATTGATTACTAGCAGATGGTGGCACTATTGTATGGAGAATTTTTCCTGTTTAATATCAATTGTTTAATTTATGTTAGAATGAGAGAATGATATTTGTATTATGAAACATCAATGTTTGTCGTATGTAATAATTTTAACTGTTTATTTTATTTGTTGTTATTCTTGTATAATAAAATTTTTATTTGAAAGATGCTAATTTAAATTATCTAAAGAGTTAATAAGAGGTGTTCCTATAGTACTCTGATGTTAATTGGGAAAAGTTATAAATAAAACTGAACAGAAAAATTTCTCTCACTCATACTTTGGCTTCAATAGAAGCAAATTTAAGTTCATTCATGTGATCTTTTAAATAATTTTTAAAAGCATATGACTACAGAATGGATAGAATAGTGAACTTATAGCAATAATTTTCATCTGATGACAGGACATATTATCTAATTTGTGAGAGAAGTGACAATTTATTGAATTGTGAAAATTGGTTCTAAGCATTTCAAAAAACCATCAGTATGTTTCTTTGTTTTAAAATGGTTATCACCTAATTGTCAATGATGAAGTCTAAAACCTAACAATATAAGATGTACACAAAGACTATGTTCACCTACTAATATAATTTTTAAGCATGATGGATAATTTATACACTAGATAAATTGGTTCATTTTCCACAGCATTATCATGGATGAAATTAGAATCTGTTCCCTTATAATATTTTATGAAATGATTATTTTCTAAATGAAGGATATCTACATTGCATTGGGATGGATATAAGTTAGTGTTTGTATTCTTATAACCACATATCCACTGAATGAAAAAATAATTTGGGTATTTAGAAAATAATGGAATTAACAAAATGAGCTTCAAATCTTATAGTTTTTCATAATATTTCTTTTTTCTTAAATAATGAATCATTGTTGGTTTGCAATTTAAAAAATAAATATTACTATGATACTATTTTAGAAAGGCCATATTTTATAGACTATTACTAAGATTATTTGCTTATATTTATCATTACTATTACTATTTTTTTCTTTTCATTTAAAATGTATAATAATTATTGATATAAACAGTAGTATAATTTTATGGCATATGGTAATCTGTTTACATATCTAAATATGATAAAGTTATGTCTTCTTAAGTTTGAATTTATATCTTGCAGCATAGTAATTATTATTTCAATTTAAAATATTCATTTTTTTTATTTATTGATTATAAATTAACTTTGAGTATATCACTTGTATAGGAATTCAAAAGAATTATATTGTAATAAGTATTTATTTTATTTTGCTTTCTTAAGTAAATTCATTTTTGTATATTTTTATATAAAAAGAAAATATATCTTGAACACTTTTATATTTTGGAAACTATAAAAGTTCTACATCTTTTGTCTTACATAAATAGATGTATTTGTATTTAATATCCAATAAGTAGAGATTCATGTGCAATCACCTATTTAAATATGAAGTTAATGTCAATTGAAAATTTATTGCATAAAGTATAATAGAATCGTATGCATATATTTCAAAAGTTTATTTGCCATATATATATATTGTAACTGGACCACCACACAACCCTTTATTTATTACCTTGGTTGTAACAATTTCCTGATGAGCATGTTGCAGAAAGGAACTATCAATTGGCATTACCCAATGCAGATGTTACCCCCCCCTACAACAATATTTCCTGCTCATCAGAGGATGTAGCACCATAAAGGTTAGAAGCATCTAGACATTTATATGTTTGTTTTTCCAAATGGTGCCACTAGAGTTCCATCTCACTACAACCTGACTTACCTATGTTTAGTTATGCCAGAAATAGCTCAGGAAGCATGAGATTCTCATGAAGAAGTGCAATGAATGATGAGTGATGCAACAAAAACAAAATAGAATTGAACAACTGGATAACTAAGATTTAATTTTTAGTAACAATAATTTTATTTAATAACAATTAATTTAATTTCTAATAAAGTTCATTCATATCTATGTGATGACTCATTTTCATTTCATTTATGAAAAGGTTGGAAGCAGTTTAGTTAGTTACTTCACAGAGAGGAGTGCATTTATGTGCATAAGTTTCATTATTTTCTTTCCACAAAATCAATATTCAGATAAGTATTAAGCATTTGTAATTTTATTTCAATATGCAGGAAAGCATTTAGAGTCCATATAGTATTTCATTAGATTTATTAAATCCAGTAATGTGGTTTAAATTACTCCCACAAAATCAATATTCAGATAAGCATTAAGCATTGGTCATTTTATGTCAACATGCAGATGAGCATTTAGAATCCATAGAGTATTTCATTAAATTTATTAAATCCAGTAATGTGGTTTAAATTACTCCCACAAAATCAACATTCAGGTAAGTATTAAGCATTTGTAATTTTACATTAATATGCAGATAAGCATTTTCATTTATACTTTATCAAGAATAAACGATTTTCATAATTTTAGTATGATTTTAATATCATTTATAATTTATCGATAATGAATGTATTTTCATGTAGCTATATTTATTAATGATTCTTTTTTTTTATTTATAATAAAGACATTTTGTTTGTCTTTTCAAAACACATAGTATCAAATATTTTCATAAAATCATTACCTTCATTTATCCAGTTTGTTCCTTCAAAAAGGAGTCATTTTATTTAAGCTGAATGGCATTAATCCCTTTCATGATGATCATCCAGGCAAATCTTGAAAAATCATGGCTTAGATTGAAGAGATGAAGCTATTGGTTTATTCTTACATAGTTATAATTTCCTTAATAATGTTTTCTTTTTCCATTATTAACAGAGGTTCTTTAATATCCTTTTAAAATTGAAATTTTTTTTTAAAAATTCTTCTTTAACAGCGACTTGAAAAATATTTCTTTGAAAAAAAATATAACTATTTGATCTCCTTAAACTCTCTCTGAAAAAACTTTTTTAAAACTTTTTCAAAGTCTCTTGTTTTAAAATCAAATCTAATCTGCCTCTGAATTTGCAACTTGACTATTTATATCTGCTTCTTGGACTGATTAAATAGCCTTTTCCCACTGTACCTAATTTGCATACTGCTCTCATTTAAGCCCAATTGCCTTTCTCTTCATAATGATTGGATAATCTACTTTTTTAGTGGGATAGATAAAAAAGCATAAAGATTAAGCCATGTTTTTCAATTGATTAAGACTGCCTGAAGCTGATATAACACTTTATTTAAAAATATCGTTCCAAAAATTAAAAATATACTCTTTTTTAATAACTGCCAGCTTTTATTTACATTGCAATTTGAAACGATAAAATCAATAATGATTTTTTTTAACTATAAACTTTTTTTACTTTATGTCTTTTTTAATTTGATCAAATCATGCTAGTCTTTTTTAAATGGGGGGGGGGTCTTTTGAATATATATACACAGGGAACAGTATATCTGTTTCATTATATATATATATATATATATAATTTAGATCAGTTGTTAATAATTTTTTAATTAATTTAAACAAGTAAACTTGTTTGGTTGTCATTCAGGTATATAATGAAAATTTATTGCTTAATCATATTTGGATGAGATAATAATTAATTATACCACATAATTTATCAGAAACAGTTTCAAAATAGTTCATAAATCAAAACTATAAGATGGGTGAGAAAATATAATTGCATATCATTTTTTGTATTGAATTTAATTCTTACTATTGGACCAGGTAGAGATTTTATCTAGCAATAAATTAGGTAATTTGACATTCTTAAATGTTTAATAAATATTGTAATAATTTTCTTAGTTTTATTGAAGATGAGTAAAGATAGTTGTAATGAAATGTTTGTGTACTTTATTTTAAGTTATTATTAAGTAAAAATAAATGTTATATTAAGTCAGTATACAGCCATAAAAAATCATAATTTTATTCAGTTATAAAGCAAGTAATAGTAATATATTTGATTTTCTTACAAATTAGAATGATTTGTTTTAATTATATTTACAGTGCATTAATGCAGATTGTAAATTTACTTTAAATATTAAATTTACTCATTAATTTTGATTTTAATAAATCTAGCAATCTTCCATATACTTTGGCAATTATAGTCTAAGGTTTTAATAACATATTTTTAATAAACTGAAGAGGAATTAAATGTGATTTGTCAATTGTTTTTGAGTAAGCATCAAATAGGAATCTATTATTTATTTTGATACTTGTGAGACAGGAATACCAAGATGGAGCCCATATTTTTGATTAATATACAGTTTCGAGGGTTTTCCAAGATGGCATCCTACATTTCATTAACAATCTTCTGATGTTTACAAAATTAATGTTAAATTTTATAAAAATGAATACATTCCAATGAATTTCATTAATATTTATTTCAATTTTGTTTTTGACTTTTCCTCAAAAATGTTGACAAAATAAGTAGAGGGTCTACAGTCTCCAAAGTTTTGTTGTTTTGTTAAATTAAAAAATAAAGTAATAAATTTTGGTAAATTTAATTGACAATGAATACTTCAATTTTCTTTTTTATTTACTTTCCTATACACAAAACCATCATGAATATATCAATAATATACAGTAATATTTTTGATAATATTCCTTTTTCAAAATATTTTTCTCATATGTAGAAATTACAAAATTACATATTTGAGCAACAGTAGGTAAACTCATTGGCCAGTCCTTGCACATTTTATAAAAATGCTTCTTAAAACTGCATAAATATTTTTATTGATAAAGCTTAATGTTTCAGTTATAAATTTTATTATTTTTGCATTAGCATTTTTAAAACTTAGTGTGTTTGAAATAATTTCAACAGAAGCTAATCAATCAATTGATCCATACATTTCACTTATATCTGCAATACATATTACATCATTAACATTAATCTTAACATTATAGATTTTATTAACAAAATCAAATGAAGAACATGTTGTATATTTACCAAAATCAATAATTTCTTGTAACATTTTCACAATTAAACAGCATGATTCATAATAAAATGTTCCTCCCCCAAATCAACCATTAGACATAATAGTTCATTTTCTTTATGCAGTTTTTTATTTGAAAAAATCTTAGGACATATTGCAACAGAAGGGTAAATTTTATAATAACTACTATTATCAATCACATTATTTTTTCTTTCTTTATATGTTATTAATAAATTGAATATGTACATTTTCTATATTTACTTTATCAACTTCATAAAGTTAAGATTCTTCATTTGAGTAATAACTCTGTCTTCATAATCAGATTTAAATAATAAACACATTCTAAGACCTTTATTTTCTTTTATACAAATTAAATTATTCTCAGATGTAAATTTTTTAAATTTAGATATTTGTACATTCCAAACATAATCTATTTTATAATTAAACTTTTTTCCTTTACTTTTTTTATTAAATATTTACAAACTTTTAAATCAGATTTAAGTATGCTTAAAGAATTTTCAACTGAAGATTTCAATTCTAGATCACTGTCTTCCCCCTGACCGCCAACATATTTTGCACCAAGATTTAATATATTTGGTTGTAGCTTCAAATTAACATGCCTTCACATGGTTTTTTTTTAAATCACCATAATGAAATTATGTGAACATAATTTTTTTTCAAAAAATAGTATAACAAATATGCACTCATGTATTTATTTTAAATGTTTAACTCTAAGTTTTCCAGCTGTGAGGAAAAAATTGTTTGTCTGACTGCATCAAATCTATTTTTTTATACTATAATTTTTCCAGCTGTGAGGAAAAAATTTTTTTAATGTCTGACTCCACCATATATTGTGTGTTTGGTTAGATTTACAGGTTTGGTTCCAAACCAATGGACAAATGATGACAACTACTCAACAATTAATATGTATAATTTATTAGTTACAAAAAATTTACATACATTAATTAAGCAAACAAATTAATATAGTTTATACAATTGAATGCTGAGGTAGTCATGCTGAGTAATGGAACTCACTTTCATCTAAATCCATAGCCTGCCTCATGAAGTCTGGTAAGATTCTTCCAGTTGTATTGGACAGCCTGCCACAAGTCAGTTGTGGACATAGCAGCTTCCAGTCCCTGTGTGGACTTACCTCACTGCATGGACATCACAATAATGACTAGAGAGACAGATTATACCTTTGTTGATGGTAGAGGGTTTATTAGAAAGCACATTCAGTCATTCAGGTTGACAGAAGTATTTGCTCTCTGCTTTACCTCCAAAAGGCTAACTATTCAATGGCAGATCCTCTACCTTACTGGAAAATGTGGATTTGATGTGCAGATAACAGTGAAGGATTTAATCCCATTGAATAGCAACTGGATGCTAGCCAATCAGGTAAGGAATCTGGAATAGTCCACTTCTGAAGACAAGGTCAGATATGACAGAATGAATATTAACAGAATTAATATACCTTTATATTAATAATTAATATGGGTATGAGTTGCAGAATTATTTTTATTATAAATACTAAGGAAATATAAGTTATTTCTAACACATTATTGTTATTATTGTATTAGTTTTTCTATTTAAAACTTGAATAATATTATTACATAAGATTCATTCCTGGAAATTGCAATTTTGCAATTATTTTTGTTATTTGTGTATTGTTTGTTATTTTTGTTAATGTTTGATCTATGTGTCTATTAAATAAATTTACATTTGATAAATTTATTTCTAATCTCTTTTTTTATTCTGCACTTGTATCGTACATTTGTTTAATGTTTTTTTTTCATCCAAATATTGAAATAGCTTTTAGATTTACATCCAAATTATTATCTCGTACATGTCATTAAATGATATTGCTCAGTGATTGAGTATATTAAAATATATTTATACATTCAGATTACTAAGAATATTTGATTAATTTATTAAAAGCAGATGGGAGTTTTTAGTTAATGGTCAAGCCATTTTAGGATCAACACATCATCACCTGATACCAGCTTACACATTGAAATTCATTAAAAAAACTTTTAATCTTTCTACCTTTATGCCATCTTGTGTACGTTTTAATAACCAATAGATTACAAATATTAGTGCTAATCTTTATTCAGTGTTTTTATCTAAATATCCCCAGACTAAATTTTAACTTCCAACTTTCAACAAGATATTTTTGAATTTTTTTTTTAATTGCGCATTTGAATCTTTTTGATTTAATGCACCCTTCCTCTGACAATTACTTTTTATTCGTTACACTATCAAGAAACCAGAATAGTGAGGTGATTTTCATATGATAAGGTAATTATCATTATGTATATATGATCTTTGAAATTAAATAGAAGCATATGTGGTAAACTTAAAATTAATAAATTTAAGATTAAAAAGTAATTGTTTATCGTTTGGGTTTAGTAATGTAATTATGTTAATTTATTTTAAAAAATTGAAATTTTTTTAATAAAGCCTATTATTTAATTAAATTGAAAAGATTTTATCTTTTCACATATGCGCCATAATAATTTATATAGATGAATATATGAAAAGGTGAAATGCTTTCTATTTAATTACATACGTCTTATGCGCTTGATAAATAAATTTGAGCATTAAAACTTGTTATTAAAATTGTCGTCAATTTCTTTACCTATTTAAAAACAATGCCATTTGAACATTTGTTATGTTGAAACATACCATGGCGGTATTTGTAGTTTTTAATATTTTTAGATATTTGTAGTTAATTTATATTGTAATTAAAATACATTTATTATCAGAACTTTTAATAGTTAGTGAAATACTATTTTCAATATTTAAACTGTTTTATAATTTGAATTTATAACTTTAAATTATAATTACAACTTGTTTGTATAATATATTAATATATGCATAATAATGAATTATGTATGTAAAGTCTTCTATCTGATGCAAATAGATATAACTAGAAATTATCATGCCAAGCAATAATCCTTGAATATTTCCAAAGTAACATTTTCTTCATTTATATTTTTAATTACTTTCTTGATTTAAATTGTTAATATAGATACAATTTTAGTTTCGTTTAAAATAAAATATTTTTTAAAATTTTAATGACATTCATATTTGATAGCTTATTGTGAAGATAAGATAATATATGTTATCTTTTTCAGAAAATGATAAACCCATATAAATCATTTTTGTAATAATTAAACAATAATGTAGAAGATTATATTATGTTTAAACACCAATGTGATCAGTTAAATTTGAACCTAAAAACTTTTAGCTGACAGCTATGTATAGATCTTTTTGGTAGCAATTGCAGAATATGCAGCAAATATGAATAAATTATAGAATTGTTACTTAATATATTTTATATTTAAGGCATTATTGCAACTTGTATTGTTAATAATATTTATTTTACATAAAGAGCAAATAGTTAGTTGAAATTAAATTGAAAGACTGCAAATCTTTCACGTTTATTATAATACTTATCTGATAGCCAATCAGATGTTATGATATCTCATAACATCTGATTGGCTGTCAGATAAGTAACATCTGATTGGCTGTCAGATAAGGAAAGATTTGCAGTCTTTCAATTTAATTTCAACTTGTATTGTTATAAAATGCAATTAAAATGCACTTTGAATCATTTATTAACATTTTTAAACTACTTGTCAAATATACAAACATAATATATTGTCAACATGGTTTTAAACATACTGTTGAATTATATACATGTTTAAATAAATCATAAGTTTCAAAAAAAATAATGAAATCTTTTCTTTTTCACTATAGTTGTGTATCATGCGTTTATTACTTATGCATGTTTTAAACTAACTAAAAATAATTTTGTGGAATATTTGGAAAAAGTGTGGAAGTATCAATTGTGTTAAGAAATAATACAATAAAATATTTTATAGTCTGTAGCTTCAATAGTTATACAACTTATCTAAATTAATATTTAACTTATAGCAAAAATATCTAGTGAGATACATCAAGAATAAGTGTCTAGTCAATTTAAAGTACAATATAGTTTTACATTTTCATTTTCTGTGCCAATACTATAGTATTGGCAAAATAATAATAATAATAGAGAATTATAATAATAATAGAGATATTTTAAAAATAAAAATAAAATAATTATTTCTTTAACCATAATTGGAGCTTTTAGATTTAACTTGGGGGCTCAAAAAATTAATTAAGTCAATTTCTATTTTCTGAAACAAGGAATTGGCTTAATTAATTTCTCGACTACCTATGCTCTTATTTTTCGATAAATCTAAAAAGTCCAATTATGGTTTTAAAAAAACTATTATTTTTATTGTTTTAATGCACAGTCAATAAAAGCACTTAATATTTAAAAAAAACTTTTATCTTTATTATTTATAAATTCATATTTAAAGGTTGCTTAAATTCCACTCATATCAAACAGTCAATAGCATCAAATTAAAGAAAAGTCATTAAATGCAATTAATAGGTTTAAAATATTATGGATGAAAAAGCAGTTATCAATAGACAGGTTTTATATTCTAACAAAATGAAATCTAAGAAATAATTTAATGCATCCATGTTGACATAAATTAATTATTATATTAATTCCTACTTTAATTAGTTTACAGAAAAAAATAACAAATGTTTTTATTAAAGTGCAAGTAATTCAGAGTTTAAGAATAGTTGAAAGAGTGCTTATTTTCTTATCTAAATGTCAAATAAAAGCTTGAGAAATTACAGACATTGTTAATGATTTCTGCAGATATGGTAGAATCTGACATCTGAATAATTTTTTTCCAGAGTTTAATAAAATTCTGAAGTTAGATCATTAGCTTTACAGAGTGAACTTGTGCATGTATGTACACACACCGATTAATATTTGCTAAAAGCTAAATAAAATGAAGCTGCTACCAAATATTAATATTTAAATTAATAATATTCTCAAAACTTGTTCTACCAACACAGCTTTTAAGCATGAGGCAAATGGCCTCGAAAGCGCTTAGCATATAATAATTTGTGGAATCTTTATAGCTTCTCGTTCAAGCGCTTCACGCTTCACATGCTTTTTAATTTGTATATCCATAAATAGTAAATGAGTCTTAAAATTTATTCAAACTCAAACAGAACTCATCTCTAGATTCAAGTCATAATATCACTTCTAAGTATCAATTACATTTTTTCAAATATTTTATTTAGGTTAGAAGAGTGTAGTTATGATATAGAAGTTTTAAATATATTTAAATATTACTCATAGGAAAAAAGAGCCATGGAGTTTCTTAATATTATTTTTAATTAAGTTTGAAATTTATATTTTTACTAAAATATGATATTATTGTGTTGCTAAATATGTGAGTGCACAACAAATGGCACTTGTATATTAAATTGTAGTGATTTAAACTCTAGAATTAATTTTAAAAATATCAACTGTATGTTATTCATTTGTAGCATTTAAATAAAAAAGTATACTTTTCATTTAAATTACATCGAATTATTAGAGAGAATCTACATAAGACAACAAATAAGATTAGTGTATTTTTATAAAATATTAATTTGTTTCACCTTATTTACATTAATAATTCATCTGTTTCTAATCAATTGTAATTTATTTGTTGCCAAATATTAAATGTTGATAGCCATTTCTTCTCACTTATATGATTTCTTATATATTTAAAAAAGATTGTTTATTAAAAATAATAAAATTCTAAATGATTAAACATCATATTAAAAGCATACTTTTTTTTGTAATTGGGAATCATCATTGTCTGTGCTAAAAAATATTTTAAATACTGATTATTCATTTTTCGTTTCTTCTTATAATCAATTACTTTAAAGGCTTTGGATTAGTAGATATCTTGATGTTATTTATCTAATTCCATCAGAATTAAAAATAACCATAATGCTAAAATAATGTTAAAAAATTATCAAAGGTTAATTAAATGAGATAAGATGATTAGCTCATGTTGCTTTATTTCCTTTAGAATTGATTAATTTTATTAAATGTCTATGTATGTAGTCTCTTACACTATAATCAATTACTATGTCACTTCAGCATAACTATAAAATCAGAATAAATATTCCCCATGCAATAATGCATGCGTAATATTGGTAGTTGTTTAGACAATGTAAAATTTTAATAAAAGAGTGATTTTTGGTCTAAGATTTCATGTCATCTTTTATTTCATTTTCAGAACTTCTGCTATTATTTTGCAATATTCTGATACTTGAATCTTAAAGTTATAAAAGTTTGTCCATTTAAAAACAAAATATATTTTTCCATTGAGTTTTTAATCTTTTATATTTTCCTTTGGTTATTAATATGAAATGTAATATTCATAAAAGTTTTGGCTTGTCCAGGTTATTATGATAATTTGCTATTTTGAATTGTAATTGACTGATTATCAATTTTCAAAATTTTTATTTTAAAATTAATATAGAAAGAGTATAATCAAACACCCTTCTTTAAAAATTATTAAAATCCAGCTTAACAAATTTAATCCAAAAATAACACTTTCATTGTGTATACTAAAAAAAGCTTATTTATTTCTTTTATCATAGTATGTTTAATTCATTTAATATCCTTAGCATGCTTTCAACTAGTTTGTGGTCATAATCATATCAGAAATAGTTAAAGCAAATAACATAAATTATCAAGATAGAGATTTTTAATGCACTAATTACAGAATGTAAACAAATCAATTTACACAATCCACTTTTTCAAGAGAAGAATGCAAGATTCTTTTTTTATTTATAGTATTTATATTATTGGCAATATGCCAATCTTTTTTTTTGATTTTTTTTTCACATGATGTCCTTCATAACAGATTATTATAATTGCTGTACCCTCAAATGTATGACCATGTTTGGTTTTATGTTATTTGAATTTTTATTATGAATACTTTAATATATTTCCATATGTTTTAACAAATTTGCAAAATTGATTAATTATTCTGATCAATGACTGATTCATTTTAATAAATCTCTAAAACAGAATAAAAATCTTTTGAGATATTATATTCTAATCTAAAATATGAAAAATTTATTTAAATACATTTTTCCAATATAATTTCTCTGGAATCATCCATGTAAATTTTTTAAAAATATATTGACATTGTAAAAAAAAATAGCATTTACTTTCAACTGAGTTTATTTCATTATCACTGCAAAGTCATGCAATAGTTGCTTATATCTTTGTATTAACAATGGAATAACTATTTTATCCAGTTTAAGACAAATTCTATTTTTGTTGAAATTTCAATACATATTAAGTTTGGATGATTCTGGGAAGTAAAACAGATAATGCTAAAGGCATTTACTTACATATGATGAATTTTATATGCTATAAATCATTTTATCATAAAAACTCATATTACAACACTTCTATGATCTATTAACCTATCTTAAATATATTTATATCCCTATATACTATCTGTAATATAGGAGACTTGAACACAGACTTTCAGACTCACTTCAGCTATCCACCATATCTCATAAATGTAGCTGAAACACATGACCGCACAATGTGAACAAAATAATTCCCAATATACACATTCTATGCTCCAATATATATATATATATATATATATATATATATATTTATATTCTGTGCTAAACTAGAACTCATCAGTTGGTCCAGATCATCATCACCCCACACACATACATAATCAGTGCTTGGTTTACATTAATGTAGCAAATCTCCACACTTTAAGGATCAGGCTTCAATATACTTTACCCTCTAACTCTTCTGCCATCCATACTAGTAAAACACTGATGACAGAATGCCCAAATCTTTTGCTAATGCCAATATGGATGTCATGCCCATGTTGATTTTTTCACTCTGACATCTTATTTATATGGCCTTGTACGTTTAACTACACTGAAGAAGGAGGGCAGGATACAGGCTGAATTTGTAATATTTTAAATACAAGTATATTTTATATACCTGGAGTCTAAACGTAATATAATGGATTTGCAGAATGAAGGTCTCCCCAAGTTTAATCCATCTTCTCTGATTTTTTGCTTCTCTTCTTCACATCATCCCTGCACACTTTCTTATTTCATCCATCCATCTCACATGTGGTCTCTTTCTGGGTCTTTTACAAGCTCTTGGAATCCAGTTTAAAATTTCAACTGTCCATCTATTATCATCTCTTCTAGCAATATGTGCAGCCCAACTCCAATCTTTTAACTTTTTCAATGAGGTCAGTAACACCTGTTTGTTCTCTTATCCATACATTGCGTTTTTGATCTTTTTTTGTTACTCCCAACATACATCTCCCCATACTTCTTTGAGTGGTCTGAAGTCTCTGTATTGCTCTTCTATTAAGTGTCCAAGTCTCAGATCCATAAGTTAGAACTGGTAAAACACATTTGTTAAAAACCTCCTTTTCAAACACATAGGCATATTTCCTTTTAGTATCAAGTTATTTCTACCAAAAGCACTCCAACCAAGTTTAACTCTATGATTAATTTCCTCCATTATGTTTCCATCTGTATTAATAATATGACCAAGGTATTTGTAACTGTTAACTTCTTCTAATTCATCATTATCAATCTTTATTTTCATATTTTGAGCAAATAGATTAAACATTACTTTAGTCTTTTTAACATTTATCTTTAGTCCTACATTCCTACTTTCGTCTGATAACTCCTGCAATATTTCCTGCAGCTCTGAAGCATTATTTGCAAAAACAAGTACATCATCTGTGAAATCTAAATGACTTAAATAATCTCCATTTACTTTCACTCCGTTAGTTTCCCATTTTAATCTACAAAATACTTCTTGTAGCACTGCTGTAAAAAGTTTTGGAGACATGAAGTCACCTTGTCTTACACCTTTCTCAATGTTGACTTTCCCAGTATCATTATGCAATCTAATTGTTGCTGTTGCATTTTATAAAAATTCTTTAAAATATGACAATATCCTGGATCTATACCTTGATTATCCAATGCTTTAATCACTGGAGAAATGTTTATACAATCAAATGCCTTTTCATAATCTACAAATCCAAAACATAAGGACAACTCATATTCATTTGTCCTTTACTATAACTTCTCTCAATACCTGGATATGATCTACTGCACTAAAACCACTTTTAAATCCAGCTTGTTCTCTTCATTGGTGGAAATCCAATGTTCTCTGTAGACGAGTTGTAATTATCTTGGTAAAAATTTTATATAAAACTGATAAAAGGCTGATAAGTCTGTAATTTCTAATATCTCCTTTATCACCTTTTTTAAATATTAATATTATTACTGCATTCTTCCAATCATCCCAGTACATATTTATCATTTGGTATATAACTTTGCTAAAAAAATTATATTTCTTCACCTGCTTCTTTTAATACATCAATTATAATTCCATCATTACCTGGACCCTTTCCTTTCTTCATACATTTAATTGCATGTCTCACTTCTTCATTTAAAATTCTGGGCAATTCGAAGATATAATAGATATAGGAGGTACTTGTTGTTTATTACTATATAATTCTTGATAAAAATCTTCTCCCAATTTCATTATCTCATCTCTCTTTTTAGTAATAATTCCATCTTTTTTTTTTTATTGCAGATATAAATTTTCTACCAATGCCAAAATGTTGTTTAACATTCTTGAGACTTTTATTTTCTTCTACAACTTTTCTTGTTAGATCACTGTTATACTTTCTTATATCATTTTCAACTCTTTTCTGCACCATTTTACAAAATTCGAGATATTCAATCCTTTTTAACGCATCATTTTTGTATATCTTCATATTTCTTCTTATCTTCATAAATTCTCTAGTCTCATTAGAAATTTTATTGGTCAATTGCTGATTTTTTTTACCAGCTATCTTTGTTGCAGTTTTTAAAAGTGTATCAGTTGTTTTCATATTAATTGCATTCAAATCTGAATCATGTTCAAAATCTAATAATACTTGAAACCGATTTGCAAGTTCTAGTTTAAATTCATTAGAATTGTTCTGAAGATTAGGAATATCAACTGTAAATATTGTTTTTCTTAATAATTTTTGTTTCTCTAGTTTTACATTAACACGTATCTTGCACCTTACTAATCGATGATCACTTCCTGTGTTAAATTTATTAAGAACATTACAATCTTGAAATACGTATTTCCTGTTAGTCAAAATATAATCCAATTCTGCTGTACCTTCATTTGGATATATATATATATATATATATATATATATATATATATATATATATATATATATATATATAATCAGTGCTAGGTTTATATTAAAGTAAGTAGCAAATCTTCACACTTAATGAACAGGCTTGCATGAGGAATCAAAATGACTTAATGTCAATGTGGGCATGATGACAATAATATTGACATTAACAAGGAATTCATTAGATTTCAATGGTATGGATGGCTGAAATGTTGGAGAGTGGTGTAGATTGAAGCTTATCCATTAAAGTGTGAAGATTTGCCCATCGATATAAACCAAGCACTGTGTCTGTTTTTTGATGATCTGGACCAACTGATGAGTGTTGGTTCAGCACGAATTAAGTATATTGGAGATCATTTATCTTTTTCATATGTGTGTGGTCATGTGTATCGGTTGTATAAGATAGAGTTGATGTCTGAACGGAGCTTGAAAGTCTGTGTTAAAATCTTTTATATTAAATCTATTAATAATTAAATTTATGTTTCGATGTTTGATAATTCCATGTGGTATATATAATAGCATGTTAAAACGATATCGGTTTAAAATTTTAATTAGAATTGTTTTTAATAAATGTAAATAAATTCTATTTTTAATTAGTCTAAATCAATATACCGATGTATATTGATTAATTGATTGATTGTATTTTACATTAAAGAAAATAAAAATGTAATTAAATGTAAATTAATGTGAATTTAATAAATATTATATATAATTTTAATGTCGGTTAAAAGCTTTTAATACTTATTATCTACTATTATTGCTTTTAAAAAAATTAAAAAATAAATTATAATTTGAATAATAATTCTATTAATTTTATTTAATTGAGTTTATTATATAATTTTTCTAAATGTATTAGTTTGAACTTCATACTATAATTTAATTGATTTTTTTTTGGTTTGTTTTAAATACATTTTTGATTTTAAATCTAAATAAAATTATTATAATAAATATTTATATGAAAATTTTTATATCATTATTATGATTATTATCATCATAATTATTTCATTGTTATTATTATGTTTCAATAATAAATTATTAAGCTTTGTTTACAGAAACTACACATTGATTGCAAGAGTTATAGTAGTAATCTTTCTTTTGTTTCTTGGTTTAAATAGTTCAATATTTAAAATTACATCAATCAATTGTATTTTATATTTAAGTATCAAAGCTTTTAAATTATTATCTGCAAAAAACTTAAATTCTATCTTCAGGTTGCTAGAGCAAAGTTCAATATACAAAAACCAACAACACTAACCATCACCACACTAATTGCTGTGCATTTGTTTGTACTATTTTAAATTAGAAGCTCACTGGTTGATTGAGAAGGGATCAGGTATCCCTATCCTTAAGGTGCTTGAGTTTGTTTTTAAATGTTAATGAATGTCACCGTTACTATTTCCTAGAATAAATCTACATTGAGCACACCAAAATTCAAATATTATAAAAAATGTATTATTCTTGGATGTGGGTGTGGTAGACTTTTGATATGAGTTTGTTATTTGTTAAATTGAGAATTTTGTTTGTCTATATGTATTTAAGATGAGATCATGAATTCTGTTCATGGCTTGACATGAATAGAGAATATGTTGCTGTGTTTCTTCAACTGCATGGCACAATCTACTGAATGGATCAATATGTTTGTACAGCCAACACTATTAGACAAGGTATGAGATAGATAAGGCATGCAAGTTAAGTCAGATTAGAAAATCAAATAAATTTTGGCTCAAGTGCTTATCTCTGGAATTTGGGTAATAGCTGTTTATTGTTGATGGCAAACATGGGAGAATTTAGAACAGAAAGAGTGTTGGACTATAGAAAAGTATGTGTTGCTAGTAGGTGTGTTTGTCAACAAGGTATAGAGGATCTGTGAGGTATGCAAATGTTGATGAGGGATTATCAATAGATGTTATAGAAATTACAATATTGAAGTTTGCTAAAATTACTAAGAGTAGAAGCAAATAGATTAACTGTTTTCTGAATTCTGAACTTTTCAAGGTTATGAAGTCCCAATCCATTTTGAGTAGATGGATAACTAAGCTGGTTACAAGATATGGAAACTAGCTTCCCCACAGAAGTTTGTTGCAAAGGAAATGGTAGATGTAAATACTTTTGTAAATCTAATTATGGATAGGTAATAATTTATCTTTGTTAAAACAAGTATATCCAACAATTGGATTTTAATAGATGTAAAAGTATACTTCAGATAAGGAAGTAGTAATGTTTAGTGGGTGTTCCTTAAGTTTGTTCTGCATGTTTTGCTTTATTCTAGGTGCCCCAATAAAATGGGAAGCCAAGCAGGTAGTGGGTTTTCCTTTAAAGTTTTTGTACATTGTTTATTGATATACAGTGACCATACAGAAGTTTTGTTAGAAGTGCACTTTAGTTTGTGAGTGGATGTGTAATTTTGAAAGATTTTTGAAGCATTGGCAGCTGTTTATATGAAGAGAGGAAGATAAATGCATGAGATGAACTGTTTTGTGTGGGGAATATGGATACCAGTTGTTTTCTGCTGAATTTATATTAGAAGATGATTGATATAATAAGAAATAAAAATGAGCTTAGTGGTGATTCTTGGTAAATGGATTGAGTAGGAGAAAATAAATTCAAATTTCTTCCATTAAAAATAATATGTGTCTCAAGGCTTGGATTAGGTTGGTGATTAGATATAGTAATGTAATTGGTATTGTAGTTTCAGCAAGCATATCTTGTAATGTTTTAATTAATAATATGCTGATGCATTGCGGTGAAACTTTCTATGTAATAATCTGTAGGCTTTTATATATATTCTAATATACAGACTCTGCACTTTCAGAGCCCTTGTTGCTCCATATTCATAGTCTTTTCAGATTATTAGTTATATGCAAATGTATGCAAATTGCATCCTATATCATCCATTTTTTAGAAATGGTGAAACAAGTGTCTCTTCTGTTCATTGATTTGGCATCACTGATGATGAAACAAGTTTCCTTAACCTTCCTCTTAATATTGTTTCTTTCTGTGCATAAAATATCAGCCTTGGAGGGCTCAAATCTGTGGTTGAGCTCCTGCTGATGGTCAGCAAATACAGAACTGCCTTCTTTTTTAGTTATTGCTCTTGTATATACGTATTTATGCTGAGCCAATCTATTGCCCACTGTGGCATGAGTTTCTCCATAATAAACCAAATCACACCCTATTTGAGGGCACACAATTCTATACACTCCAAGGCTGATATTTTATGCATGGAAAGAAATGATATCAAGAGGAAGGTTAAGGAAGCTTGTTTCATCACCAGTGATGGCAAATCAGTAAACAGAAGAGACACTTATTTCACCATTTCTAAAAAAATGAATGATATAGGAGACAATTTGCATACATTTGCATATAACTAATAATCTGAAAAAACTATGAATATGGAGCAACAAGGGCTCTGAAAGTGCTAAGTCTGTAAATTAGAATATATAAAAAAGCCTACAAATTATTACATAGAAAGTTTCACTGCAACGCATCAGCGTATTATTATTTACAAAGTGAAGGTGAAATAAAAAATGTTTTAATATAAACTGAATCAAAGGCTGGAGGTCAATATGTATAACCATGAGTGCATAAGTGCAGCTTGTGTGGTTGATAAACACTTCTTAATAAATGGCATTGGTGAAATCAGGGGGAACAAGTGTTTTTCTAATTAGTCATTTATGACCTTTTTACAAGATTTTTATTGCTAGTGGACCCATGGAGAAAGGCTAATGGTTAAAAAGTGTAGATATTGATATTGGTTTTTTGGATAAATGGAACCAAAGCTATCAGAAATATACCTTTAATTGGATATATTTTCTTTTTGAGAGATAGTTAGAAAGGCTACAGAAATATATGTTAGTGAATTGACTACAATGAAAATATATAAAATTGGACGAGTTCCTGAACATGCCTTGTGAATGGTTGCCACCTTATCATTAAACTGATCAAATCAGAATGGTTCATATGTTTCTAAGGGTCCAAAATAGTTTGCATGTTGTCTTGAAAGCATTATGTGTTTATAACTTATTCTGGAAATGTTGGCAAATAAGATGGATCATGATGTAAGTAGCATAGTTGGCCTCTTTAATTTGCAGTGCCATTTGGACTCTCACTTTGGAAGGGTAGCCTAGTGTTCATATAATATGTCCCTAAGTCCAAGTGTGAGGCAGATTTTTGTGTGTTGATTGCAAGATACTCTTTAAGTTGTTGGCAAGTTTTATTGAATGTTTGTGTACGCTTGTATACCTGCTCATAAATATGATGACTGGTATTTGGTAGCTATTCATTTAATAAATCTCATCAGTCATTTAAAGTAGATGAGAGGGAGAAGTAGATTGCTATGTAGTATGTTAAATGTTAAATTATGTTTATAAATGCAAAATATTTTTGAATTGGGTCAATTGTTAACCCTTTCAATTTATGTAACATTATAGATATCTCTGAAACCAAAATTTCAAATGGGGGTTGATGGAAAACAAATTTGTGCAGTTTTTTTCAAATTGTGTAGGTGATTTAAGTTAATTATGATGGTTTGTGCACAGTGATCAGAGAATGGTGTAGGATTAATCTTAAGATCAATTAGGCTGTGCAACATTAGTAAATAGAATCACATGTCAATAAGGGTGGAATATCATTTGTTAAGAAAGATGATTGCATTATTTTATAGAACACCCTGCACATTCATGAAAAGTGTGGTTTAGCTTCTAAAGCCATTTTAATGTAAATCCAGAGTATTGAAGGTAAAGTCACCCACTAATACAGTGGGGTGAGTAGAATATTAAATCATTCAATTAATGGTAAGCATAATGTTGGCTATATTTTCTGGATGAGGGGTAATATATACAAATATGATATTGATTGCTATGACATCGTAGTAAGTTTTCATAATTAATAAAAGTGAATCAATATAAACAATTTTAAAATATTGTTATCGATGCATTATGGTGAAACTGAGTTGAATTCAGACCCATATAGCTATCTGGTTTGTAAGACTGGATTTGAAGACATTTACATGTCTGAAAAGTTATGCTTTCAAATTGATAGAAATGTGTTTTATAAGTGCTGACTTTTGAGTTAGTATTTTAGATCTAGTTTCTAGAGTCCAAGCACTTTTCTGAGGTGAGTGACAAGCTCAAAACCATTGGTCTGGAGATAGCAATTTCCAATAGAGAGTTTGATTTCTTTCTCTTTCAGCAATATAAAACAAAGCTTGATTAGAGCTATTGGTAAGCCCCATCTAGTGATCATAAAATGTAAGCTTAAAAGCAAATTACAAAATTTATGACTTTTTTTAATTATTTTTAGTGTACCTTTGAAGGTTTTTGTGATACTATATTTCAGAAGCTATTATTATATGGTGAAACTGAGCTGAATTCAGACCCATATAGCTATATTGTGTGTAAGGTTGGATTTGAAGACATTTACATGTCTGAAAAGTTCATGCTTTTGAATTGATAAAAACATGTTTTATAAGTGCTGACTTTTGAATTGGTATTTTAGATCTAGTTTCTAGAGTCCCAGCACTCCATTGAGGTGAGCCACAAGCTCAAACCCAATTGGTCTGGAGATAGGGATTTCCAATAGAGGTTTTGAATTCTTTTTCAGCACTTGTAAAATAAAGCTTGATTAGAGCTATTGGTAAGCTCCATCTAGTGATTATATATATATATATATATATATATATATATATATATATATATATAGGTGAGATTGAAAAATGGGAACTCATCCCCAAATATCATATTTAAAAATATATAAAATGAGCATGTGAGTTAGGAAATCAGTCACATGCACTTGAAAAGCATAGAATGGAAAATAAAACAGGAAGAATAAATTAAATTTGACAAATACGCCAGATAGTGAAACATTAAGGTTTAAATAAAATCAGATTAGGGGTAATAATAATATTAGTAGTATTATTTAAGATAAAAGGTTGCATGGAAGGGACGTAATGTTAAAATTATTTTATGAGGCATTATTTAAAAAGTTAATATTTGTGTTTCTGTGTGTGAAAGTAACTTAACACAGGTATTTTTTTGAAAAATAAAAATATCTAGAATACAAAAATATATGCTGACACAAACAAAATTGAAGTAGATAGAGAAAGTTAATGATCTGGGAAAAAATCAGCAATCAGTGGAAAGAACCCAGAGAATAGAAAAGGCTTCCATGTTTGCCTAACTATTAGAAATGTTTAAACAAAAAGAGAAGAGAGTAATAAAAAGAGAGATGAACAAAAAGTAGAGAATAATAAAAAAAGAACAAACAGAATAAATGTTTAAAAAACATGAAAGGATGCTAAGAAAAATAGATAAAATCTATCAGAAAATGACAGATTGTAAAGCATAGTAGTGAAAGCAATCAACAAAATGAAGACATAAAAATGAACCAAAATGTTCAGGAAGATATGACAATATAACCCAAATAAGTGAGGGAAGTAGAAAAGATATTGATAAAAATATTACAAATAAATATAGCATGGATGCTGAAGCAACTAGTAATGATGTTGATGTCTTTGCTATGAGTGATAATTTGGATAAAAACACAAAAAAAAATATGATGAACAAAAAGTGGAAAGTGATATAAAAGATTTTGATGGAAAAGAATTTAATGGATCTTTCACTGACTTAAATATTAATACAGAGGACAAAAATGATATAAATTAAAACTAAATAATAAACATACCAAAAAAAATGAAAGAAAATAATGAAAATGAACCAAAGTATATAAAAATAATAAATCAAAAGAATGAAAAATGGAGAGATGAAAATAAAGAAAGCAATTAAAAATGTAAAATATAAGATCATAGAGAAGCTACAGTATTGTGCTTTACTAGAGATATAGAAAGTAGATACCAGACAGACCTGTCATCAGTTTATATAAGGTCAGATATTTCAAATAAATGTATTGATAGCAGATGCTCTCTTAAATGGTTCAATATTAATGAAGATTAAGGATAACTTATTGTGTAAGTTAGGCCATGTGATCTTGTATATTTACAAATAAAAATATTGAGCAGATAATAGTGGACATGATTAGGCAACAAACCTGTGAAAGATTAAGAAAAGGAGATTTTGTCTTTTCCAATATTCAATAAAAGGCATTTCTGACTCTGCTGTTTAAGAGGACAATCAGTTCTAAAACATCTGTAAAAAGGCAGTAAGAGGGAACAGTTTTAATCAAACTGTTAATGAAGACAGTAAGAGAATTTAGCTGTGAAGAGCACACTATTTGTTTAGCTATAAAAATGTTTTCTAAGATGACTACAACCATGTGCTAAGTTTATCTAGAGGCTAAACATCATCTTTCTCCACATACCCTACTTAATTGAAAAAATTTTAAAGAAGTGAAGTAATCTGCAACCTTGTATCCAATAAAGAGCATGAGTGTTTATATATAAGTCTGACCTGAAAATTTCAATGGGAAAAAATGAGTAAATTCTTGCTATTTGTTAGCCTGAAATATTCTATTACTCAGTAGAAATAACTGTGTACCTTAACCTTGAATTGAAAAGCCTGCAAGGAAAAACCTATATGTAAAAATTGAAAATTATAAATGCAAAGAATTCCTAAGAAAATTAAACTGATGGTAGTTATCTTATGTGCACATAATATTCTCATTCAGAGTCAAAATCTTTTACATGATAGTAATTAATAAGAATGAATAATTCTCAAAACACAAACAAACAACCCACTAAACAACCCCCCCCACACCCCCCATCACATTTTTATTTCTCCCCCCCCACCCTTTTTTTTCACCCCAACCCACACCAAAAAAAAAAAAAAAACACCAACAAAACACCACCACCACCAAAAAAAAAAGCACTCCCCCCCCACAAAAAAAACACCAAAAAAAAATATTTATATTCTCATTTTAAAAAATAAATTCAATTTCCCCAAGGAGAAGGAAGAAGGGCCCCCACAACCCCCCCACAAATATTATTAACTATATATTTTTTCTCTAATAATTTACAATTAAGTATTTTTATTATTACAAATAAGGAGAAATTAAAACCACATTTATGATAGTAATTAATAAGAATGAATAATTCCAATATGGCAACAATTTCTTGTAAAACATTTTTTATTCGAGTAATTTGTTTCTGTCAAAATTATGGGAAAAAAATTTTAGTAACTTAATTTTTATTAAATTTTACATGTTTTTATTTATTTATTTTCTCCCAAAATTATAGAAGAGATAAGCTAATTTAACTTCTTATCTCTGATTAAAAAATTATTTTTCAATTTTACTTATTGAAAAGAAAACTCAATGATAGAAAAATAAACCTGTTAATCATATTTTTTATGAAATTATATTTTTTTCATAAAATGTATATTTTTAAATTATCTTATTATTATGTCACTTTTTTAATTAATTTATTTTATTAATCAATTAGTTTTTTAAATAATTGTTTATAAAAATATTTTAGTATTAACATCATTGTTCCTTCAATTATCTGTTCCATGAATTGGCAACATGTGTGGCTTAATTTCAATACATCTTAGAGACTGAGGGATTGTTTTTCAAATTATCCAAGTAATGCTATTTTAAAATAAGTTAAAATATGATGTATTTATTTATCTCTTGCTCACAGTGACTGTTTATAGGGTTTTTGGTTTTTGAGCTAGATTAGAGCATAGTATTTAGTTATATGGATGTAGGAGGTTATATTTTTATGTTTTGACATTCAGATGAGAACTCTGGATAGTGCAAAAGTATCATCTTTAAAATCCATTCACTGCATTTTGTTTTTGTTAAAAATTAAATTTATAATTAAACATTACATTAATAGTAGTGTGTGGCCAGAACATTGATGATGAACAGCATGTACCTGTAACCCATCATGTTTTTTTATAATTATGAGTATGGATTAGCACTTTGGTATGTGCATCCAGAGAATTGTGTTATATTCTGTCCTGAGTTTGACAGTAGCTAGATAAGTAATCTGGTTTATAATATACCTCTTTAAATTCAGTCACAAGTTTGACTGTTGCTTGCTGATAATTATTGCTTGACTGTTGATAACTTATTTATTACTATTCTCTAATACTGAGTAATTCATAATTAATAACTTAGCATTCGTATAACTATTTACTATATGATTAGTCTAGCAGACCCTTATGGGTATATTCTCATTAATACTGATATTTTATTAATTATATTTGATGAGTTGTTTAATGGGGATGATGGTGGCTTTTCTATCTACTCATATTCATCCCCAATCTTCAGTATGGTGGTTTTCCATCTAACCATATCCATCCCCCAATATTCAGTTCTGTTACTATATATATATATATATATATATATATATATATATATATATATATATATATATATATATAATATATATATATATATATATATATATATATATACACTGTCCTTTCACAAAGAAAATAAGTTTATGTATACATAAACTAATATGTAACACTTAATACAGTTGGTTTGAACAAAAACAAAAAACAGTCAAAATACTTTATCTCTCAAAATAGAACATATAAATTTGCAATAGATATTGTATATGTTTATTATTGTTAAAATGAGGTTTCCTTGACAACAATTTGGGATAGTTGATTGTTATTGATATAGGAATTGTCTAAGAGTTGATTGGTTTTTAATGATATTTAATATTATATAATAAGTTTAATATTATAAATCATTTAAATTTTATGTGGCTGTTTAGCTGAAAAATCTTTAAAACATTGATTTCTTGTTACCAAAACATAAATTTGTATCACACATTGTTACATGAAAAATATGCAATGAAACATGATATTATGGAAATATTACTTTGAAAGAAATTTCAAATAATATTTTAATGAACTTATTGGCATATTAAAAATATATTGTCACAGTTTTTAAAATTTAATGTATTTATCAAAAAAAGTGGCACGCAGTTTAATCACTCATTTGATATTATCCAATTTCATGTTTAAAATATAAATTTATTATATGTTCCTATATTTACTATGTACAAAATTACATATGAATCTGCTTTAATTTTAAAATCATTTCAAATATCTTATTTAATACATAATACAGAAATTATATATTGATACAAACTGCCATCGAAAACCAAAATGTAAAGAATTTTATTAATCTCAACTTTAGAACATATTATTTAATATCTATATTTTTTAAATGTTTGAAGATAACTATTTTACTAGTTGCTTTGTGATGTTATATAAGAAAACAACAAATTGTCGAAGAATATTTATTTTTATGTTTAAAAATATTTGAAATATCAGGTAAAGCAACTCAATATAAAAATAACTTATTCTTTTAATAAATATGTTCAAAAATTAAATCATCTTAAAATAAAATTCAATTTACGTTTAAATCAACATACTATATTCATATGTGTGCTGGTGCCTTTAAATGAATAATAAGATTTGCATTTAAATAAATGGTTGGAATAATTTATCATTCTCATTGTTAGTAATGAAATTAAAAATATAAATGTTTTCAATAACATCCGCACCGCACATTAAAACAGGCAAAACTCTCCATACAGCAGTGCTTCTCAGTTCAATCCAGAGTAATCAATGGATGAGCAAGCATAAGAAATGGTAATCACGTGATGTTTACTGGCGTCAAACCACACCTTCCTTTCATATCATATAAATAAAAATACAATAAAAGACAAATGATCCCCAAGATGCATTTCATGATAAACCAGCATTCACCAATCAGCTCAGGTTATCATCTCTTACATATAACGTTATTATATATGCAGTATTTATCAACAGTTAATTGTTACATTTTGAGTTACAAGTGTCAAACTTACTTGACCCACAATATTGACACTAATCAATTTTTTTTAAAAATCCGATATATTACTCTTTAACTGAGGTTTAAAGTTTATATCTGGATGAAAAATAATCTCTCATTAATTAGTGGTAATCATTACTGCATTTATTTATTCAAAATGTAACAAGAATATACTAAAACATTGATATGCCTAATGGCTTAAATAAAATATATTTGGGGGTTTTGTGATTATTTAGTATGGACTTAGTATTGGCTTGAGAATTTCAAAATAGTTTAGAATTTTATTTAGTTATACAATGTATAAATATGAGTTATGTGCTTCAGTTTTGTTTTGAAATGAATTAATAATATTTAAACAGTTTATCATGGTGGCATGAGTACAGTTATAACCTAAAAAACAATCTCGTTCATTGAATTATTTGCTATATTTGAAGAAAAGTAGTTGTTAGAAAATAATAACAAGAAAATAAGAATATAGCTGCATTTCACAATACCATCTTTATATATTATAGCATTTTGAAATATTTTGTTATACAGAAACACTGTTGATACAATGTAATAAAGTTATAAACTTTTCTGTTGTTCAGTAGCATTTTTTTCTCCCATCATTATACCATCTAGTATAAGTTTGAGTTATCAATAGTTACCACATGTTAAAACAGCTAAACCCTGTTCAAAGCTATCCTATGCAATATTTTCAGATTAGTTTTTAATTTATGGTATTCATCAGTGAGAACTTTTGCATCTGGAAGCAAGGCATGTTAAACTTTTGAATTTACTACACTTTTTCTCTAGGAAATATATTTTAATTTTGCTATTCTAACACACTTTCATCTCTAAATGAAAACCTTTTTAATATTTACAATTTAAGCTACCATGCTTCTATAGTTATTGTTATATCTGGAAGTGATCCCTACACTACCAAACAGACATAGGCTTATATAAATTTTACCTAGTAAAATAATAATAATGCAACAACTTGGGATTATGATTTAATACATAAATATTACAAGCAGAAGAATATATTATATATACATAATTAATAAATTATTTACAGTTTAAATACTTGGAGACCCAAAGGTATGCTAAAATAATAATTAAGGCTAGTGTGACCTCTTCAAATCTCTAAATTTGCTTTGGCATGTTCAGAGGTAAGTCTTTCTCTCTGGTAGAAGCTATTTAAGCCAGCACACAATGATGTCCAGCACTATATTGTTGCAAGTAGACCTGCATTCATATAGCTTCCCCAATTATTAGAACTCCTGTTCTAATTGGTTGAGCCATTTACATTCTGCTGGCATTTCATATTTTATTTGTAGAGGCATCTTATTACATACAAAATCTTTTTTTAATTGTTCTTAATTAATTATTTTTAAATTATTTTCTGATGGAATTCTGTTATCTCTTTTTCTTTTTAAGAAATTGATTAAGGTTGTTTCCTGGTTTTATAATTAATCTTTTAGTAAAATTAATTCTTTTACCTACTGCTTCAATAAGTTTTAATTTTACTTTTTACTTAAATTTATTACACTTATTTTATAACATTAAATGTGGATGTATTTCAACATACATACACATATATATATATATATATATGTGTGTGTGTGTGTGTGTGTGTGTAAACAAAAGTGTTTATACCTGTTTTCCAGCTTTATACATATATGTATTTTAATAAATACACAAAGATCATTCAGTTGCTTTATTTTTTATTAAACCTGATCAGAAGGTGGATTAATATGTATATCACTTCCTTTTATAACAGTACCTACTGCTAAACATCCTTGTTTTTCTTCATTAAGCTAGGTCAGCACGAGTTCTTGTTTAGCTTTTTCAGATTCATCTTTTGAGTCAGAATTAGTTTTTTAAATAAAACAGTATTAAATTTTCGCTTTTATCTTTTTGCAATTGGTTGAAGTGTTTCATGCAATAGATTGCTTTTATTTATTCACACCATTACAACTTATTTCGACAGATGTCATTTTACTATTGCTTTTATACAAAATTTATTTGGGCAATTTTTTGCACATTCATTCACTTGGCATGAACTTACATGTGGTATGTTCTTGATTATTGTAATCCTCAGTATGTATTATGTTACTTAATTTGTAATGCAGCTTATGTTCTAATATAATTTCCAGATGGTTTTGCTGATTTAATAGTTGAAATTGAATGCTGATGCAGGATTATAGTATAAACTGTTTCCTGTATTTTTATTTTTCCCAGCTGAGTTATTGATAGTTTCAGATTTTGGATAGCTTTTTCTGCCATTCCATTAGACTGAAGGTGATAAAGAGCTTATGTTTTATCCCCCACTCTTTCATACACTCCTCAATCTTGTCTGATATGAATCTGTTTTTATTGTCAGAACCTAATCCTTTTTTGATTCTCTCATCAAAACTAGTGTTTTTAATTAATTTTTATCCATCCCACCTTGATCATACATTGACAACCACAAAAAATAAATGCCTATTAAATAATCCATGTGATCAACATGGATGTTTTGTCACAGTCTTAATGTGTTGGGCCATGCCTCAACATTTTTAGATGGCAATATTGCACATGTTTGACAATTACGGCATTTTTTTATGAATTCCTTGATATCACAATTAATGTTCAGTCTTAGTCACTATACATAGATGTGGGCTAAAGTTTTTGCTCTGATTATACCTAGGTGATCTTCATGAAATAATTATAAAATTAAATCTCTCCTCTTAAAGGGATTAGTATACAATTGCCCATCAAAATACAGCCTTTACCAACTGATAAAGTATCACAACTATTCTATAATTCTTTATGAATGAATTTTGGACATTTTTGGACAACTTTTTGAGATTTGTATAATCCAATAGTAATTATCATTTTCCTTTGTCCAACTAACTACTGTTGTCTTTTAAAAACCTGTGACTTTTAACACATCTATATAATTGATTTTGATTTTTTTCTGAGAAAATCTTTCTTAGTTTGTAATTTAAAGATACAGCCTCTGAAGATATATCGCTCTAGCAACACAGGAGTAGTTTTTACTTTTTCTGGTTCCCTGTTAAACAATTTAGGAAAAAAAAATTCATTTTCTTTTCAATTTCAATCATTTTAATCGGTGTATATTCAATGCCCAATTTTTTAAATCAATCCTCAACTGATTGTAGGGTTTGTTGAAGAATGAACTACATACAGAGGTAAATGAAAAGTTTTATCACTCATTTTGCTAACAGGAGTTTTAACTACTCTTTTGATTTTAATTGCATTACCATTAATATCTAAAGCTTTTAACTCAGTTTTCTCAATCATTGGAAGCTTTTTACAATTATTAATTAAAGAATTTCACTCACACACCAAAACCAAAGATATGCCGCTTCCACTACCAACCTCCGTAAATATCAGCTTGCCACATACTTTTAACTGAATCATAATTTTATCTTATTTGATTGTTAATCCATTTTTTGAATTATCTAACTGATTTTTGTTTCCAGTAAATATATTTTTATGGCTGTTGCTGTCTTTTTCTGGGTCACTAATTTTTTTTACACATCATTTCCAAGTGTCTTTTTTTGTTACAGAGTTTGCAAAGTTCATTTTAAATATTTTAAATATATGTATATTTTATGTACCTGGAGTCTAGATGTAATATAAGGTTCATTTTTGTGAAAACAAACACTGGCTTTAAAATCAGCTTTTCCACAACAAAAACAGATAAATAGAATTTTATTACTGCTATCATTATTTTTTTTAATTTCTAACTACCTTTCTATCAGATTTATATGTCTTACAATCATTCTTTTCTATATTATCTTTGACTTCTATCTCTGTGAATTGTTTTGATTGTTCAAGAACTAGCACATGAATTACACAATATTTCATATCTTTGCTATATTTTATTTCAATATCAGCTAATGTTTTAAACTATCATTGCTCATGCCCACAGAATATGCTCAAGGAGTGCCTCAACTAAAAATGATTTATAAACACATTTTTTTTTGCAAGATTGCAATGAACTATCTCATAATCTTTAACTTTTTCTATTTCTGACCTTATGGCCATGTCTGAAATGAAAGCAAATGATATGCTGAGAAAGACATGGATTAAAATAATTTGCTAAGTAATATTTTATATGATCGAAAAAATAATCTTCAGGAGTATCAGGTTCACAGAGCCTATTAGAAATCTCTATGACTCATTTTTCTGAAAACCAAACAGTTATCTTCAACTTTATTTATGAAGAGATATTTCTCTATGTGTTGAATGTAAAGAGACCAATTACTTGTCCCACTGATGTCAAAAATCACCAATTGGTAGTTTTATGATAGTAGACTGTTTTATCTTAATTAATATAATAATTTCCTCCTATTAGCATATTACCAGGTTTGAAGATGCCAATTTCTATATCTGAGAATGATCCTTACACTTCCAAACAGACATAGGCTTATATAAATTTTACCTGGTAAGAAATAATATTGGAGCAACTTGGAGTTATGGTTCAATATATAAATAATATAAACATAAGAATATTAATATTATACATACATATTAACAAATTATTTACAACTTAAACACAGACCCAAAAGGCATATTAAAATAATAATGAAGGCCAGTGTAAACTGTTCAAATCCTAAACTTGTTTTGAAATGTCCAGAGGCAAGTCTCTCCAGAGTAGAAGTTATTTAAATCAACCCACAATGTCATCCCACATCATGCTGTTGGAAGTACATCTGCAGGCATGTAACTTTCACAAGCAAGTTCTCTGATTTCTTGTTTAGACCAATTCTTCACTTATAATTAATTATTTTAGAACTCCTGTTGTAATTAGTTAATCTATTTATATCGTGGTGACATTGTTTCATATTTTATCAGTAGATGCATCTGATTACTAGCAAAATATTTTTAATTGTAATTATTTAGTTTTAGATTATTTTCTGATAGAATTCTATTATCTTCTTTGCCTTTTAAGAATTTAACAAAGGTTGTTTTCTGGAATTATAATTATTTTTTTAGTAGAACTATTTTTTATCTCCTGCTTCAATAGTTTTAATTTTACTTTTTATTTAAATTTATTACACTTGTTTTATAACTTTAAATGTGTGTGTGTATTGTAACTGTCAGGATTTTCCACAAGAAAAGTAGGAGCACATCTAACTATGATTGGACCTAGAGTCTTTGGGTAAGATGCCAGAAGTAATGCAATGAAGTAACTAACAAATGATCATATCCATCTCCGATGGGCTAGCTCTTAGTTTACTCATTAAATCTAGATATGATTTAGGCTAGTTCACCCATACCTCATCTCTATTTCGGATTCCATTACACTTCAGTATTTGAACCCAGAGAGAATGTTGCCTTTGGCTCTCTTAAGGGTGAATGTACTTTATATAGCGACTAAATTTTTATTTGCTTAAAATATATTAAACCCTTTTGTTATGTTATATATTATAATAATATGTGTGTGCATATATATATACTTAATTAAGTAAATTGATGAGCATACATATGAATAAGTTTGATAAACTAGACGCAATTTGATTTCAAACGCATTAACAATTTTAAAATTCTATTCACTTAGCAAAAGATGTGCTTATATGTGTCTCATATCCATCTCTACCATTTCAATAACTAAATTGTTCATTATACCAACCCATGCCCCTGGTAGATATGCATTAAGACACTCCCTATTTACAAAGTCAATAAGATTAACTAAGATACAAAAATAAAATAAAAGAGAAAATATTATTTCATCGTCATAATAATCGTGAAACTAGCTAACTATTTACAAGATTATATTTTAATATGTCCAATAGCTCCATGATCCAATTTCTGCTGGAGAGATCTTCTTTAGGACCCCCCCCACCCTATGAACAAGTTTTCTGAAGTAGACAGAAAAGGATTTTCACATGAAAATGTTAGTCATTCATACTGAATAAACTGAATGTAACAATTGTTAGTTAAACATAAACAAATAAACAAACAACATAAACTCTGTCCTGTACTAGTGCATGTAAATTAATATGGAAGAGTACCAAAATTTTTACCTCATCCCATATTAAGTGACGATGATAATGACCAAACATGAAATCGCTATAGAGGGGTCAATCTAAATTTTTATTTACAAAAACAAAGAAAAAAAATTTCTAACTTAATAAACCTTCCCTCCTCTGTGCTACATTACTTCTTATTGCAATGGACTCTTCTAACTGCAAACATGCTGAGCTTCCAAATGTGAGAGTAATGAAAATAGAACTTTACATATATATATATTGTACCCTTACCAAAAGAGAAATCCTCTGAACAAAAAAATCTGGCTAACTAGAATATAACAATATGCAACTTCAATTGGATTACATAAACAATGACTATTAAAACAATACTGTTGTGACTAGCTCAAGATACATTACTAAAATACAATATCTAATAAAACAATATTTTTCAATAATTAAATATAAAAAAACATATTAAATAAAATACTACAACACTTAAATTCAACATAAATAATTAGGGTTCCAACTATAATACTCAGTCTATTCATTTCAATAATAAATTTAACTTATAAAAATTTTCTCAAGATATGAAATAAATATAGTTCTATCAAAATAATAAATAAAATTATGAAACTCTTAACATGAGATGTTCAGTAAGGTACACTGGCTTAAACTTTGAGGCTACATCCCAAAAGATGCATTCCCAATGACATAAGAATATTACTCTGCTAAATTCACATAACAAAGCTGCCATGTAATACTCTCATGTCTTTAAAACTTACATTTGATAATGCTAAAATATGATTTTATACATTTATTACAAAAATAACAACAAACTAATTAATGCTCCTTTAATAAAACATTAATTAGATATTTAACTTTAACTAATACTTTCACTCATCATCTTTCAATAGAAAATTTTACAATTCTCAAAATAATAATTATAATAATCTCAGACTCATTTCTAACAAACTTATAGCAAAATGAATTAATTAATTAATTAACACCTTGTAATTAAATATGAGAGGGATTTTACATGATAGATCTAACTACTCTTACAACATAATAACAATAATAAGAAACTAAATAACTTAATGACTCTCCTATTAAATCTATTTACTAATTAAAATTTAGTAATAAAAGAAATAAATAAATAATATAATAAGAATTTAAGTAAGCATTATACAACCTCTCTTTATTTAATGTGGAATTCTTAAAAATAAAAGATATAATGTATTTGAATGTTGTCCCAATATTTAGTATCTCTCAAAGGTGTTATATCAGTTTTAAAATAATTACTAAAGATCATATTTTCTATGATAATAATAATAATAATATTCTTTATTAATAAATCAATTATAATACAAATAATATCTAAGTAATCTTTATGAATCATACGCCAAATAAGCAATATTTCAAATTATTAATTTCTGTGGATCATGCAAGTAGAATGAAAAATCAAATAAGCAATATGCAGATAAATCACAACATGACTAAATGTAGATTTCAAAACAATTCACAAATTTATTTACAAATAAACAATAAATTTTTAACATAAAAAAAAAATATTTACAAACGTAAAATAGGAATTAACATTATTTAACATAAAAAAATAAATCTTACAATAAATTTTACTAGCTAAAATACACAGGCTTATATATACCTGTGTCTATATATGTAATAGACAGGTATGAGCACAGACTTTCACATGACCCACCACTCTCCACACTATCTCATAACACTGATACACTTGAACACACATATATTTAAAAGATAAATAATCACCAATATACGTAATTGGTGATTATTTATCTTGTCAATATATGTGTATTCAAGTGTATCAGTAATATGAGATAGTGTGGAGAGTGGTGGGTCATGTGAAAGTCTGTGCTCATACCCTGTCTATTAATAAATCTTACTAATAAATACAAGTCATAAATAATAATAATAGCATTCACTCCTGCCATTTTAAAATAAAATAAAATGAAGCTTACTGCAATATTGATAATAAGTAATTTAATCTTCATTCAGTAAAATAGTATTCTATTATTTGTATTGAGAACAGTTAGAATAAATTTCTAAATTTCTAAAAAAAAAAAAATTTTTAATATTATACCTATTCTACTATAAAACATATTTCTTATAATATAAACATATTAACACAAGTTTATATTTTAAAATACATTTCTTAAAGTCCAAATAAAACATTAAAATGAAATTATTTTAAAAAAGCTTTCTTTGCAGTTTGGCAAAATATCATCCTAATATTTGGATATCAAAAAATTTTAAACAAAATATGAATACCCCCTTCTATAAAATTAATTAATTATTATGAAAAAAATTTAAGAGATAATTTTAAAATTTTTATCACTTAACTAGATTTAAATTATTTATAATAAAATTTAAAGAACTATTCATAAGTTATATTGCTTGACATTTGTATTACTTTCGTTTTTATACTCTTACATTCATTATATCGTTTAAAAATAATTTTCACTATCCTCACTTTCATTCCAATTGAATATGAATCTGTTTGAACTAAGTGATTTATAATATTTTTAAGAACATTAATTATTCCTCTCTTATATTATATGCTATAGCAATCATCAAACATCTTAACATCACCTGTGATTTCTATACACTATGTCTTACCCTCTCATAAAATTATCTATTTCATATGGTTTAGTCATTACTTTACCAAAATATAAAACTGTCTTCTATGATGATTTCTGTGGTGATAGATAATGCCTAAAGTATAGTGTATGGAATAATAACAAGAATGTCTCAAAAGAGTATCATTATGGGTGCAGTGCAAATCATAAGAGTAGATTTGTATTCACAGGGTACCTAAGATTCAAGTCATGGTTCTATTATAGCACTTATTGATGATAAGGAAATGCATATGTCCATAAAAAGAAAATATACAGCCCTATGTTATCTGTATATTTTAACAATTTTAAAATATAGAAAGATAATTCGCATACAACAGTTTTCAACATATCCCTAACACCTATGATTTCACATGAAAATTATTACTCATTCAACATCATAAAATATACAATACCGCATTATAAAATAACTTCCAAAACACAATATCAAAAAAAAAAAAAAAACAAAGATCTAAATTCATTTCAAGATATTATTTAAAAGATTTCAGCACAAATAATTTTGATAAACATATATCAGTACTTTTATTTATTTGTTATGATATAATTTAGAGATCAATATTATATTTTTTTCTGTATTTCAATAGATAACATTCATAAAATAACATATTAATAATTTAATAATGCTATATAATATATGCATATTCAAGCATTCGCATTAAAATAAATATTTAAAATATTCTTATATATTTTCAAACATTCGTCATCATTTATCAATTCTTTTATAAAATACACAAGATGATAATTTTATAGTTTATTCCACTTTTAAAGATTAAATTCAAGCAGTGTGAAATATTAATCTTAGAATATTAATTAGGATATATCTTTTCTTAAATAAAAGAAAAACAAAATTATTAAGCAAAAGTAATCTAAATAACAAAAAAAAATTACCAATGATCTCATTATATTGCTAGACCATTGATGATGATCTGCTTCTTAATACCATACATTCAAAAAAAAAACAATTCTGATTGAAATTTACCTTGTTCAGAAAATTACTTTCTAAATACCCATTTGTTTTTTTGTTTTTTTGTTTTTTTTTAAAAAGAAACATAATAAAGTTAATCTATTTTAAAATTAGATAATAACAACAAGTTAGTTTTAATATAAAAAACATTGTAATATTTTAAATACTAATGTTAAACTTAACACTAAAAAAACCAATAATAATAAAGTTAGGAAAGGATTTTTTCTTCCTGCTGCTTGTAAGATGAATTATTGTCAGAAATTTTCTTGTCAGGAATTTTGAACTATTGCCTAGGTACAGTTGGAGAGTATTGTTCACAAATCATATTTTTGTCTTGGTGCCATGTGAAGAAATATACAAAGAATAATATTAAAAATCCAGTAAAATCTAAAAAGAATATTAATGATCCCGAAAGATAAAATGTTTATTTCAGTCCTTTCTGAAAAACTTTTATCCAGGCAATTAATATCTTTGTGGAATAATAATTCAAAATCAATTTTGTGAAAATATTTTCATACATACATTTTGTCCATTGTGTATATCAGACATTAATATAAGCAGTATTCCCATTTTCCATCAGTCAAAAATATTAGTAGCAAACATTATATAATATAAATTATTTATTTAATACCTTTATCAGCAGATATTTAGCTCATGAATTAAAATAAATATTTCTTTCTTTAAAAAATTTCATTTTTTTTATCCTTTTAACCATATATAATGTCACTAAATATTTTTCTTTTCCAGATAAAAAGACAACTAGATCATTCAAAACATTTATTATACATAATACTGTAATATCAAATTTTATTTCATCTTCACTTTGTAATTAATAATATGCTGATGCGTTGCGGTGAAACTTTTTATGTCATAATTTGTAGGCTTTTGTATATATATTCTGATTTACAGACTTAGTGCTTTTGGAGCCCTTGTTGCTCAATATTCATAGTCTTTTCAGATTATTAATTATATGAAAATGTATGCAAATTGCCTCCTATATCATCCATTTTTTTAGAAATGGTGAAACAAGTGTCTCTTCTGTTTATTGATTTGGCATCGTGGTGATGAAACAAGCTTCCTTAACCTTCCTCTTGATATTGTTTTTTTTCCATACATACAATATCAGCCTTGGAGGGCTCAAATCTGTGATTGAGATCCTGCTGACGGCCCATATAATTCAATTTTTAAAAAATCATCTCAGTTCATTATTTCCAGATGAATTATGTTAAAATATAATTTATTGATTGATTGATTTAAAAGCAAGTCCTTTAAAAGTATTAAAGACATTCAAAAATCAACTTCTTCCATTTGTTTTTAAATACAACATTCTTCAAATATAAGTCAATTTTGTCTTTTTTAAAAACAAATCAAATGTGAGTTATTATCAATTATAATAAAACAGACATTCATCATCCCATAAAACAGTTTAAGTTCAGTTTTAAAACTTAGGTGCAGAGTCTTTATTTTTTCTCTGTTTCTTTCAACTTTAATATTACAAATAAGATTTTTGATGAATATCTGGTTCCTCTTAATTAAGTTTTATAAATTAGCTGCATTGCAATATAATAAAATCATTTCAAATAAATGGTCACTCAAAACCAAATATACTATTTCTAAAAATTACAAAATTTTTATGTAAATCCTTTCTGGTTTTGTTGCAGTAATTTTCTTGATATTTGGTATTCATTTCTACAATATTAAAGTAGCCACTATCATGTTCTCTAAAATTATTGAGGTCCTAAACTATGTTTCAAGTAGACAAACTGAGAGGGAACTTTGGTATTTAGTGATTCACTATCTAAGTACTTATTCCAATTATATTTTCAAAAAAAAAAAACCACTTTCAAGTAAAATAATAATAATTTGAAAAAAAATATGATTGCCACAATATAAAAAATAAACATACTTATAAATTTCAAAACTAAATCTATCTTAATCCAAATGTGTAAATCACTGAAAATCTATAAAAAAAAAACACAACCCTAACTCTCTAGATGGGCTTCAACCTTTCTTTTTATATTGATCTTAATCCAATGATTTCGTTAGTCAATACTGCTTGTACAAATCTTTAATTTACATAACTACATCAATATGATTTTTAAAATTGAGTTATAAAACTATTAGTCATCAATATTAAATATCAGATTATTTAATACCTTCAATGTTAAATATTTTTATCTAAAAACTACTAAAATGTCCTTGTTAAAACAATTTTAAATATTTAAATAACCTGTAATTGATTTAAAAAAATAAATTATTACATTTAAATAAAATAATAATAATTTTAAATATTATTTTTCTAACATTATCTTTAGTCTGAATTTTGCTACATTTTATTATGTATCAAACTTTGTTAACAAGTTAAAACTAAAGTTTTCTTTACCTAACTCTCTGAAAGCACACATATTCACACACAATCATGCAATGCAATAATTTCAGCACCTTTAAAGCTAATATTAAGTTTACTTATCATTTTAAATAATATTTTTAACAAAATAATTACCTTAGACATATAATATAAAATATTCACTGCTATAATTAAGCTATAGTGTATTAAACAAATGAACATTGTAAGTCAAATGACCATTAATTATTTTAAAAATAATAACATTTTGGCTATAACAGGAAATACACACACAATGAAGAATAGCATACATTCTATAACTAAAGTGGACATACTAATTCATAGGCAAAATTTAATAAATGTAAATGCTTATATAAAATTCTCCATATACTAAGATGATTGTATCATTATGCCATACCTCTGACAAATTATTCTGACTGTTCGCCCACCAATAGAATATCAGAAGCTATTTTCAAAAATGTAAGAGATGAGTATCTCTCTCTAGATCTAGACAAACTAGATAGAATATTAGATTTTAAATCAACCGATAAAATAAAAAATATATATAATAAATGTATATACCTTTACATTAATCTGTCTTCAAAGTAACTATATATTTATATCACAATACTAAAAAAATATATACATTAATAACATATTAAAACTAATATACTATAATAATAAACATGTTGTTATTTGCTGATGGATGGATAAAAAGAATCTAAATGAGAGACAAAGTTTCTAATACTATGTACCAATAGTGAAAAGTTTAGTGTTTATCTTATTTAAAAAACAATATCTCTTTTGCTTTTGTAATAATCAACAAACATTTATTAAAATCTGTAAATGTTTTTTAACATGTTTCCATGATCATTTGTTGATGGTAAAAGTTACTTCAATGTTAATAGATAGAAAATTGTATAAATAGATATATAGATTTGTGTCAATTTTAAGAGCCCATAAAGACCTCACATGATCACTTGCATATCTGATACCCATGTAAGTAGATCAAATGTGAGCAATGCTATTTTTTCTTATCTCTGCTTTTTTTTTGACTACACAGAACAAAGATAAGAAAAAATCTGTTTAATTGTAAAATTAATATATTTTATTTCATATAGTTATGGACATAAATTGTATTAAAGTCATATTTTAGAACTTAGAAGCTTTTAGTTTTTCAAAATTATAAGCTTGGTATAATCAATATTACATTATTTGAAGATGTGTGTATGGGCATATATTGTAATAAAATTTGTCTTTTAGAAGTTATAAGTTTTTAGTATTTTGAAGTTATAACCTTGCTTTGATCAGACTTCTGCATTTTTGGTTGATACTTTGTATCATTGAAAACATTCTTCCCCTTTCTTACATACTTCCACACTTTGCACTGTCATTATTTTAATAAAATTTGTATTTTAGAAATTATAAGCTTTTGATATTTAGACTGTGCTTGCTGCCATTTTGAATTCTAAAGTCTGTGCAGAATCACTGCTGACACATCCAAACAACTTATGTGAATTATTTGATGCCATTTGTTGCTTGGATGTGTCAGGGGCAGTTTTGTGTGGTCCTTAGAATTCAAAATGGCAGTGACTGCACTCTAAATCAGCACCCATATTGCTATTTTAGATATACCTAATTTAATATTTTTAAAACAACTTTGCTTAAAGCTATTTTGCTTATTACAATGTTTTGTTTTTTTTTTTGCAAAACATTTTGATTCTACACAAAGAGTGAGAATATATTCATTTTTGTTTTGCATTGTTAATTTTAATATTCAATATTCAAAATTTTGTAACAATAAAAATGAATATTTACACTTTTGAGACATTCATGTCAAAGCAATAGAACAAATTATTTGCCATACACATGAATAGGTTCAAATATGGGCTGAAAATATAAGTTATGAACATTTATTCCTATTTTAAAAAGACTCTGCATTTTTATTTCACCTAAAGTATTTGATAATTGGGAATAACTAGCTACTCATACTCAAAAACTAACAAAGATAAAAAAAATTTAAGATCCCCCCTCACCAGCAGCAGCCCTCAAGGGTAAAGAGTAATGAGTTTTTTATACACTATGCTTTGTCAAGAATGCTGCTGAAAGATTTTTGTGCAGCCTAAGCTATTTAAAGATTATTTTATTCTTCTTTTACATATATGAACATTGTTTTATATATCTAAGGTGGACATTGTTATGTATATTTCATAATCAGAAGAATCCTTTGAGTGGCCAATTATTCCGACTACAAGTTACTTCAGAAAATTGACAAAAACTACAATATTTTTTAATCTCTAATCATTAAAATTTTTAAAAATTTTAATGAAAAACTGAATAACTTTGATAACTTTTAAGTATTATTTTGTTTGTTATTCTACTTCAAATTATTATTAAAATCGTATTTTTATTTTGTTTATATAAATATTATTTACTAATTGCAGATAAACAGATATAAAATGTAATCAAGAACAAACTTTTTTATTTATAGCTTTTTTTTAACCTTTTTAATTTTTATTTCCTAGATATTAATTAAATCATTAATTTTAATCATAAATTTCCTCAATACTTAATTTTATTTGACTTCAATGCTGGATAGCCATACTAATGAATTATTATTTTTATATTAATTGATTTTATTTATAACTTTTGATGCTAATAAATTAACTACTTGTTTTTAACATTAATTAGAACAATTATTTTTTTCTACCTGCTTATTCCTCATACTCCACGTATTGAACTAAGATATATTTACAATTGGATGCTTCAAAAAATAAAATAAACTCAAAATTATTTTTTACAATTACATACATAATTTTAAATTTATAACAGCTAACTTGAAATTTAAACAGCATATATGTGCATATAATTCTTAGAAGGTAGATTTAGACTCTTAATGCAAGTCAATATAAAGGCTACAGACTATATGTAAGATATGTAGAAATGTATGTGGCTATTAATAAAAAATGAGTAAATGTAAAATACATGGATAATATTGCAAACAATACAATAAAAATTAAAAATCAAAATAAATCTATAATGGATTTATTGTAAGAAGATATAATAATTGAAAGATAAGTAAAGTTTTAAAATGAATTCCACAAGGTTTTAAAATATCGAGAATATGATTGTATTTAAGATGATGGATAAGAAAGTTTGCCAAGATGATGTAGAATAAAAAAGTTATGTCACAGAAACTAAAATAAAAGTGAGATTTTAATTCTATAATAACTTAATTGATAATAGTTAAATAAGTAATTATAAAACAATAAATATTGCATTTGTAATACGTAAAAGCTTTCTTGGCAATGTTTTATACTGGATCATACTTATTCCCATTTTATGAGTGCTAAGAATATATAGTAATATTTATGTTATGCACATTAAAAGATTATTTCTTCATAAATATTATATAAATACATATTTGATAGCTGTTGTATATTTATAGGATTATTAAAATTATCTAAATTTATATCTTATTATTTGAAGATATAATAACATTTCACTCTTCTTACACTTTAAAGCAAAATATATTTATTTTTTGCAGTTTCAACTGTTCCTAGCAGTCTTCATCAGATCTACAAAATTTAAACATTATATCAATACAACCATATAGTTGAAACTGTAAAAAAATAAATAAATATATTTGCTTTAAAGTGTACGAAGAGTGAAATGTTATTATATGTTATATATAAAAAAAGCAAAAATAAAGAAGGAAAGATGATATGTTATATAAAAAAAAAAAAAGCAAAAATAAAGAAGGAAAAATGAAGAGAAAGTATTGAAGATTATATTATTTGAAGATATAAGTTGGTTTTATTGAGATCTTACTAAGATAACTGCCCAGGACAATCAAGTGTACTACAATAGGTAACAAGCTCTGGAACTTAAGATTCATGGATGATAGTTTTTTATCATATCTAAGCAAAAATAAATTTGATTTAATTTAACTATTATTGCCATTAATACAATGTTTCATTCTTTTGAATATTAATGATTGATTTATTATCCATATAAAAATGTGATGATTAGATAAAAGCAGATTATGTTTTGTTTGACTGATGAATTAGCATTGATAGAAAAGAGAATGATGTTTGAAGTTTTTAAAATCATTCTAGAAAAACTGATATATACCAATATATTACTTTATAACATGCCATTGATGTTAACAATTTAAGACTAGATTTTAAAAAATGTCAGAATTTGATCATCCACAAAGATAACAAACACTACAAACAGATTAAATAGGGCAAATAATTGAACAGTCTTTCAAAAAGAATTTTTTTTTTCTTCATAATCTTTTTTTTTTCTATTATTTGCAATTTTGTTTTCAAAAGGGCAAAATCATAGAAAAAAACTGAAGCAAAATGTATATTGGAGATCATGTATCTTTTTTGCATATGTATAGTCATATTTATTGATTGCTTGAGATGGAGTGAAGGATGAATAGATTAAAAATTCTGAGGTCAAAGCCCTATAATTACATGTATAATAAATATTCAGAATAATCAAATGACATACTGCCTTAGAATTACATATTGCTTGGCAAATCGATTACATTTTAGTATAAATTCATCTCATTCTTTTCTTTTTAATATATTTGGATATGTAATGATCTGATAATATAAGGAGTTACATTGACATAATATCTATATGTGTATGATTACAATATCAAAATTAATAAAGGCTTTGAGTGTTCCATACATCAGTTTTTTAATGCAATGGACTGTTGAATAGTTTGAAGAGTGAAAAGATTGAAACCTGTCCATTAAAATTTAAGAAATTGCTATCTTAATATAAATCAAGCACTTATTGCCTATATGGGTGAGATATTATGACCTGACCCAACTAATGAGTGCTGGTTCTGCACGAAATAAGTATATTGGAGATCATATCTCTTTTTCGATTATGTGTAGCCATGTGTATCAGTTGCTTAAGATGGAATGGAGAATGAATAAATTGAAAAATCCTGTGTTCAAATGCCTCTAATTACATTTAATATTAAGGTCTCTTTTTTGCCATGAATTAATATGATTTTATCAATGAAGTAATAGTGGTTTGGGAGTTGTAATATCAAAGAAAAAACAGTAGCTATATTATTTTTAATTTTTTTTTTTTTTTTTAATAATTTATCAATTTAAACTTTTTCATATGTCATAGCATCGGTCGGGACACGAACCCACAATCGTCTGCAACCAACTACTTGCTTGCATGGCGGCTGCGATACCTCTCGGCTAACAACGCTAGCTAAAAGAAATATATTCATATTATAAATCAAAAAGCCTTTAATTGCTTTTGAATGGAGTATTTTTTTTTTAAAAAAAAAAAAGATGTAACAAGCACTAAATAATTTTAGTTTCCAGACTTTCTTTTGTTAGAAAAAAAAACTGTACTGTTTTAAAAACTAACTACACAAAGTTTAAATTTACATATATTTGAATAATGGTTTTAATGAAAAGGAAACTTATTTAAAATGCAAAAACAAACATGTTTTTTTTTTTCTTTTCCTTTAAATATAAAAAAGAATGTTGTTTAACTTAAGCATTGCCTTAATAATTTTGCCATTTATTTATATATAAGTGTGGATTAATATAATATATATTAATACAAATATATAAAACATATATATAAAACTTGTTTTTTTTTTTTTTTTTAAAAATAACTTTCTACATTAGTTAAGAAACAATATTGAAGATTAAACACATTTTTGATCCAAATAAATTTTAAATGGTTTATTTTATATCGAAATCAGAGATTTGCATGTGTAGTCTGAAAACTAGTCGGTAAAGAAAATCAGTCTTTAGCAGCTGCATATTTTTCCTATGATCTTTTGTCATTATTTGTAATATTAATATCATCTCCACAATACCGTCGTAGTCAATTTTAAAACTTTGGGGTTTTTTTCTTGTCAACTAAATCAAATGTAAGCATCAATAACTCATTTTCTAGATACCCATTTTGTTTCAGTTTTATCATCCATCTACTTAATAATATCTTTCTTACGACCAATTTATAAAAATTAGATTACTTGTTCATAGTCGAGCTCACTCAATGTGTTCTTGAATTTTCAAATTGTCACCATCCAGCTTCAAGTTTAAAATTACAAAAAATCTACACTGTCTATGCATGCGCTTTTTACATCTTCGTTTCCATCTTTCTTTCTAGCTTCAGGAACGGTATGTTTCATTTTTCTGTGATAAAAGTTAAAAGTTTTATGGTAATTTTTGTGATAAGGTAAATTGAATTTTTTTGTTTTTCAGTTTTTTGATTTTTAATAGACTTGAAGTTACCCTGAAATTTACATCTGAAAAAAATACAAGATCCGTTAACCTATCTGCTTAGTTCAATGAATGTCATTGGAAACAGATGGTAAGTATTTAATTCCTGTTTTTTTTTAATTATTATTTGAATATATTTTTTAATTATTATTTGAATCAGTATTTGATAAAAAACATAGGAAAAAATTATTATTGAAACTAACATATATGCTAATCAAAAATACAGCCTGCAATTGTGTAAATTTATATTGTGGGCTTGGGATCCAGATGTCCAATATATGAATTAGCTGATATCTAGACTTCTGATATGAGACAAAGATAAACATATTTTTTGCAAATATTATGACCCAATTTAGATTTTTTCTATAATGTCTTGTCTGCATTTTAATAATAATAAAAATACACAAATGCTAAAAGAAAATATTTTGACAGTATATAAACTTAGGCCAATTATAGACTACTGCAATGTAAATTTCAAAGCTGCATATCAAATGCAAAAAGAGATGGAATTTGATGAAGTTATTACAAAATTTATGGTCATAGTAGCATGAAGCAATATGAACTCTCAAAACCTATAAAGATAGTGTACAATACTACATTGCACTAACTCTAAATTACTAACTTATGTACTTCAAGCTTAACTCTATAATGAATTTAGTATTTTATTCACTTTTTATTTTATTTTATTTTGTATATAGTGATCATTTTAGTAGTAATTTTTAATAAATTACAAACTTTATTAAAGTTCTTTATAATATTTAAATTATACTAATTATTGATCAATATTAACTACTTGTTATAAGGGATGTTATTAGGGGTGACATATTCATTGCAAACCCCTGTATGGAAAAACATTTTGAAGGACTATTAGGAAAAATAAAAGGTACTGATATCATTCTACAAAGTGTTCAAGTGATGGATTACCTTAGGTAAGTGTTATTATATTTTAATTTATTAGAAATTTAATGATGAATGCAACTAACCTACTAACAAAATTATACTTTTAAAATTTATGCATGATAATTTTAAATTTATGAAATAATATGAAAATAATTATTACCAAATATTAAATTTTAGTCTTTTTTATTACTTTGAATATCAATGATTATACTTTTTTCAGCTTAATTACATTCTTTGATGTTTATGTTTCAAACAATATATATTATGTCATTTTTTGAATAATACAAACTTAAGTTATTATAAAATTTGTGACTTAATATAATTTTTTAAATATTAAATATGGCTGCTTTGCCAGTGAAAGGTTAAATTAAAGAAATGAGAATTAAATATTTAGAATTAGTAAATAGGCATTGTATAATAACAGACAGAAGTTTAATATTTTTAAATACTTATCACACAACTTAAACCTAACATATTTGCTATCCATTAACATATACTTCCAGTATAATTTTGTATTTTCTTATAGCAACTATAATTCAAAAATAAACATTATCATTATGTGTACTGAGAAAAGATTATTTATTACTTTTAACATAGAATGCTTAATTAATTTAACATAGTATGAATTTTCTACCAACTTCTAGTCATAATATAGCAGCAATACATTTCTGCTATGATTATGACAACAAGCTAGTTGAAAAGCATGATTATAACTAGAAGCAGGTTGAAAGAATGCTAAGCATATTATGTTAAATGCATTAAACATACTATAGCATAATCTTAATAAATACACTTTTATTTACTAATTTCAGTTACATTCTCACTTTAAACTACTAATTTATTTTGGCAAACATTTAAATTTAAACTTTGTTTTTTATCTATATCATATCTCCAAAGTTGCAATTTTATATCATTAATTACTTTTATGATTTTTTTGTCAATCTTTATTCCAATTTCAGATTTTTACTCATAGAATTTAAATACACAGATTTTTTTTTTATTTTTATGTAATTTTGCAAAAATAAACAATAACAGTTTTATATATTCTTTATTCTCTCAGTATAAACCATATCAGCATAAAAATTCAGGCCTGGAAACATTTATGGAATGCCCATCATTAAATTTTTCAATGGCATGGAAGGTTGAAGAGTTGAAAAGCTGGAGTAGATTGAAGCCTGTCCATTAAAGTTTGAGGATTTGCTATCTTAATATGATCCAAGCACTGATTATGTAAATATATGTGCGTGGAAGATGATTATCTGGACCAACTGATGAGTGCTGGTCCAACATAAATTATGCATATTGGAGATCATTTATCTTTTTCACATGTGTGAGGTCATTATATTGGTTATATGAGATAGATTAGATAGATGAAGGGAGCTTGAGAGTCTTGGTTCAAATCCCTATAATTACATCTAAACTTCAGAGATATAAAGTATACTTGTATATATATATATATATATATGTCCACAGATGGCGTTCTACCAAAAACACCGATCAAGCGTATGCTCTGTTTACATAAACGTCAGAGTAGCATTCACTATCTCTAACTATAATTCCACTTTCAGATCATGATTTCAAGCTATTTGCTATCATCAGTGAAAGACAGGAATAAAGAAACTAGATCTAAATACAAACTGTGAGCGTTTATGAAACAATTTCTATTCAGCTTGCAAGCGTGAATTTTTTAGACACGTAATGTCTTCAAACTCAGCATAGCAAACCAGATAGCTATATGGGTCTGATCTCAGTTCAGCATCACCACATAGTAGAAGCCTCTGCAATCTATATCATTGCAAGAAAGACCTCAAAGGTACATTTATGATATACAAAAATGCAAGTTAAAAAACTTGCTAACGCTTGTATTTATGTCCACAGATGGCGTTCTACCAAAAACACCGATCAAGCGTATGCTCTGTTTACATAAACGTCAGAGTAGCATTCACTATCTCTAACTATAATTCCACTTTCAGATCATGATTTCAAGCTATTTGCTATCATCAGTGAAAGACAGGAATTAAGAAACTAGATCTAAATACAAACTCTGAGCGTTTATGAAACAATTTCTATTCAGCTTGCAAGCGTGAATTTTTTAGACACGTAATGTCTTCAAACTCAGCATAGCAAACCAGATAGCTATATGGGTCTGATCTCAGTTCAGCATCACCACATAGTAGAAGCCTCTGCAATCTATATCATTGCAAGAAAGACCTCAAAGGTACATTTATGATATACAAAAATGCAAGTTAAAAAACTTGCTAACGCTTGTATTTATGTCCACAGATGGCGTTCTACCAAAAACACCGATCAAGCGTATGTTCTGTTTACATAAACGTCAGAGTAGCATTCACTATCTCTAACTATAATTCCACTTTCAGATCATGATTTCAAGCTATTTGCTATCATCAGTGAAAGACAGGAATAAAAAAACTAGATCTAAATACAAACTCTGAGCGTTTATGAAACAATTTCTATTCAGCTTGCAAGCGTGAATTTTTTAGACACGTAATGTCTTCAAACTCAGCATAGCAAACCAGATAGCTATATGGGTCTGATCTCAGTTCAGCATCACCACATAGTAGAAGCCTCTGCAATCTATATCATTGCAAGAAAAGACCTCAAAGGTACATTTATGATATACAAAAATGCAAGTTAAAAAACTTGCTAATGCTTGTATTTATGTCCACAGATGGCGTTCTACCAAAAACACCGATCAAGCGTATGCTCTGTTTACATAAACGTCAGAGTAGCATTCACTATCTCTAACTATAATTCCACTTTCAGATCATGATTTCAAGCTATTTGCTATCATCAGTGAAAGACAGGAATAAAGAAACTAGATCTAAATACAAACTCTGAGCGTTTATGAAACAATTTCTATTCAGCTTGCAAGCGTGAATTTTTTAGACACGTAATGTCTTCAAACTCAGCATAGCAAACCAGATAGCTATATGGGTCTGATCTCAGTTCAGCATCACCACATAGTAGAAGCCTCTGCAATCTATATCATTGCAAGAAAGACCTCAAAGGTACATTTATGATAAACAAAAATGCAAGTTAAAAAACTTGCTAACGCTTGTATTTATGTCCACAGATGGCGTTCTAACAAAAACACCGATCAAGCGTATGTTCTGTTTACATAAACATCAGAGTAGCATTCACTATCTCTAACTATAATTCCACTTTCAGATCATGATTTCAAGCTATTTGCTATCATCAGTGAAAGACAGGAATAAAGAAACTAGATCTAAATACAAACTCTGAGCGTTTATGAAACAATTTCTATTCAGCTTGCAAGTGTGAATTTTTTAGACACGTAATGTCTTCAAACTCAGCATAGCAAACCAGATAGCTATATGGGTCTGATCTCAGTTCAGCATCACCACATAGTAGAAGCCTCTGAATCTATATCATTGCAAGAAAGACCTCAAAGGTACATTTATGATATACAAAAATGCAAGTTAAAAAACTTGCTAACGCTTGTATTTATGTCCACAGATGGCGTTCTACCAAAAACACCCATCAAGCGTATGCTCTGTTTACATAAACGTCAGAGTAGCATTCACTATCTCTAACTATAATTCCACTTTCAGATCATGATTTCAAGCTATTTGCTATCATCAGTGAAAGACAGGAATAAAGAAACTAGATCTAAATACAAACTCTGAGCGTTTATGAAACAATTTCTATTCAGCTTGCAAGCGTGAATTTTTTAGACACGTAATGTCTTCAAACTCAGCATAGCAAACCAGATAGCTATATGGGTCTGATCTCAGTTCAGCATCACCACATAGTAGAAGCCTCTGCAATCTATATCATTGCAAGAAAGACCTCAAAGGTACATTTATGATATACAAAAATGCAAGTTAAAAAACTTGCTAACGCTTGTATTTATGTCCACAGATGGCGTTCTACCAAAAACACCGATCAAGCGTATGCTCTGTTTACATAAGCGTCAGAGTAGCATTCACTATCTCTAACTATAATTCCACTTTCAGATCATGATTTCAAGCTATTTGCTATCATCAGTGAAAGACAGGAATAAAGAAACTAGATCTAAATACAAACTCTGAGCGTTTATGAAACAATTTCTATTCAGCTTGCAAGCGTGAATTTTTTAGACACGTAATGTCTTCAAACTCAGCATAGCAAACCAGATAGCTATATGGGTCTGATCTCAGTTCAGCATCACCACATAGTAGAAGCCTCTGCAATCTATATCATTGCAAGAAAGACCTCAAAGGTACATTTATGATATACAAAAATGCAAGTTAAAAAACTTGCTAACGCTTGTATTTATGTCCACAGATGGCGTTCTAACAAAAACACCGATCAAGCGTATGCTCTGTTTACATAAACATCAGAGTAGCATTCACTATCTCTAACTATAATTCCACTTTCAGATCATGATTTCAAGCTATTTGCTATCATCAGTGAAAGACAGGAATAAAGAAACTAGATCTAAATACAAACTCTGAGCGTTTATGAAACAATTTCTATTCAGCTTGCAAGCGTGAATTTTTTAGACACGTAATGTCTTCAAACTCAGCATAGCAAACCAGATAGCTATATGGGTCTGATCTCAGTTCAGCATCACCACATAGTAGAAGCCTCTGAATCTATATCATTGCAAGAAAGACCTCAAAGGTACATTTATGATATACAAAAATGCAAGTTAAAAAACTTGCTAACGCTTGTATTTATGTCCACAGATGGCGTTCTACCAAAAACACCGATCAAGCGTATGCTCTGTTTACATAAACGTCAGAGTAGCATTCACTATCTCTAACTATAATTCCACTTTCAGATCATGATTTCAAGCTATTTGCTATCATCAGTGAAAGACAGGAATAAAGAAACTAGATCTAAATACAAACTCTGAGCGTTTATGAAACAATTTCTATTCAGCTTGCAAGCGTGAATTTTTTAGACACGTAATGTCTTCAAACTCAGCATAGCAAACCAGATAGCTATATGGGTCTGATCTCAGTTCAGCATCACCACATAGTAGAAGCCTCTGCAATCTATATCATTGCAAGAAAGACCTCAAAGGTACATTTATGATATACAAAAATGCAAGTTAAAAAACTTGCTAACGCTTGTATTTATGTCCACAGATGGCGTTCTACCAAAAACACCGATCAAGCGTATGCTCTGTTTACATAAACGTCAGAGTAGCATTCACTATCTCTAACTATAATTCCACTTTCAGATCATGATTTCAAGCTATTTGCTATCATCAGTGAAAGACAGGAATAAAGAAACTAGATCTAAATACAAACTCTGAGCGTTTATGAAACAATTTCTATTCAGCTTGCAAGTGTGAATTTTTTAGACACGTAATGTCTTCAAACTCAGCATAGCAAACCAGATAGCTATATGGGTCTGATCTCAGTTCAGCATCACCACATAGTAGAAGCCTCTGCAATCTATATCATTGCAAGAAAGACCTCAAAGGTACATTTATGATAAACAAAAATGCAAGTTAAAAAACTTGCTAACGCTTGTATTTATGTCCACAGATGGCGTTCTACCAAAAACACCGATCAAGCGTATGCTCTGTTTACATAAACATCAGAGTAGCATTCACTATCTCTAACTATAATTCCACTTTCAGATCATGATTTCAAGCTATTTGCTATCATCAGTGAAAGACAGGAATAAAGAAACCAGATCTAAATACAAACTCTGAGCGTTTATGAAACAATTTCTATTCAGCTTGCAAGCGTGAATTTTTTAGACACGTAATGTCTTCAAACTCAGCATAGCAAACCAGATAGCTATATGGGTCTGATCTCAGTTCAGCATCACCACATAGTAGAAGCCTCTGAATCTATATCATTGCAAGAAAGACCTCAAAGGTACATTTATGATATACAAAAATGCAAGTTAAAAAACTTGCTAACGCTTGTATTTATGTCCACAGATGGCGTTCTACCAAAAACACCGATCAAGCGTATGCTCTGTTTACATAAACGTCAGAGTAGCATTCACTATCTCTAACTATAATTCCACTTTCAGATCATGATTTCAAGCTATTTGCTATCATCAGTGAAAGACAGGAATAAAGAAACTAGATCTAAATACAAACTCTGAGCGTTTATGAAACAATTTCTATTCAGCTTGCAAGCGTGAATTTTTTACACACGTAATGTCTTCAAACTCAGCATAGCAAACCAGATAACTATATGAGTCTGATCTCAGTTCAGCATCACCACATAGTAGAAGCCTCTGCAATCTATATCATTGCAAGAAAGACCTCAAAGGTACATTTATGATATACAAAAATGCAAATCAAATTATTATTTTAGCTTAAGTATATTTTATTTTCAAGCTTGTAAATTCCCTTCATTTAGATAATTGTGTATGTGCGTATATGTATTATAGATATAAAAATAAATACAATTAATGTAGAGCTAAAGCAATGCCAGAAATTCTAAAAAAATATTATTACAATTTAAAAATGTCATTCTCATTTCAAGTCGAACCAAAAAATCATATTTTAAAGTTATTTGCAATTTTAAAAATACGTTTAAATAATCTGCTTTCTGGAACGTATTGTTTACATCTTCCAATATTGCTAAATTTCAAGTATAGGAGGAGCAGAAGTTCTAGGAACGCGCAAAAGGAGTTCAAATCACTCTTCTCTCTGGTATTTGTGTAGAAAGTGGTAACAAAATGGACTATGAGTAAAAGGAATTTGCCTCCCTGATCTTAAATCGTCTCTGTCCTGCCTTCTGCCATGCCATCACTGCTTGAGAACTGCTATGTTTAATTGTAAAGAATATTGGAAGATGCCTACCATTATTTTATTAATATTGTGCTTTGCTAAACTTCGTATACGTTATTATAAGTGGCCACCATAGCTTTTAAAGGTAATCCGTTTTGCCAAAGAATGAACTCTTAATTCTCCTCACTTCATTTCTTTCCTAAATCTTAATTGTAATCAGAATGTAATCTTTATTTATTTTATAACTGATTATAAACTTAATTATCATTAAGTTTGTGATTTTCTCTCTTAAATTTTTAAACTTGTTCTTTGAAACGCTAAGCACAGAATTATGTACTGTAAATTTATTATTAGTTTTTTTTTTTTAAAGTTTCACACTCTAATTATTTTATTTCATGCGGCAAAACTTATTTTAAATATATATCTTACTAAATTAGTTTTAGTGTGCTAATGCTTTAATCTAGCGAACTTATATTATTTCAATCATCATTCCGATATTTTGGAATGTTTAAATAGTTTAAACGTAAAATTTTTTACTGAACTCTGTTCGCTCGGTTAAATATTTTAAAATTATGGTTAATGGCAGATTGTTTAAAAATCATATCACTATCGATATTTAAATGCAATTTATGTTCTTTTAATAAATTTGATTATTAATATACTTTAATAACTATTTATTACTTATACACCATTAAGTGTTAAATTAATTATAATATATTGTCGTTTAGGAATACTTGGGCTTGTTAAATAGGAAAAATAATATTTTTCCCTCTTCTATATTCGACATCCTAAATTTATTAAAGTTATACGTACGATGCTGAGTGGGTTATTATTTTATCATAGTGTTACGCATGCTATTATTGCTTTATTTAAGCTTAAATTATTTCATTAGTCATTTAAGACCTAAGCCATATTCGCTTTGCTTAATTATGATAGCATTTTAAAGAATTATATTTTGCTTTATCATATTTACTCATCCGAAATCCGGATTTTCTTCACGTAACTTGTATAGGAATGAGGTTTGGTATAACCGATCTCAGGATAAACATTAGAGTATTAAGGCTCTGCATGTGACACGTCAGAGGGCATACCATGGAATCCTTACCACTCATATTTTTGAATATCGCCTTGTGATGAATACAAGCGGAATCATATATGTGATAAAGCCTTCCAGTCCAAAGACGGACATCTTCTCCATTTTAAAAGCTGTCATTATAGTTAGCACTGCAAGTTCTTTATATGTAGTTCTCATTTTATCTATAAGATGTGGCGCAGTGATGTTTATAAACCACTCATTTTATAATTAGTCGAATATTTTAGGATTGTTACGGTAAAGCTAATTTAGGCTAACCCATTCCTCATTTGTACAGGCCCAAATATGCTCATAAACGATAAATTATTGACCATCATATCAAGAGTAAACCTCTCTTTAGAGATGAATTTGTAAACATTCTTATCATTACTTAAAGTAATGATCACTGCATTGATAGCATTAATTTATTATTATACTATAACTCATTAGCATACTAAATCAGTTGCTTATATGCAAAGTAATAACCGCATTAAATCTGTGCTATGTTTTTAATGTAAATTAAATTGTTTATATTTATTAAATTATTATGTTTTAATAATTACTCATGCGTTGTGTCTTACTGACTCTCACTCATTGAATTCCATTAAATATTTATAATAATGTCAGTAATATTTAGAAGTTATAACTGATTACTTCAAATAGATATTTATCTCTGGGTTATTCTGTTCTTGCTCATTCTGGATGGATACTATTTTATAATTCATGTTTCTTTTGCAATGCTAGCTGTGTGCAATTCATTTAAAAATTATAAATTGTCCCTTCACATAAGATATTTGATTGAGCCAAGATTTAACATTATTTATTTATGCTAATTACTCTGTAGATCTCATGTTTCTCTGCTGTGTCTCTGGGACCAGAATGAATAAAATTTCATGTTATCATCAGAAGTGTTGTTTATAATGTTATAGTTTTAGAGAAGAGCAAATAGGGCAGAATTCATGATTGCTCCTGACCTATGTATCTTGGGCATGAGTGGATTTAGGGTACTTTTGCTTAGATTCTAAACTTTGTTAAATGAACATACAATTCTGACCGGTACAATATATATATATGACTATAGATGGCGTTATACCAAAAACACCTTCAAGTGTTTGTTTACATAAATGTCAGAGCGAGTATTTCACTATCTCTAACTTAATTTCCACCTTCATATCATGATTTCAAGCTATTTGCTATCGTCAGTGAAGGACAGGATTAAGAAACTAGATCTAAAACACAAACTCTGAGCGTTTAAGAAACAGTTTCTATTCAGCTTGCAAGCGTGAATTTTTTAGACACGTAATGTCTTCAAACTCAGCATCGCATGCCAGATAGCTACATGGGTCTGATATCAGTTCAGCATCACCACATAGTAGAAATCTCTGCAATATATATCATTGCAAGAAAGACCTCAAAGGTACATTTACGAAAAACAAAAAACACAAGTTAAAAACTTGCATACGCTTGTATTTATGACTATAGATGGCGTTATACCAAAAACACCTTCAAGTGTTTGTTTACATAAACGTCAGAGCGAGTATTTCACTATCTCTAACTTAATTTCCACCTTCATATCATGATTTCAAGCTATTTTCTATCATCAGTGAAGGACAGCATTAAGAAACTAGATCTAAAACACAAACTCTGAGCGTTTAAGAAACAGTTTCTATTCAGCTTGCAAGTGTGAATCTTTTAGACATGTAATGTCTTCAAACTCAGCATCGCATGCCAGATAGCTACATGGGTCTGATATCAGTTCAGCATCACCACATAGTAGAAGTCTCTGCAATATATATCATTGCAAGAAAGACCTCAAAGGTACATTTATGAAAAACAAAAAACACAAGTTAAAAACTTGCATACGCTTGTATTTATGACTATAGATGGCGTTATACCAAAAACACCTTCAAGTGTTTGTTTACATAAACGTCAGAGCGAGTATTTCACTATCTCTAACTTAATTTCCACCTTCATATCATGATTTCAAGCTATTTGCTATCGTCAGTGAAGGACAGCATTAAGAAACTAGATCTAAAACACAAACTCTGAGTGTTTAAGAAACAGTTTCTATTCAGCTTGCAAGTGTGAATCTTTTAGACACGTAATGTCTTCAAACTCAGCATCGCATGCCAGATAGCTACATGGGTCTGATATCAGTTCAGCATCTCACTCTGACGTTTATGTAAACAAATGCTTGAAGGTGTTTTTGGTATAACGCCATCTATAGTCATAAATACAAGCGTATGCAAGTTTTTAACTTGTGTTTTTTGTTTTTCATAAATGTACCTTTGAGGTCTTTCTTGCAATGATATATATTGCAGAGACTTCTACTATGTGGTGATGCTGAACTGATATCAGATCCATGCAGCTATCTGGCATGCAATGCTGAGTTTGAAGACATTACGTGTCTAAAAGATTCACGCTTGCAAGCCGAATAGAAACTGTTTCTTAAACGCTCAGAGTTTGTGTTTTAGATCTAGTTTCTTAATCCTGTCCTTCACTGACGATAGAAAATAGCTTGAAATCATGATATGAAGGTGGAAATTAAGTTAGAGATGGTGAAATACTCACCCTGACGTTTATGTAAACAAACGCTTGAAGGTGTTTTTGGTATAACGCCATCTATAGTCATAAATACAAGTGTATGCAAGTTTTTAACTTGTGTTTTTTGTTTTTCATAAATGTACCTTTGAGGTCTTTCTTGCAATGATATATATTGCAGAGACTTCTACTATATGGTGATGCTGAACTGATATCAGACCCATGTAGCTATCTGGCATGCGATGCTGAGTTTGAAGACATTACGTGACTAAAAGATTCACGCTTGCAAGCTGAATAGAAACTGTTTCTTAAACGCTCAGAGTTTGTGTTTTAGATCTAGTTTCTTAATCCTGTCCTTCATTGACGATAGCAAATAGCTTAAAATCATGATATGAAGGTGGAAATTAAGTTAGAGATAGTGAAATACTCACTCTGACATTTATGTAAACAAATGCTTGAAGGTGTTTTTGGTATAATGCCATCTATAGTCATAAATACAAGCATATGCAAGTTTTTAACTTGTGTTTTTTGTTTTTCATATATATATATATATTCTAACCTGTAATCTTGTGCATCTTCACTTCCAGATAATATATGATATGAAATAAAACGGGTTCTATCTCAGTTAATAATTAATAACTAAATATTCAGCATTAAAATTAAAATATTTCACTAGCTCAAATTTAAAAATACTAATAAGGTTCAGTTTATAAAAATAAATTAAATAAATATTTAATATTTTCATGAGACTTGAAGTGAAAATACAGGTGACAAGATAGATTACATTGAGCCAATATCCCACAGGATACTACCTCAATGGCATAAGAACACTATCCCCCCTTTTATAACTATTTCAAATAACAAAGTCATAGTATTCTTACTACTTTAATAACTTCTACTCATTAAGATTAAATTAATAATTAAATCTTAATCTTCTATTTAATAATAATCTAGCTCAAATAAAATAATCTCAGGTTCATAAAGTTTATTCTAAGTTAATAAAAATACAGTAGTAAAATATGAGAAGGGATTTTATGTCATAATCTACTACACTGAAACTAATAATAATAAATAACAGTAATAATATTCTTCATTGTTTAACTAATTCTGTATATCTTTTTTTTTTACTATAATTTTATTACCATAATAAAATAATGAAATAATATAATATGATCTTATATCTTCATGTAATGATATAATAAATATGTGGTAACATTTTAATAATCTGACAAACAAAATATGTGTGGCAACTGATAGCATATAATTTAATATAATATTGTGATAACTGATTTATGACCAATAAAATAATGTAAGATTATGATTATTTAATTATAATGAATACCAATAAAATATTTAAAATTCTTAAAATAATTCTCTATTTATCTTTTGTGCAAAATTATATATTTGTTTCGATTATTATGCATATATCATGTTTTCATGCAGCGATGTGGAGAAATAAATAACTCGGACACAAAATTTTTGAAATAACAAAATTTAACAAAGTTTATTACTAACAACAAATAAATAAACAATTTATTTACACTATTTACAGTGGATATCCTTAACTTTTTTACTTTACAGTTTGATCTACCGGGTTATAAAAAAAAATAATTTATATTTCAATTATATCTTTATTTAGATTTAGGACAAAATTTTAAAAAAATGTTACTATTTGGTTTCTCATTATGGTTAACTTATTACAAATATATTTATCTACTTTATTAGCAACAGCATTTTATCCTTAATATTATTAAACTATCTTATTTTAAAAAAATTCATACTTAGAAAACATTCTATAGAAAACAAAATTTTATAATGAGTATGGATTTCTCAAAATATTAAAAAAAAATTTCATCTTGCAAAGTCAAAGATGTTACACAAAATATTATCCAAAATTCAATACTAGATTTTAGTGTTTATCATACGATGTTTACTAATCATAATATATTCTTCTTTCAGCCTGTAATCATCAATATATTTCTGTTAATCAATAAACAAAAAATATACTATGCATATTGTTTACATAATTTACTTTGTACTATTGTATTTTAAAAATATGCAATACTTATTTTCTCTTAAAAAAAAAATAATACTAAAGCATTTAAAATTATTATCACTTTAAAGAAAATATCTTTGTTTATATTTTATTTCCAAAATAAAATTCAAAATATATTCTTTGATTCTTTTCTTTCCTTAGGATACTTTGGATCTTCAATTTTAAGTTATAACGTCCTATTCCTTCTAAGCAAATAAACCAATCTTATACAAAATGATAGCATAACCTAAGTTCTAAATTATTTATCATTTCTCTTAAACATATCTTACTGAATGATGCAGTTACATGAAATAAAGATAGCAAAAACAGATGCATAGGATTAAGGAAGAAAGCTAGAGTATTACTCTTAACATATCTCAAAATCATGGCACAGTGCGAAGAGGTATGACATTTACCTGCCTAATATCCTCTAGTACAGGGATGATGTTAAAGCTATTTCTTCAGCTTTATTAGAAAGTCAAATATTTAAAGAAATATAAACACTGTCCAAATAAAATGTGTATCAGTCATAGGGCTTTGTTAACTATGCTGATATTCACATAAAGACTAAATATTATTTCCATTCCTTATAACATCCTATTTCTTAAAACATCATCTTGGTTTCCTGTTCACTAAGTACTTCCAAGCCACTATCTCAACATTATTTCTCAAGATTTTCCACATCTTACATCGATAAATAACTATCTGCATTTACAAAACAATAAATAAAATTCACTGATAATTTTAAAAACAATCTAGCTGTTCCATAAGAAAAGTCTGTCCACTTCATCATTCTGTATGCTTAATCATATATAATCTAATCAGACAATATTTGAATATCCCAACATGAAAATTTTAAAAGAATCACATAATTATTTGTTATTATGTTGGATTATATCACTAATATATTAAAAAAAAAATCATTGTATGCATATTTTCAAATCAATCCTATCTCATAATGTTTTTTTAAAATGTTGTATGAAATATGGTACATATAAGTAAAAAAACTTTTACACTTCATTCTTCCAATTTATGGATGATCTAAAGAAAACAAAAAAATATATACATTATAAATTATCAATAGTTATTATTATTACCAATAACATTTATCTAGTCATCATGTTCAGTAGGCTTTTCTTTATCCACTTGAGCATTGCAGATATAAAAAATTCACACCCATACACTTTATATTAAAATATTTTTAGCTAAATTATTAGATTGTTATATTATAAAATTTTAATATTAATAAATTAATGTTTTTATGTTTTTCCTAATCTTATATAAAAATTTAGATTTAAACTAGGTTAACAAAATAAAAGGAATCAAAACTATAATTACATATTTTCTTGATGATAGTTCCTAATAAGTCCAAAATGTTTATTATTTTCTCTAGAGTTTTTAAAAATGTTCTCCTCCAAGCACGTTAAAGTTTAAAATAAAAATAATTATTAATCCATTTAGTAAAATTTATAGAAAATAATCCTTGGTTTTAGTATTTAGGACGATAATTATTAAATCATAATATTAATTAATCCTGTGAAGCTTCTTAATCTTCTCTACCAATATTCTCTGTGTATCCGATGCATCAATCCATCTAATTTAACTTTAAAAATATTCGATAAACTTTTAAGTACTATTTGTATTTCCATGGATCCATCTTTTATTTAACTATGTGTTCACTTTTTTATATATGTTTCCTTCTTGATACATTTAAACTTTCATTTGGTATTTTTTATAAATCTCTTTTAAAAATAAAAAATAAAAAAAACTTCAAGTACTTTTAAACAAATCTTTTCTAAATACATTTTAAATAATTCTAAGACCGGATATTTTAATATCAAAAACGCTTCTGTAACATATTCTCCTGGGTTCTTTCTTTAATTCTTGAAAATATTTTTTTAAAAAAATGTTACCTTCAGAAAGTATATAACATTTTACTCCTTTGAATATAATATTCTATAAAATGATTCATAAGATATAATTGTCTTATTACTATTTAAAAATAAATCTTGGATAAACTTATAAATAATACGTTTCAATACATTTTTTAGACTCCGTATAATGTCCGAGCTGTGGTTTTTTTATGTACCAGAACAGTTCTTCAGTGAAATATTAATAAAGCTGTATCAATAAATATTCCAAACATTTTTACAGTATTACAATTTATATCCATTTTATTTCGTAGTATATCCATCTCTATTGCGTAGTCTAGGTTAAATTTCAGATAAAATACTACTGGTAAGTACTTTAAAAATTAGAAAATCATTTCCACAAAGTTTCTAAATTATTATATTTTAACACCCTCTTTTGCAAAAATACTTTTAAAAATTATCAATTAGTTTTTTTTTTTTTTGCAAAATAAAATGATAAGAAAGTACTAAAAAAAATTGACTAAAATAAAACATTTTTTAAAAAAATACTATCTCTTTGAGAGCTGCTAATATACCTTTCTTTGGTTTCAATACATTATTAATCTCCCTCTATAACCCTGTGCAATTCATATTTATAGTTTGTAAGAATAACTCATTTGATTGGTTGATTCTTACTTTAACTTGAGAACAAATTTACATATGTTCAGTTTATAGCAGAATTATATTTGAAAATAAAAAACTATGACGCAATGAACTTAAAATATTATTTAAAATATTACTTTTAAATAAATTATTATTTTATTAAAACTATTTAAACATTTAAAATAACTTTTAAAACAATTTAATAACCTATTCCATTTATCTATTTTTATTTAAACAAAATATTTAATTTTTTTATTAACTGTATTCATCTTTATTACATTATTTAAAACATTACATACGAAAGTTAACTTAATATTTATTATTATTTGCTTTTATGATAGGCAATAATTCTATCCAATTCTATAATATAACTTTTAAAATATTTTAAACTTTGTTATTAATTCAAACAAGCGTATGTGTGAAAGTATATAGTATACAAGTCACATGATTAATAACTTTGACAGACAATTTTCAATCTATTTCTCTGCCTAAACTAATAAAATTGATACACTTATTATATTATATAAAATAATTATAAAATTTGGAAGAACAATTTAGAAAATATAAAATTAAATACAATTCTCACCATCATAAAGTTTATTTTTAAAATATATTATATTAATTTTGACTATTAAATATGATTGTAAATTTAAACACTGTATTTATTAAATTATACGTTTTAAACTATTAAAATCGAATTTTTAAATATACTTTTAATATTTATAGCTGTGTTATTTAATATGGCCAGCTTTTACAACCATATGAAACAATATTTTAAGCTTTACATAACTATTTTTTAAATGATTTTATATACTACGTATTCTCTTTAGCTTCAAATTGTACTTTAAAGATATAATTGACTTAATACAATTACCATATTAAAAGAACATATTCTAAATTTAAAATTTTTAGTAATTGACTGTTATAAACTATTACTCACCTATAGAAAAGGGCACAATATATATATATATCACTGGTGATAATATAGATCTCTCTATAATTTAAATTTCTATAATTTTTACTTTTATACTTAGACAGAAAATTCACTCACACTTGTTTAAACATTTGGTGCAATATTATTAAAGTCACCCAGTAATACTCTTTTCATTCAGATTTCCATATTTATTAATATTTCTATGTTCCCATCTATAAACTTTTTATTTTTTCTGATACATTATTTGATAAGTAATTATAGGTTAAAAAAAAATTAAATTATATATATAATATACATTTTACAACTACATTCAACTAACACACAGGACATTAAGGATATCACACAATAGTTTTTAAATGAACATAATCAACAGAATATCTTTGAAAAAGTATAAATAAAATTTATATTTTGGAACAAAAAAATAATAATAATGTAACAATTTAAAAACTTTCAGATAAACATTATTTATTTAAAAAATTCCTTTCATATTATTGCTGATTGTATGTACAATAATTGACCTACATTCAGGGCTTAAAGTATTTTCATTAAAAAAGTTCACACTTTCAATGCATATATTTTTCCAAAAAAAAATGAAATATCTTCATTTCTATAATTTTTTATTGTTACTTTTAACAATATTATTACTGATCTAAGTATTTATGTAAGCTGTAAACATTTATTCTAATTTATAAAACAGGAAATTTTTAGATTAAATATTATGGGATTCACATTTATTGGAGCAGAAAAATCCAACAATCCTCAGATATACTACTCTTGTCAAATCAAACTCATTTCCAAACATAGATTAAAGTGGTACTGGTTATTTATTGTCATAACTTTTTTTTACACAAGTTCACTGCTTATGATTTCTAATCTTTTAAATCTATCTCATGATTCCTTTTTCAAACCAAAAGATTTACACATTTAACATGGTTATGAAAAATTTCCATGAAAAACAAAAAAGATTGGAATTGTTGCACATATAAAGTATGAAAATGTTGTGTTACCATACAACTCCACTGTTACTGCTAATACAGAGAGATTATTAATGGCATATATTTATTTATGACTAAGCACTTAATAAATCTGAGTGATTGATGATTGCCTTCATTATTTACTGCAGAAGTTAATATGGAAAACTCAGGAGCTAAGGTTTTATGAACTGCTATTTAATTTGCCACTTTTAGTCCTGAGATATCATATGTCTCCCCAAATAGCAAATCATTCTATTATATATACTAAATATATCATTTATATATAATGAAAAAAAGATAAACTGAACAAAATGAGACTGTAAAGTTATTTATATTGAAAATAATGTTTTAAGTTGGATCAGGTATGTAATAAAATTTCTAAAACACATCAAAATATATTCTTGTATTGTGCAATTCATCATTTGATAAAGTCAACATAATACTTTTCTTTGAAAGGTTTTTATTATAAATTAAGCTATATACAACCAATTATAATTTTTATTTATAGATATATGTGATTAAGTAACGCACGAAATAGTGTATGTATGATAAAGTAGATTAATCAAACTACAAACAAGCATATAAATAAATAGCTAGTCACCCATAAGACACTGACCATTTAATTATCATATAACATATTATTCTAAAACAGAGATCTTGCTAAGAAATTTAAATATTAAACTATTTTATATTGAATTGATTTAATAAAAAAATTATTGAGTTTGAAAACAAAAATTATTATATAATGAAATGTATTTAAAACTAATTCACATAAAAATATATTATTTGAGCAAAATAAAATACTTTATTTTTAGATCTTATTGAAAAAGTAATTCTTTCTTGCGATTTCGTTCAACTTTAGATTTTATTGCAAAAGTATTTTTTCTAAGTTGCTTGATCAATATTTATTTATTTAATTTTATATAGAAATTAAAATCTATTGCTTTTTCTAAATAATATTTAGTTGTAATTATTATCTTTATGTGAGAAACTAAACTTAGCTACATATTTTCTTAACTATACTGAAATTCATGATAAATGCAGTATCATATTACACTTCAATTACAAGCTATCCAAAAAACACTGTAAACAAACAAAAAAATAATACACTGAAAATCGCAAACTTATTAAATTTTACAAATCTGGATATGATGGTAGCCATTTGTTTTTTGTTTAATATAACATTTTCAAATTTCAAGTGTGAATTTCTTTAATCTCATTTTCTTTATGTTTTGAGTATAATTCAGTATTGTAATTTTAAGCATAGTGGGTTTTTTTTTCAAAAAGTTTTATCATATTATATATAATAACATCTTTAGTGAAATGTTTTGTAGTATAATGAATAATAAATACAAAAAAGTTGTAAAGTATTTTCATTAATTGAGAAAATTAAAATTATTGATTTAGTAAGGAAAGATAAAATGGCATATTGTGAAGTAGACCATATATTTGAAAAGAATGAATCATTCATCAGAGAAATTATTTGAAGAGAAAAGCAGATTCATGTCACTTATCACAATCACTTTTATTTCTGAGGAAATTAAAAAGGAACTATACTAAGAGGTAATTTTTAGTTAAAATGAGAAGGCCTTAAATCTATAGTTAAAATATATGAATTGTAAAAATATTTCAATTGACAGTCTTGAAATGCATCAGAAAGCATTGTCTCTACAAAATTTTATTATTATTTTAATAAATATGTAAATAATTGAAATGGCATACACAATGATACACATATGTGATAGTAGTCAATACTTAAACAATATCTATAGCAATCAGCAATCTCAATCAGTTGTCAAGGCAATGTTTATATAGATATTAAAGATTGCATTATTAACAATAATGTAAATATATATCTAAATGTGCTTTCTTAATTTAATATTAATAACTTCATTTTTCAAATTCTTGTTTATATTATAATCTTCATTGATATATGTGTACTACACCCATAAAAATATCTGGTATATATACGACTGTGTATTCCATACTATACAGTTATAACACAATAAACAATACTTACTGCATTGTAATTAAAGCATGCTAACAGAACATGAGCTGCAGAACATGAGCTGTTCTACATTGTATACAATGTACATGAGGAGGCTTAGTTAAAGTATAGGTTATATCATGGGTTCACTACATATTGAATATAAATTAAATTATTTGTAACATGTTATTATCTAATAAGCACACATAATGAGACATGGTAAATAAGCTAATGGGATTTCTGATATGTATAAAATAATAGTATTTTATTTAGTATTTATTTTGATAACAGTATTTTAATTATATAAATATTTATTTAAGTTACAAAACAAAAATCTCATATCTAATCAATAAATTTTCAAAATGCTCTTAAGCATATTTACACATATAAATCATAAAATCTATTATGATAGCTTTAAAATCTCAAATTATATTTAGAACTTTCGACTTCAAATGTCACAAAATTTACTTGTAGCTATATCTATTGAAAACAAAATTATTAATCTTAAAATCTTGTCTTTACAAAGATTTTTCAAAAACTATATAAAAAAATATAATGAATGAAGGGAAATTTATAAAATAACATTACTAACTCGATAAACTATTGATGATTTATCATCATCATTACTCATTATTGTTGAATAGCATTATTTCTCCAAGTTAATATATTGTTTATTCTCCTTTCATTTTTTTTAAATGCATATATTTTATTAATTATTTTCACTACATTGTTGCCATCTTGCATAACTTAATATATTAAAAATTCTTGTTTACTTATCGATATATTTTAATGGCCTCTTAAATAAGCATTATAGCTCTAGCTGCCTCTAACAATTCCATGAATCAATCTTTTTTCAGTCCACATAAGTATATATAAATATATTTTTATAGTAATTTAGCTTTCAGACCACATTTAAATTTAATAATTGAATTTATTAGTCTATTTATTGCTAAGATAATTTTAAATAGCATATCTAGCATAATATATGATGTTTTTCTTCCACAAACATATAATAAAACTAAGAATACTTGATTCTTATTAAGACATATGAGTGTTTGATAACTGATGTTAAACCATCCTATGACTATTTTTCATTATACTTTTACTGTATTTTCTTGATGTAGCTATATTTCTAAAAACTTTTATAATCTAGATAAACCAAGTAATTAATTATTTTTTTGCTACTTTTTGAATTTTTGTTCATTTTGAAATGTAGATATTCTCCTTCCATTTCATTTTCTTCTGCAAATTCAGAATAAAATATTGATTTTATATATATAAAAAAATATGATCACTGTATTGAATAATATATCCTATAAAAATGCTAGAAAAGATAACTTTTTTAAGAAACCATTATATGATATCAGCTTTTATTTTTATTCTAATCTTTTGATAATCATAAAGATCTTTAGTAAAAACAATGTTCTCTGATATTTTTCTTGCTCTGAAATATTTATATTTTGAAATAGTTTACACAATCAAAAGCCTTTGAAAAGTCAAAGTAAACAAAGGTACAATTCTTCCTAATATTTTATCTCTGTTTCTATCATTCATCTATGTTACCTATATAGTTTTAAATAATTCTATCTTTATCAAAGCAGTTTGTTTAGATGTAATTTCATATTTTACATGGAAATTCATTTTTTGGGATTAATTAGTGTTGTTGGAATATTATTGTCATATAAAATTTCAATAATTTATCTGTAATTGAAATAATTTTTGGAACTTTTTTTTTTAAAAATGGAGATAATTAATATTTTGTTAGTTTTTAGATGAGCTTATTTTTATCCAAGGTTTTGACTCAAAGATGCAAAAATATTTATTACTTTTTCTTCAGATTCTTTAAATAAATTAATCACAATGCTCTCCATACTTGATGCTTTTTAGAATATTTTTTTACAATCCATCATATTTTACATTCATACACTATATTACATGCCTACTTCCTATATATATTTTCTATGCTTTTTTTAAACTTTCAATTTTATATTAACTTCGGAAACTCCCACAAATTTTATTATTATTTTTGATAATGACTTCCATTTCCCACTTTGAAGTATTTTAAGAATACACTTCTGACTTAGAAGTTGTTTCTATTTACTTTACTGTTGTAATAATTAAATTTGTAAAGCACATAGTCATTACATAAAGTAATACATATTAAGGCTATAACCTTAAGACCATGCACTTGAAAAATGACAGTCCCTACTGTTGTTTTTCAAGTGCATGGTCTTAAGGTTATAGCCTTAATATATATTGATTTACTGTTGTGAAAATATGTTAAAGTTTATGCTAGTTTTGGCCTTTTCTGATCTATATTTTTCAATTTTTGTGACTGAATTTGGTTGTCAATATTTACTATTCCTATTTATTTTAATATATGTTAAGTGAGACTTCAATATTAATTTTATCCTAGTGTTCCAAACATTTAAATATTCATCGTGTTTTTTTAGCTATTTCATTATATAGATAATATTTTAAAAATTATATTTTTACTATTTTTTAAAAAGCTAAATATTTAAGATTTATATAAACTAATAACAAAGTTACTTGTATAAAATGTAAGCTATTATTTTTTTAAAAAATGTTTACTGCAATGCTCTTTATACTGAATGTTATAACTGCTTAAAATTAAAATTTAACCTATAAAAATTTGAGTCATATAAATTAAAAATAATAAAAAAATTTCTAGAAAAAAAAATTCACTTCAAGTTAATGTAGAAATTAAAAAGATAATTGAAGCCATAGAATAAAAAGTTTACTAGATAAAAAATACCATTAAACCAAATATCTATTATTCAAAAAAATTTTATTAACCAAAGAAAATTTCAAAAGCTATTATTAGTAATCTGTTATAATAAATTTGTCTCTATACATATTTATAAACAAAATTTATTTTATTCTTTCATAAGTACTATATCTCATGTTGGGAATGAAAGTATTCATTTATTATTAACACTCATAGCTTGAAAGGCTGAATTTAAATGTATTAAAATTAAAGTATGTAAAATTCAACAAATGCTTATAAATTAATATACCTAAGTACAGTGAGCTATCTTTTTCTCTTCTTTTATCAAAACTTAGATGTTTACTACAGAATAAAGGATATTTACAATATTTACAAATCAAATTTTGTTTTACTGGTACATCATTATTAGTTTTAATATCTAAATTTTAAAATTGAAATGTGAAAAATAATTTATTTTAAAAATTGAAAAAATGCAGGTATTTAAGTTAAAAACAAAATATTTTTATTCAACAATTAAATAAATGGGTTAATTATAGAAAATATATAAATATTTCTAATAATACTTTATTTAGTACAGAACAAATAATTACTAGATTAATAAATAGTTGAAAATATAATTAAATGATTCAGAGATTGGATTTTTGTGGGTTGGATGTTATTGCAACTATTTTATTCTTTTATATATATATCGAAAACAAAGTAAAATAGTTATATAAGTCACTTGACCTTTGGATAGTACATTAACGATATAAAAAAAATAAAGCTTTTTAAGCTATTCTTTAATTTAAAAACTATTTAAAATGATTAATGTTTTTTTTTAAACAAGTGTAATAAAAAATACTTTGTAGTCTAAATAAAAGTAAATTAAAAAAAAAATTAATTCTGAAAGTAAAATATTTTCCGTGTATTGCTTTAAACAAAATAGAAACAATCAAATATTAAGCTGCATTTAAAAAGAATGTAAAACTTTATAAACATACTTCAGAATTTAATCTAAAATTGCTTTATATGTGTGCTGTAATTATTAATTAATTATTAATAATAAATCATTTCGGTCTCTTTAGTTTCTTTTTGTTTCTTCTTAAAATCAACATCAATTAAAAATAATAATTGAATAATATATTGACTCGAACTTTACAATATGTTCAATCACCAATCTAGTTATGTTCCATAAACCTTGAATTTCTACCACTGCACCTATCCATGAAGGACCAAAATATTTTAAAAAAACTTATTTAAATAAAAATGAAATCTTTTTTCCTCTCCATAGTATCTTTTCTTTTAAAAAAACTGTTTATTAATCATATAAACATCTCGTAACTAATGAATAGATGTCTCTGTCTCTTGTTTTTGCACTTTAAAAGCTCATTACTAAATTTTGTTATAAGATTATTAGTCAATTGTCTTTTTTTAAACTTCTTTTAATTTTTTATATTTTTAATTTTTATTTTATAAACGTGTTTTACTGTGAGTAATAAGAAGAGATCAAAAATAAAATACATGGGTAAGAGAACAAACGTGTGACTAACATTTATTGGAAAAAATAAAAGAGTGAAGTTGGGCTGGAATATACTGCTAGAAAACCTAAACGACAATAAATGGAAAGTTGAAATCTTAAACGGGATTCCAAGAGATTATGAAAGATCTATAAAGAGACCACATATGATATGATGTTTGAAATAAAAGAGTGGGTTGGATTAATGTGAAGAAAAGAAACAATAAGTCAGAGAAATTAGATTGATTTAGAGAGACCTTCATTCCGCGGGGAACTGCTAATGATTGAAATTATGATGATTTTTATTTCTCTTTTTTTTTTTAAATCTACAGTTATAAAGTCTCTAATATTTTTCTCTAATTCTTTGAATCTCTTCTCTATATAATTTAAGTTTCACTTTTTTTAAATACAATTAAATCCATAAAATACTTTTTTTTTTTTATTAAAAGCATATTTGGTTATTAAAAATTTTAATCTAATAGTTTTGTTTTCATCTTAATCAGTTTTTTATTAGCCTGGCTTATTATATATTTTTGTCCTTGCATTTTACGTTTTTTTATCTTTTATTGTTTCTCTCTCTCTCTCTCTCTCTCTCTCTCTCTCTCTCTCTCTCTCTCTCTCTCTCTCTCTCTCTCTCTCTCTCTTTCTCACTCTCTCTCTCTCCCTTTCTCTATTACATTTGTTTTCATTATAAAATTTAAAAATTCATTAATCTATTTTTTATTAAACATATTCTCATTATTTGTAAAATCTATCATATTTTTGGAACATTTAATATGTTATACTTCTCCTGAATTATTTCTTAAAAAAAAAAAACGATATCACTAAATAATAAATTTATGCAAATATTAAACTAAATAAACAGTAACACTTTTTTAAAATATTTTTCTCCATGTCATCTCATCTTAAAAGATTATTTTTCTTTTTATCAATCTTTTATGTTTTTATACATTTGTTTAAATTATTTTTTTCTTCCTATTCCTTTATAATATCCAGCAAAATAATTTAGTGTACGCATAAAAGTGTTTGTCAAAATTAATGAAATGAATGTTAGTCTCTTTGTTTTAATATATATTTATCATTAATCTTTCTACTTTATATATATATATATCACATGGTATTTGAATCTATTTTAATTTAGCGTTAAGCACTGGAATTATTTATATATATATACAAAGTGATATACTGAAAATTGATTTCTGTTGTCTACATATACATTTGCAGTTCTACTGTTTATAAGTGTATAAAGTAAATAAAAATATTCCTATATTGAAAGCAGAATAGTGCCATGATATGCTAAAAAAACTAATTGTGATTTAGTAAAGTAGAAAGCACATGTGAAAGCAAATGAAATGATAAAAATCAGAATGGTTAAATGTGTTCTATTTCAAAACCACTAATTGAAACATATATAAATCCTGCTGTGTGTACATTATTATTTCATATAATATCGTAATGTGTTCAAAAATGTTCCCACCTTGTGTTAAATTTGTGTTCCTGTTGTACTGAAAGGTTCTGTAAAAAAGTTTGATTGCAAATAACTTAAGACATTATATTTAAACTTGCTATACTGGTGATATATGTAAACAATAAAAAATTCCAACGCCAAATATATATATAAATATGTATATATCAAACTAGCAACATTGTTATGAAATCCAAATATTTCAAGCTCATCTGAAGAATAAGCAATGTTTTATAAAATGCATATAGAATAAGAGAAGATGGTTGGTAGCTGTTATACAAGTGAATAGTTGCGATATAAATCTTTTATCTATTTGTAAACACGTATTTCTACAGCGCGACATTAAATTATTACACTCACACATACATCAAACATATATTATTGAAGGACTATTATACTTACTCTTTTTAGTTTTTTCAATTTATTTTTAGAAACATTAATCAATTTAAAATTTACATTTAACATAAAATAAATATTTGTTTTACTTCTATATTTTTAATCTTCTAGAGAATAATTATTAAACTAAATATATTAGAAGATATTTCTTTCTTGATAAAGGAATAAATTATAAATTGTTAAAAAAATCCATTTTTTTCAAAAAAGTACTTATACAATTATACATATATATCATAATGCCTGAAGAAAAACATTTAAATTTAAATAGTTGAACAGTTCAATTACTAATTGCACTTTTAAAATATGAAAAGAAATAAAATGGAATGAGTTAAAGTGGCTTGTGCTTATTTAAAGAAAAAGTAGAAACATTGAAATATCTAAAAAGTATTTCATTATCATAACTATGAGTTAGATAATAGTATAATGTAAAAAAAAAAAAAAAGAAAGAAAGAAAAGCTAGGCGAAAAGGAAAATTCTAAAATGATAGAATATTTGAATATAACTATAATTTATATATTTGGAGTTTAGATGAAATTATAGGGAATTTTAACACAGACTTTCAAGCTCCCGTCAACTGGTTCAACACAAAATACGTATATGGAGATCATGTCCCTTTTTCATATGTGTATGGTTATGTGTTTCGGTTGTATAAGATAGAGTGGATAGTTGAAGGGATCTCAAAAGTCTGTGTTCAAATCCCCTATAATTAAAATGATAAAAATAAATAAAAATCCTTTGTTAAATACTTTATCTAGATATTAATGAGGAATTTTGTGCGTGTTTCTCTTAATTAAAGCTCATTCCTTAAATTGTTTTACATTTATGAATAATTCGACAGAGGCAAATTTTATTAGCTATTTCAAAAAAAGATGTTGTAAGAGTATCTGTAGAGAAAATGCGAAGCAATTCTCTGAGCAAATGTGTTTCTATTGATTGAGATCTACATATTAAAATATAAATCTAAGCATTTATTATTAAATCATGTTATAAGATGATACATAAAATATAAAAATATGAACAATTTATAAATATATCAAATTACTTACTTGACGGAAATTTGATAATTAGACAACATAATTTTCTGAACAAGCATTAACCTGTATTCAATGCACTTTAAAATTCGCAATATGCTTGATTATTGCGAATTTTAAAGCGCATTGAATACAGGTTAGTGCCTGTTCAGACTATTTACATAAGTTCTCTGTGCGCTCTATAAATTAATTACTACTCTACAACATAATTTTATAAACAAGGAATTATATTGATTATCATCAAGATAGCTTAACATTGTGTGAAACTTTTTTGACTAAGTTTGTTATAAACATCTTAATTTTAAAGATATATTATAAATATGAATGAGTTTTTGTATTATAAATATTAAAAAAAAGTAAAAAAATTCCCAAGAAATCATTAAATTACATCTTTTAGATCATTGTGAATAAAGTAGGTAAGCTATGAAGTAGTTACTAAAAAGTGTTAAAGTTTAGGTTTAGCAGTTAAGACAGTTACACAATTATAGAAATTTCCTGAAATCTAAATACAAAAGCCATTTGTAAAAGTAGATTTCTTGCAACTGAGAGATTGTTGGTGATTAGGCTGTATCTTGCACTAAGAGATCCCTAATTATTCAGGTAGTTCTTTTCATTATATTCTAAGAGCAGTCACTTTTCAATATTCTAAAACAATATATTATAGACAATGGACAATATAATGTAGTGCTATAATGAATTCATTCCCAAATTTATAAATTTTTATATAAATTTGGGAATGGATTCATTATAGCACTACATCTTTTTTATTTATACTACTTGGGTTAATAGTCTGCAATTAAAAAAAAAATGTTCTTGTATAGTTATGTACATATGATCAGTGTTCATATATTTTAAATACCTCAATTTTAATCTGATTGCAGGTTTTTTCTAAACAATGACTAGGAAAGTTAATACCAACACCAACATTGTTGTTAGTATTAATTATCAAGATTATTAAACTAAATAATAAGCATGATAATAAAAAGATAAATATTACAAAAATAAACCAAAGCAAATATTTATACAAAAATAATAATGCAAAAAGAATACTATTTTCTTTAAAATTATAATATCATAGAAGATTAAAAACTAGCGATAAATATAACAAAATTGGTAAATTTATGCAAAGCAATATCATAGCAGTATAATAAAAAAGTTGAAAAAATGATGCAAACATTATCACAATACTATTATAACAATCTAAAATATACAGCTAAATGAAAATCATCCAAGATCAATTTGCATGGAATCTCCACATTCCAATGTCACATGATCAAAAACGTTTTCTTTTGATAACCCACTAAATCAGCTAGGTGTAAGAGATTCTATTTTATTTGAATTAACTTTATTGATTGCAAATAATGGCAAATGCTAAAAATAATAAGACATTACAATTTATTTATGTATATACATTATTACAACACAAACAATAAAATGACTGACAGCATTCCACAGACACCATCAATTCATTATTTATTTTACCTGGGATTAAATTTAGAATAATAACATTATTTTATTTATCTGCCCTATCAATTTTGAAGAGAAATGAGTGTGGTATTAGTTCTATCAATATTATTACGCACACATAACATATGACACAATACATTTTAATTGTTTTTGGACAGATGTAAATTCATTGCACAGTCTAACTATCACTTCTAATTATTAATCCACTTGGTCACAATAGAATTTTAAGACTTAACAAGCTTACAATTTCAGGATATGCTAGAATCAATCAATAAACTATACTTTTAACAGACTTAGACTAATATAAATACTTTCAGGCTGCAATGCAGGTAAATAAATAAACATTAACTAAATCAGGGTGAGACAATAGACAGAATCTGTTACACTCATTTATAAACCAAGAATATATAACCCAAAGCATATGATATATGGTAGAATTGTGTATCTACCAAATATTAGTATTCAAAATAAGAGTGATAAGTAGAATGACTGGAAGACTCAATGTTATCACACAAAGAAAATATCTATAAGCAAAGCATCTGATATTTGATAGAAATGTCCATATACTACATACTACTGCTCAAAGTAAGTTAATGAATACTAGTGATCAGCCAACACAAATGGTATTACATTCTTTTATGAATACACAACACACATATAAGCAACATTGTACATAGACAACACAGTCAGAAATAAAATTATATAATTAACTCAAGTAATTTCAAGATGCTTAATTATCTTTTCCCATGCTTGTTTATTCTCAAACCTGGATGGTATTTAGCTTACTTATTTAATTAATTAAATGAATCTATGTAGCCTGATTTGCACATTTCAGAGATCATTAATCTGCATTATTCATATTAATGTTTCAATTGTTACTTTTATAATTTTTGTAATTAAGGTAGTGAAAATGGCTTCATTATTAAATCTGGTTCTAGCATATGAAATAAGTTTTTAAGAGAGTAGTGAGGGTTTGTGTTGATACACCAATATTTTTATAAAAAATATATATATTTTTAAATTTAGACTAATTGAATTGTAGTGTGATTAATAAACAATAGTAATCCATTATCATACTAATTTATAAACAGATCTACTTTTACACAAAATCAATACTATTTTATAAATATATTTTCAGTATAAATTAAATGTAGAAGATTAAATAGCTAACATTAGTAATAGAGAGTTATAATAATATACATTCTAAGTTCATAGACATTGTGCTTTTATCACTAAGAATTAAAGTTCTGAATTTAGTTATTGGTAGATATTTAGCAGACTCCACCAGTACAAACGTAGCTATGTCTGGTAAACCTTCTTTCATGTTGGGTCTTGAATGCTGCAGTGGGTTTTGATAACAGGTGTTTAATTTCTTTGTTTAATGGGCAAAATCTGATGGTGTTTTCTTTCTTTATTGATGGCTGTTTTCTCCCCAAAACAATAGGGATTTATGAACTTTAGGCAGTATACGGTCTGCATATAAACTGGACACGACACTTCTTTAGATGATTCTATTTTATTTGACAGCTTCTTTTTCAGATTTTACAATGTACTTTCAGCTTGCATCCCGCCAGTTTGGAAAGAGTGGAGCAGATGACAGTTTCTCTCCTTGCCATTATATTTTAATATAAAGCACAACAAGTATAATGAATATTCAGTTAAAAAAAGGTCAACACATAATAATCACAGTGAATTATAATCTCTATTTATAGTTAACTGACTTATCAGCAAAGTCAGTTTCCATCATTAGTCACTTTAGGACCCATGACTTATTTGTCCAATAACAGTATTTATATAAAAATTTCACTTTGAAAGAAATTACCAAAATATCAAACAACATTTTGACTATATTACATCTGATCTCCTAAGGGGCTGATCTGTTTATAAAAAATTTAATTAAATTTTCTAAAATAATGTCACTTCCACCCACCTAATTACAAAATAACTTTAGAAATATTAATAAAAGAAAGATTTAGTTTTAAATTACTTTTAAAATTAAAAATTAAAACTAACAATGTCATATACATTTATCTGTGCACTTATTAAATTGTTAAAAACTTTTATGTTAATAAAAATTCCTTCCAATTTTTGAAATTATCCATGAAACATATATAAATGTTGCTTCAATATATTATTTAAAAGTTTAGCTTATATCAATGAAACTGTGTGGATGATGTAAATATATTTTAATTGGACTACTTACTTATTCCAAAACAGATTTAAAAGCAGTATTAAAAATGTGTGTATATAATCTGAAGTTAATATAGATTCAGGTTACAAAAAAATATTAAAAATTGGAATTACATTTTAAAAATAAAACATTTTGACTTTATCTGAAATTTTGCAATGATGGCATTTTAGTTGTGATTACATGTTGAATTAGTTCATCATTTAATATTAATTGTTAAATGTTTTTTTAAAAAATTCAAACTTTATTTAAACTCTTTAATTAATCCAATGCGGATGTCAAATGATATTTTTCTTGGTACTTCTTCAGATGTATCTGGTTTGATCAGTGATATGAATAACATAGGAATTGAATCTGAAACCTTTAGAATCATGAATATTAAATTTAAGGTGATGCTTTAAATAACCAAAAGCAATAAAGTAAAAAAATCAGAAGGGTCCTTATAGATAAATTTATGAAATTTCTACTGACTGCTACCTTTGAAAGAGTAATTAGAATATCACATTAGATTCAATTTTCATGAATCATGCCTCTGGTTTGATTCTCATGCTAGTATTGTCTGATATGCAAGCGGTTATAATAATTGAATGTGTATGAAAAGTTTAAAGTTTAAATTTTGATGAAATCTTTAACAACTAATATTAAATGATGGAAATATTTCAACATATAATTACAATTAAAATATTTTGATTAATAAATGAACCGTCAGTAAAATAAAAAGAGCATGAAAAACTTTATTGGAAAAATAATTTAAAATAAATTGTAGAATATATTCAATAAAAAAAAATAAAATAGCTGTGGATCATACAATAGATTATGAAAGAAATAAAAAAGTGATCAAGTCTTGTGTTATAAAAAATAATAAAATGGTAGAGAAAAAGAGAAAGAAGAAAAGATGAGAGGCAATTGAAAACAGTGTCATTACTGAAGAAGTTAGTATAAAGTTAGTAGTCAGTTAGATGAAGTTAAGCAAATAAGTTAGAAAAAATATAATAAGTAATGATAAAAAATAAAGATTAAGAAAGTTGCATGCTGGTAATGTAATTTAGGATTCATTATAGTAAACAGTAGATTTTATTTTAGTAATTGATTTCTTCAGAGAAAAAGTGAAATGCAGAAAAATGTAATCATTTTAGAAGTATTACTCTAATACAAGTTGGTGATAAGATGTTTGTTAAGAAAATATTAATCAAATGTATTTGTAATGGAATGAATATACTTTTATTTAAAAAGTAGTTTGGACTCAAAAAAATTTGTTTAAAAAAGCAATTAGGTTGATGACTACTATTAATTAATACCGTAATTATTTTTTATGAGCTTATTTGTATATTATATATAATCTATTAATATTATTTATTCATGTCCTCTATAGAAATTTATAAAAAATTATGGTCTTATATACAACAAAGTTTGATATAAAACAATCATGTAAATTTCTTGCAGATTACATTCTTCTAGCAAGCAAATCTGATTTTATCAATATCGTGGGAGATGAGTAAGAAAATATTAAATATTACACCTCAGTTTCATTTAAATATAAATAGATACACATTAATTCAATTTGAGATTAAAGTTTGAATGCGAATTTTAGCAGTAAGTTAATGAAATCAATCTTTGAATCAGCTTAATGTCAATTAACATGGAAAGTCTCACAATGTTAACCCAAACTATATTATGCTAGTAAAAATAGTTCTGTTTTTGTTACCATCTATATGTTATACAAAAACACATTCAGACTATTATAAATTATCAGAATGTGAGAATAAAATTGTATTCATTACAAATGATAACAATGCTCAATTTTGTTTTATTTTGTTTCTTTAAAGTAGAACCATTAACTTTAAAAGTTTAATGAAGACAATACCAATGTTAATATATGTTATAAATTTATGGCATGTGATATATAATGTTTCAAATGATCTTCCCTTTTTTCATTACCACATATCTAACAATGTGGATTAACAGTGATAAGAACTAAATTGTTTTTATTCCAACAAAAGATATTTCACTTTTATTAGTATCCAATAATGTTATTGTCTGAATGTATTTCTATATAACATCATTAAGATGTTAACAAAATTAAAAACCATTTTGTTGGAAAAACAAATTTAGAAATTAACACTGAAATTTCTAACGTTATTAGATGTGCCATTAATGTAGATGATCAAAAGTCTTAATTTACTACACTATATTTCATGTCATTAGTATTATATTATTTGTATATTAATGTTGTCTGCAGAAAGAAGTTTGCTATTAACTAAATAAAGACTCTGATTTGTTTTCAAAATTTTAGAGGAACTGAACAGGGCAAATTTAAAATTATCATTTCATACAATTTTGTCAGTGCAACTATTTTTACTATATGATTATTGATAAAGAACACGTATGGGCTGCTAACTAATTCACATTATCCAGCATTGTGAATGTCTGCTATGAGTTTAAGATCATAAAACATGATTGGTTTTTTTCTATTTTGCCTAATAGTTCCCAATTGAAATATTACTTGAATTTTTTGGTAGAAATATAAATGTTTGTGTAAATGAATATTTTTAATATATATATATATATATTATAATAATAATTATATAATTTTCCACCTACCCAAACACTAAATATAGCAACCAATATCTCAACTCTTCAAACCTTCACACCTTTTAATAAAGAATGGAAATCCATTCTTACTAATGATCCATTGAATATATTACACTTAAAGATTAATACTACAGAGAATGAAATATTTACAATGAAGTTTAAATAAACCTCTTTAAACATGAAATAAACTGTCACTATAATGCAGACTAATAAATAGTGACTAAAACATTATTTAATGCAATACTTTTAAATCCATGTATTATTTAGAAATAATAAGCGAAATAGTCCTAATAATCTGGGATAATGATATAATTTTCCAACCAGTAACCACCTAAACATTCACATAAATATACAACCAATATCTCTAATCAAAGCAACCTTCACACCTTTTAATACAAGAATGAAATCCATTCTTACTAATGATCCATTAATATATATACACTTAAAGATTCAATTGATACGAGTATGAAATATTTACAATAGTTTAAATAAACCTCTTTAAACATGAAATAAACATGCACTATAATGCAGACTAATAAATAGTATCTAAACATTATTTAATCAATACTTAAATTAGTATTATTTAGAAATAATAAGCGAAATAGTGCCTAAAGCTAATCTGGGATAATGATATAGTTAGTTTCCAACCAGTAACCACCTAAACATTCACAGTAAATATAGCAACCAATATCTCTAACTGCTGTCAAGGCAACCTTCACACCTTTTAATAGCAAGAATGGAAATCCATTCTTACTAATGATCCATTGAATATATATGGACACTTAAAGATTGCAACTTGACTACAGAGTATGAAATATTGTTACAATGAAGTTTAAATAAACCTCTTTAAACATGAAATAAACATGTCACTATAATGCAGACTAATAAATAGTCATCTAAAACATTATTTAATGCAATACTTTTAAATTGCCCATGTATTATTTAGAAATAATAAGCGAAATAGTGCCTAAAGCTAATCTGGGATAATGATATAATTAGTTTCCAACCAGTAACCACCTAAACATTCACAGTAAATATAGCAACCAATATCTCTAACTGCTGTCAAAGCAACCTTCACACCTTTTAATAGCAAGAATGGAAATCCATTCTTACTAATGATCCATTGAATATATATGGACACTTAAAGATTGCAACTTGACTACAGAGTATGAAATATTGTTACAATGAAGTTTAAATAAACCTCTTTAAACATGAAATAAACATGTCACTATAATGCAGACTAATAAATAGTCATCTAAAACATTATTTAATGCAATACTTTTAAATTGCCCATGTATTATTTAGAAATAATAAGCGAAATAGTGCCTAAAGCTAATCTGGGATAATGATATAATTAGTTTCCAACCAGTAACCACCTAAACATTCACAGTAAATATAGCAACCAATATCTCTAACTGCTGTCAAGGCAACCTTCACACCTTTTAATAGCAAGAATGGAAATCCATTCTTACTAATGATCCATTGAATATATATGGACACTTAAAGATTGCAACTTGACTACAGAGTATGAAATATTGTTACAATGAAGTTTAAATAAACCTCTTTAAACATGAAATAAACATGTCACTATAATGCAGACTAATAAATAGTCATCTAAAACATTATTTAATGCAATACTTTTAAATTGCCCATGTATTATTTAGAAATAATAAGCGAAATAGTGCCTAAAGCTAATCTGGGATAATGATATAATTAGTTTCCAACCAGTAACCACCTAAACATTCACAGTAAATATAGCAACCAATATCTCTAACTGCTGTCAAGGCAACCTTCACACCTTTTAATAGCAAGAATGGAAATCCATTCTTACTAATGATCCATTGAATATATATGGACACTTAAAGATTGCAACTTGACTACAGAGTATGAAATATTGTTACAATGAAGTTTAAATAAACCCTTTAAACAGAAATAAATGCACTATAAGCAGACTAATAAATAGTCATCTAAAACATTATTTAATGCAATACTTTTAAATTGCCCATGTATTATTTAGAAATAATAAGCGAAATAGTGCCTAAAGCTAATCTGGGATAATGATATAATTAGTTTCCAACCAGTAACCACCTAAACATTCACAGTAAATATAGCAACCAATATCTCTAACTGCTGTCAAGGCAACTTACACCTTTAATAGCAAGAAGGAAACCATTCTTACTAATGATCCATTGAATATATGGACCTTAAAGATTGCAACTGACTACAGAGTATGAAATATTGTTACAATGAAGTTTAAATAAACCCTTAAACATGAAATAAACATGCACTATAATGCAGACTAATAAATAGTCATCTAAAACATTATTTAATGCAATACTTTTATGCCATGTATTATTTAGAAATAATAGCGAAATGTGCCTAAAGCTAATCTGGGATAATGATATAATTAGTTTCCAACCAGTAACCACCTAAACTTCAAGTAAATATAGCACCAATACCTACCGTCAAGGCAACCTCACCCTTTTAATAGCAAGAGGAAACCTTCTTACTAATGATCCATTGAATATATATGGACACTAAAGTGCAACTACTACAGAGTGAAATATTGTTACAATGAGTTTAATCCCTTAAACATATAAACCACTATGCGCTAATAAATAGTCATCTAAACTTTTTATGCACTTTTAAATGCCCATGTATTATTTAGAAATAATAAGCGAAATAGGCCTAAAGCTAATCTGGGATAATGATATATTAGTTTCCAACCAGTAACCACCTAAACATTCACATAAATATAGCAACCAATATCCTACTCTGTCAAGGCAACCTTCCCCATAGCAAGAGGAAACCATTCTTACTAATGATCCATTGAATATATAGGACACTTAAAGATTGCAACTGACTACAGGTATGAAATATTGTTACAATGAGTTTAAATAAACCTCTTTAAACATGAAATAAACATGTCACTTAATGCGACTAATAAATAGTCATCTAAAACATTATTTAATGCAATACTTTTATGCCCATGTATTATTTAGAAATAATAAGCGAAATAGTGCCTAAAGCTATCTGGGATAATGAATAATTAGTTTCCAACCAGTAACCACTAAACATTCACATAATTGCAACCAATACTCTAACTGCTGCAAGGCATCACTTTTAATAGCAAATGAACCTCTACTAAGATCCATTGATATAGGACACTTAAAGATTGCAACTGACTCAGGTGATTTTCAATGATTTAAATAAACCTCTTTAAACATGAAATAAACATGTCACTATAATGCAGACTAATAAATAGTCATCTAAAACATTATTTAATGCAATACTTTTAAATTGCCCATGTATTATTTAGAAATAATAAGCGAAATAGCCTAAAGCTAATCTGGGATAATGATATTAGTTTCAACCAGTAACCACCTAAACATTCACAGTAAATATAGCAACCAATACTCTAACTGCTGTCAAGGCAACCTACACCTTTAATAGCAGAATGGAAACCATCTTACTATGATCCATTGAATATATAGGACACTTAAAGATTGCAACTGACTACGAGTATGAAATTGTTACAATGAAGTTTAAATAAACCTCTTAAACAGAATAAACAGCACTATAGCGACTAATAATGCCTAAAACATTTTAAGCAACTTTTAATGCCCAGTTATTTGAAATAATAGCGAAATAGTGCCTAAAGCTAATCTAGGATAATGAATATTAGTTTCCAACCAGTAACCACCTAAACTTCACAGTAAATATAGCAACCAATACTCTAACCTGTCAAGGCAATTACACCTTTTATAGCAGAAGGAAATCCATCTTACTAGACCATTGAATATATAGGACACTTAAAGATTGCAACTTGACTACAGGTTGAAATTTGTTACAATGAGTTTAAATAAACCCTAACATGAAATAAACATCACTATAGCGTAATAAATAGTCATCTAAAACATTTTTAATGCAAACTTTTAAATGCCCTGTATTATTTAGAAATAATAGCGAAATAGTGCCTAAAGCTAATCTGGGATAATGATATAATTAGTTCCAACCAGTAACCACCTAAACCACGTAAATATGCAACCAAACTCTAACTGCTGTCAAGGCACCTTCACACCCTTTAATAGCAGAATGGAAACCATTCTTACTAGATCCATTGAATATATAGGACACTTAAGAGCAACGACTCAGGTATGAAATATTGTTACAATGAGTTTAAAACCTTTAAACATGAAATAAACTGCACTATAATGCAGACTAATAATAGCATCTAAAACATTATTTAATGCAATACTTTTAATGCCCATGTATTATTTAGAAATAATAGCGAAATAGGCCTAAAGCTAATCTGGGATAAGATATATTGTTTCCAACCAGTAACCACCTAAACTTCACAGTAAATATAGCAACCAATCTCTAACGTGTCAAACCTCACCCTTACAAGAAGGAAACCATCTTACTAAGATCCATTGAATATATGGACACTTAAAGATTGCAATGGATCATTAGTAAGAATGGATTTCCATCTCTAAAAAGGGGAAGGGCAGGTGGAATTGGTTAATTACAATGTTTAGGTGGTTAGTTAAAATATATATATATATATATATATTTTTTTTTTATTTTTGGATAGTGATCAAAGGTGGAGAAGTTTAAAAATACTTATAACTGCAAATCTCTTTCAAGAGAACAGATAAATATATAACTAATATTAAATGGAACATTGTTGAACTTAACAAAGTTAAAAGGAAAGATTAAAAAAAATTGATTTAAAATGAGAAATAATTACAAAGGAAAAACTTCAGGTATGCTTGAAATAAAATTTATTATGCATAAAAATGAGAAACATTTAGAAAATTGATGATATATCAGACATAACGGCAAAGTTAGTTATTTAATATAATGTAGAATAGCAAAGACAGTTAATGTAGGTTTGTGCTTTGACAAGATCTCATTGTGGTGCAATAGAAGATTATTATCATGGAAGAATTTAATGTTAAGCTTGGTAAATAATTGAAAAATGAAAGTGCTGTGGGTAAATTTGCTTATGGTGATAGAAAGGAGAAAAGACATATTGGTTGGAGTTCATAAATAAAGAAACACTTTATATTATGAAAAGTTATATACCAAATAACTAAATGATAAAGGTGTATCAAATGATTGAAAGGTTGCAGAAGTAATATTGATATTTAGGAAATGTGATAAAGTAGATATTATAAATTGTATCAGCCTTTTATCTGTTCTATACAAAAGTTTTACTAAGATAATTATAACTCATCTACAGTAATAATGGATTTTAATCATCCAAAAAATAAACTGGATTTAAAAATGAATTAGTGTATTATACCCTAAATAATGAGAGAAAATGTAAAAAAAAAAAAAACAGTGAATATATGTTGCATTATGTTTCATTTTTTAGATTATATAAGAAGTCATGATTCCATAAGAATTTCTTCAGTGATTGAAACACTGGATAAACAAGATGTAGACTTAGGATACTGTGATATTCTGAAAAATATTTATCAAAATGCCACAATAATAATTATATTACATAATTATCCTAAAAAGATTAATATTGAGAAGGATGTATGCCAAATACAACAGTTTTTCAATAAGTAATTTGTGAATTAAAGTGGGAAACTAAGGGAATAATAGTAAATGCAAATTATTTAAATCAAAAGAGGTAATTTTTTTTTGCAAGTAATGCATCATAGTTTCAGACATGTTACAAGAGTTATTAGATGAAAGTAAAAAATTAGGAGTAAAGATAATACTAAAATGACTAATGTAATGATGAGTGGATTTGTTCAAAGAATGATAAAAAAGATAACAATGAATTAGAAAAAGCTAATATTTACAAATATCTTATTCAGATTCTAAATACAGATTGAAACATGATGGATGAAATTAATTATAAATAACCTAATAGCAAAAGAAAATGTTTCTATGCTTGAAAATAAGATCAGTCCTTATTTATGAATCTGAATCATTAACATTTAACAATAGATAAATACAAAGACTTCAGATCATTCATCAAATTATGAAAAAATGTTATATTTAGAGTAATGAAAAAAGGTTGAAAATGAAATATATAAGTGAGAGAGCAAACAAATACTATTGACATCATTGAAAGAATTAAGAGATTGAAGTGGAACTGGGCTGAACCCATTTCTAGAAAAGAAGTGAACAATTAAAATGTTAAACCAAAATCAAAGACCGTATGTGACATGGATAAAAAAAAAAAAAATTCTGGTATGATATGTAGAAGACAAGTTAGAAATCAAAGAAATTGCAATAAACATGACAAGATATACATGTTATGATGGAGTGATCATGTATTAAAATGCTGATGATAAAATTAATGTTGATTTAGTTAGTTATTTTTTAGATCACATGATCACCATTCCTTATACTTGCACAAGCTGTTAATTTCTTTAGACTAATAAAAATTGGTACTTAATCCTTACTTTGAAACAATAAAGTAAAACTAAATTTATGTGAGTGTTGTTTACCTTTACAGTAAATAAAATTTTATTCTTGCATTTTGTTGTTGTTTGAATTGTTTCTATATAACAAATAAGTGTAATATAAGAACTGCATTATATGGATAAAAATGATTTGGAGAAGCTTTTCAGATTATTTAATATACAGTGAATGAAAAACACCAAAGGTCTCAATTTATTACATATGTCATACCACATATTTATAGCTCATGAGTATGTATATAATTTAATATTTTTAAACATATTTAAATAGATGTAAATTAAGGAATGACTCGAAAATCTGTTTTACAAATAAATTAAAATCTATAACCACAATGTTTTAAAGTGTTGTTATCAATAGGATTGATTCTTCTAGACTGAAAAACAACAATAGTAGGCTTGTTCATGCTACTTCTGACCAAAAGGCAAATCACTTTTGATTAATAGCTTGTGTTCTTACATATGAGTTAATAGCTAGTGTTACATTATAATTATAAGTGGTGAGCAACTGATCAAAAGCAGCCTATCTTTTGATCAGAATTAGTATGGACTAGCTCATTATTACTGTCTACCTAGCATAATAAATCTGATTGATTAGTGCACTTTAAATTATCTTGGCTGTAGATTTTAATTTATTTATAAAATAGAGTTTCCATTCATTGATTAATATATATATATATATTATAATGGTTGGAATGTATTGGAAGTTACAGTCATACCGTATCTGCCATACAGGGCACCACCAGGCTATTGGAACCTGGAAAATTTATATAGTATGCAGATACGTACTGTTAAGATCCAAATTTTTACATATTTATTTTATTCCGACCATCAGCCCATGCAACTAGCTCAAGGAGAGGCAGAGATTTCTAACAAAACTTGCTTAAAAAAAAACATTTTAATAAAAAAAGATTTCAATAAAATAAGCTACTGCCAGAAATAACACACACAAAGATTTATTGGTGCATATATAAATATTTAAAAATTGAGGAATAAAGATGGTCTTAAATTTGTTATTATTTTATCTTTAAAATTTAAATTTTATAAATTTGCACAGATGTATTTTAATAAGAGTTTGTTTTATAATGTTGAGTATAGATATGCTACATGATTCATTCAAAAAAGAAAATATTCTGTAGCCCTTATTTAACCTTAAGCCAAAAGTTTGCAGTCAAACTAATACCAATCCATCTGATACATCGATGTATTCAATGCAACATGAATACAACAGCACAGTACTATACTGTCAGTAATACACATCTGAAAAGCATGGTTATATAGCAGGAATTGTCTCTCATCCAGTACAGGAATGTTACATCTGTCTGGCGAGAAGAACAGTAAAATAAATAAACAAAAAACTCCATAGGAATGGATTGCACTTCTTTTTGCTGACTTACCATCCCATTCTATAGGCTAAAGGGGTGATCCAAGAAGCAGGGAATATGTCTGCTTCCGATGATCGATAAGGGTGGGATTACTTTTCCCAAGTGTGGCATAAAAATGATCCTGCATGTAGTGGCTCTTCATACTACATTTATATACAAACTTGTTAAAATAAAATAAACTCTCTTGTGTGGTGTCTTAAATCTGTTTTTTTAATATAAAAAACACACACACATACAAAAAAAATAAAATAAAATAAGAATTAATAAATAAAATAAAAAATTGGTTGTTTTCTCATCCCTGGTATTTGCCTTGAGATGTCAATATTTCTAGGTCAATTCCTAGAAATATACCATTTCACCAGCATTCACCCAGTGAAAGAGGAAATTTTCTATGCTGTAAACACAGAAAAAGAGTTCTCACATTATGTTGGGTAGTGACAGAAGCCAACACAAAGAGACTTCTTTCTATGATAAAACACAGAAAGAGTTCCTGATGATGGCTGCTGGTTATGGCTTTTTTCTATGCTAAAAGCAAAGAGAAATGCCTTTATTGGCTGCCATAGTTGATTTTGTTATTTATTTTATCGTAATAATCAAATATCTATTATCTCTGTAGTTTCATGTGAGAGTGTGTGTATTTGAGCCACTCATAGTTTTTTAAAATTTGATTAGACATATTTTTTTAATGTGCTGTAACTTACTTTAGTGTTGTAAGTTTATTAATAATGATGTGAAGCTTCCATAAGGAATATGTAACCCTCAAAAAGTTATTTGAAAGGGTATGCGACAGCATTTATTTGACAATCACGTGACAAATAATGTTCTTGCAAGAATTCAGTCAATAACAAGTAAGATGGCCACCACCTCTAACTCAAGAGTATTTGAAGCTGTGGGAATTGCCACCAACTGAAACCAGTGCTGTGGCGTATTTGCAAAAAAAAAAAATATCCTGTTGAAACAGAAAAAGTGTCTTTGTGGTGAGGAAATGCGAATTCATGCTAATAAAGATCTGTTCTTTTCTGCCAGTTCTATATAATACTCACTGGTGAACAATCTATGCAGTATGCCAACCTTGCCCTGCCTATATATGCATACAAGAATCATAATCCCTGAGACTAATGCCGGTAGAATAAGAAAAGCAGATTTAATTACAATACACTAATATCTACATATTTACACGAATACATTAAAACAATCATTATACATTTAGATCAACAAAACCCGAAGATATACCAAAATAAGAATAAAGATCTATGTGACCTACTTTATAGTCCCTCACACAAAATCATAAGAGTAAATGTTGTCTAAATTACATTACTTTTTATAGATTTATAATTACATATTGCTTTTTAATAAAATTATTGATTGACTCTTGAAAAAAATACCGTAACTTTAAAAATACACACATAAAGTCAAAAAAAAAATAGAAAAACACCGTAACTTTAAAAACACACACACACAAACTCAAAAACAATATCAGATTAATAAACATTTACTTATTATGTATTGCTTTTTAATAAAATGATTGATTTACTCTTGAAAAAAATACTTAAAAAGACACATATAAAGTAAAAAAAAAAAATTAGAAATACATCGTAACTTTAAAGACACACACACAAACTAAAAAACAATATAAGATTAATAATCATTTACAAAAATGAAAGACTGACATCATATAATAGTATTAGTTACTAGAATATTTTATTACAAATCTAATAAATCTGATCTTTTTATATCAAATCAATCATAGGTCCAGCCCAGAATCGTTATATGTATATGTTTTTGATTAGCATCAACACCATCCCGCGGTGAACACCAGGGATGAGAAAATTACCAAAAAATCTTATTAATAAAAAGATATGGTCAAAATAATTAGAATTACAACTTAAGATAACAAAAGTTGAATATAAATACAATTAAAAAATAATATAATACAGCTCCAAAAAAGACATATCTGTTTATAAAGAGAATCTATAATCAACCAATAAAATAGTCTATTCTGGTATAACAGTTTAGAATCTTTTGTGCACAGTCAAATACACTAACTTATTTATGTTATAAGTATTTATTTTTATGAAATATAATGCAAAGGTAACCACTTACAAAACATGTTATGACATCTACTCATGAAATGAAAGCATACTAATTAATAAAAAGGTCAAAATATCAATCTTTGAATTTTTTCTTATACAGAAACCTTTTGATTAAAAAATACTTTTTGAAGTAAATATTTGAATTTATGACATAGTAGAAATAATGAAAAAAACTCACTACAAATATTTTATATTCCACCAAACCTTTGAAAAATATTAATAATGTTTTGCATGTTTAAAAGAGTATTTTATTCAATTAAGATAATTTATAAAATTATAATAATATAATAATATTGTTTAATAATATATACATAAATAATAATAGTTTTACTCATAAAAACTGAAAATAATAAAAATATGTATTCCTCATTACTATAACTTATGAATTCTTTTTTATTCAAAACTTTCAAGCCTTTCATTAAAGAGTCATATTTCATATCATATACATTCTTCAATTAAGAATTTTCTTGTCTTTAAAGATTGGTTTGAATTTAAAAATTCTAATAACTTTCAATATGTAAAATTACATCCTAACTCTACATATAATAATCATAAAAAGTTTATTTTATAACAGCCAGATCTTCATAATGTTAGCATCAAATGGTTCATACACTTGACAAAAAGATATTCAATGTCTGGATAGTTTATTATAATGGAAGCATGTGTATAATAAATCTACTGAATAAAATAATAAGCAAATTTGATTATAATTATCATAATTTTTGGTCTTTGTAATTTATGTGACTTTTATTCCAAATATTAGTAAATAAATTTCATAATGTGTTACAGTAAGACTTATCAAAATAGATTTCAGAGGAAATGCAATATTCAAACAATTAAACTATGTTGCAAAAGCAAGAAAAATGTTGTTTTTATGAATTTGATATATAGATTAATGCATATAGTTTTTAAAGCCAATCACATTTAGATATATCTTCAATGATGTCAGGAACTGTTCTAATAAGCTCCAAATCAATTTTTCAAACTGCATTGGTGTGCTTTCCAACAATATCTGAGAGATATTCTCAGAGGCATATTATTCTACAAATTCTCTATGTAAAGCATTGATGACCCTAACAGAAAGAACAGGACAAATGTCTCTTACTACTAAACAATTCATTTTTTACAATAACTTAATATTATGACTGAATGATATATATCTTCTTCAGAAAAAATTTAGTGATATCTCAGAAAATCTGAAGAATGTACTAATAAAAAAACATTCTACTCAAATGATAAATGCAAAACATGAAACTTATTTAATTTTATTGAAAAACTCATAATTTGCTGAACATGTCTTTAAAAAATAATATCTGACCAATCATACAAAAATTGATAATATAAAACTGCAGTGAAAAACACAATCATTCTGTAGTATTTTATAAACTTTTAATTAATACATCAATATAAAACATAAATATGAAAATAGCCAAGAAAAAGTCCTTTGTTATTCTACATAATGGATTGAAATTTTGAGAAGCTTTGTTATTGTTTGCAAAATCACCTCATAACAGATTACATAATTTAAAATTTGTTAGTGTTTAATATATTCAAGTATCAATTAATTAAGTGTATAACTACTCAAATTCATCATGTCAAAATAATATTTAAAGTCAATTCTGCAATATAAAAATTTTTATACTATTACTTATGCATGAGCAGGAGCAGTTGCTATAAAGTTTTAAAAACTTTGATTTTATGATCACAATAAGATATGCACTTAAGAAGGATTGAGTGAGCCTTCTTCATGAAAATTCAAGTCAAGCATGGTAGCATCAGCATCTTTTAATTATTTTTTATAAGTTTCGAATTTAATATTTTCATCTCCGTTAACAGCATTATCTTTACCATTAAATTCATAAAAATCTCTCAACATATTTAATTTATTGTTATATACAGATAACAGATGAGTTCACCTGTTTTATTTCTCCTTTGTAATATATAGGAAAATGAAGATAATATATTCGACTACAATTACTTGCAGCTTGGATGCTTGCTATAAGTTAAGTATTATTTTAAGAATTCATTGAATATAATTCTTATCAATCTATTTGGAAAGCCTTTTAATCTATTTTTAGATGCACTAACTACCATCAAATTCATGTGTATGTTGGCAAGATATTCAATAAATTTTGCATAAAACCACAGTTAAATCTGAGTGCTTAATGTATTTATGATCAAGGCATTGCTTTATATATATATATATATATATATATATATATATATATATATATATATATATATATATATATATATATATTGTAACCTTTTAATTTGAAGGGTTCTCTAAAACGACAAGTAGTTTCGTTAAAATTATCAAAATTATAAATTTAATATAGTTAAGCAGTAAATGTATATATTTTAAAGTAAATCTTTATCAAGTATTAGTGTATTTCACTTGGGATGAGTTATGATTAATCACACATTTACGACTGAATAATATAAATTGTATATATCAATAGTACATTAATTAGTAGTATGATTTTATAATTACGGTTTAGAAGCAGTCATATTTGCTAAAGTCAATAGTATTATTTAAATTATTTTATGTGAAAAGTCTTCATGTTGTTACAATTTTATTTTTAATAATTATTAAATTTATTTCTTCTTTTTGGAAAATCAAAATTGCTACATTTAAAAGAAGTTGTAAAATATAAATTAATGTGATTAAATCGTTTAAATAAATAAAATATTACTTAATAATAAATGTATATGGTTTTAAATTTAATATTATAAATTTATATGTGTTAATATAAAGTGTTTCAGAAACTTTATCTATATTTTAAATTATATCAAATATGATATGTGATGTTTTTTGTGTGTGAGAAAAAATAAATAAGTTTAGTAAATCCTCGATTTTGAAGTTTGTTTTAAAATAAATGACCAATCAGGATCAAAAGATTGTCAATCTTTACATTTCTGATTAATGGGGTAGACAATTTTAATATATATATAAAATGATATAAAATAACTAAAAGAGACGGTAATCATTAATTATCGTGAAGTTTTTAAATCTATTCAAAGTTTGAATTTGAAATTTCAAAAACATGATAAATAAAGTATAATACAATATATTATTTTAATAATAATAATGGCATAAATCAACAAATACTTCCTCAGGAGAAAGGCTTTGACCTCTGCTATTCATTCACTTCGCGCGATAAATTTATTGCTGAAAACAAAAGTTCTACCATGATTTCAGAAAAAATACTTCTTTTAGAGCAAATATTGGAATATAGATGGGCTAAAAACTTTGGAAAGATACTCATAACTATTGGTGTTTGTTTTACTTATTTTAAAAAGTATTTATAATTAATCAATTAATTCTTTAATAATAGACTTGATTTAAATCTTAAAGAATTGTTAATTAATGAAATATGTCTTAATATTTAAAAAAAATACCGGCTGCTTGTTATAATGATTAAAAGTATTTAAATAAGAAGAATTAAGCATATTTTATAGAATCAAGATAATGATGTTCTTATAAATAATGATAAAACTTTATTAAAATATATTTGAATTGATAGATGAAAAACATATGGTAAATGCCTAGTGTCATATAAATTAATATGTTTAAATCAGAAGAGAAAAATTGTTGCCGATATAGTACGCGTTCTCCGCCATTTTGAATTTTATAACTAACTTAAAATCCCTGCTGACACATTTAAGCGATAAATGACATCAATTATCAACAAGAATACTAATCATGAAGGTCACATTATATAACAATTGTACTTTATTTTTAAATTTAATGTATTTGTAGTCATCTAAACAATTTAAATTAATCCCTGTTCTTTATCTTCTAGTTAAGAAACAAAAGTATTGAAAAAAAATCTTAAACTAGTTTTATATAAACACAAGTGGATATACCACTTAAATATGTATTAGCTAACTATTAAAAACAATATTAATAAGATTGTGTAGTTTATATTGCTTTTTAAAAAAATTAAAAAACTTCAAATAATCAACAGTAGCAACAAAGAATTTCTGATAAGAAAAAACTGAAATCCAATTATTTTAAAAAAAAATATGCCATATTTCAAATGTTATAAGTTATAATCTTTTGGCATATTAATGAAAAGTGGGTTAATTAGTTTTTTGGGTTTTTTTAAAGTAAAAAACCTAAATTGCCTTTTGATTTTTTTCATAGGCTTATAGCAAACAGTAAATTGTGTTTTGATTTTTGAAAGATTTATGTAAATTGTGATAATATGATAACAGATGTTAATGCAAATTATTTACTCACATTACACCTGGGTCTCATTTTATGCGATAGATAGGTTCCTCAGAAAATGTGCACAAAAGAAATTGCACAAAAATAGACTTAACTTACCTTGAAAAGGGGGGATAGGTTACTGTAATTTTCAAAAATCACATAAAACCAAAGCAACAACGTAAAATTACTTTAAAATTTGCACAAAAAAAAATTAGGAAATAAAATATGACTAATAAAAAATTTCAAATTTGAAAGAAATTGATACAAGATGAACTTTTTTACTTATTTATTGTATTTAATTTTATTCAAAACAATATATTTTTATGCCTAATTTACAGTATTTTTCATTTTTTCATACATGTACAGTATTTTAATTATTATCCCTGATTTTATGATAAGTAAGTTTGTTTGTAAACTAGTAAGACATCAGATTCATCACAAGAGGAAATACAACTACTGCCAACTTTATTTTTTTAATTGCTCTTATCATGGACTTGCCTAAACTAAATGTTTCCAATCGCTGTTGATTCTTCTGATTGTGCTAAGTGATCTAAAATTGAAATTTTTGTTTCCAAAGAAAACTAAAGGTTTAAAATAGAAATAACTTAGACTTACAATAATAAAAAGCCATCATCTCACCACTGTTGGACAAAATTTAATTAAAACTAACAATTAAAAATTAAATTCTTATTTTTGTCTTTAATTTTCAATTCCATTTAAAAATCAAATTTCATTATTTTGCATCACATTAATTTCATATTATGTTACATAATTTTTAAATTGATAATTATAATTAAAAATCAGATTTTAATTGTCAAATTTAATTGTGCCCACTGCTATAACTCACCTTTTAAAAATAAATTTACCACTAAATGATTAATTGATTATGTACTCTTTTTTTAAAAAGCAAAAATAGAATGTGATTTAAAATGCAAAAAAAAACAGCATGCATAATATAGGCATCTATAATGTTTGAACAGATTTACATTATAATCTTGTAAAATTTAATGTGTATATATAAAATAGGGAAATCCTGATTTTAAGTGAATTATGAACTTCTTTATTGCATAAAATATATTGCAGTACTATTATAAAGCACTGAAAATATTGAAATTATTAGAGAGAAGTCAAACTCCAATAATGCGCTATTACTTTAAATATGACATGAGAGTGCACAAAATTTATAATATTTAAAGTAATAGTGCATTATTAGAGCTCAACTTCTGATCTAATAATTTTATTGCATAAAAGAAAATCGCATACAAAGATATTAAGAAGAAACATGAACTGCATAATTTCAAAATTGCATTAAATAAATTTGCATAAAATGAGACCCAGGTGTATTTGATTTTGATTTTTTATTAAATGTTAAATATTGATAAAAATTAAGATTTTGATTTTTAAATACTTGATGATAATTGCAAACTTTGCATTTTGATTTTTTTAATTAATGATGAAATTTAAAATTTTGTAACCGTCTTTTTTTGAAACCATATGTTGATAATCGATGTCATTTATCGCTTGAATGTGTCCATGGGGATTTTGTATGAGTTACAAAACTCAATATGGCATTGAGCACGTACTATATCAGCACTGAAAATTTTTGTAATTCTTTAAAGTTTTTTTTTAGTTTAAAAAATACTTTCATAGAAAAAAAGTCCATATTCAGAATTAAGGATGTACTGAGTCCTTGTTTTCTTTATGCTAGAAGTGATAGTTTTTCTATTGATAGTATTTCTTACTGGAAAAGTGCATTAGTTATAATGATGTCAGGAAAGTTTTGTTTAATGTTGATATGATTAATAGTGTTTAATTGGGTAACTGTGGTAAGAGGCCAATGCTTTAGTAAATTATTCATTGAACATATAGTTAGGTAACATATAGTTAGGTAGGTAACCAACAATATTCCCATAAGCACTATAAAGTAATAAGCGAGGATGAAATAAAAGTTTATTTCATAGCAATGTTAGTGAAGGCCTTTAGGTTTCATTCTATCTATTTAATTGATTCATTAAACCTCATTGGATAACACACACTAAAATATTTAATTAAACTATGCCCTGGGAAGAAAGATACATCATTTATATTACATTACTCGTATAAAAGATTAGGATCTTGTGCCTTTAATACAGTCATAATATACATGAACAAAGCAAATGGACAATACTGTAAATGGTTATGTATTTTAAATAAAAACCATGAAATGATATCAAATTTTTAAAAAATCACTTGAATATAAGATGTTTTTGATGATATTGGTAAATATTTGGAATAAAACTGTAATTTTTTTGTAGTATATTTGATATATTTCATTTAAATAATAAATACAATTTGATTAAATTATTAGTATATACTATATATAAAACAATATTTGAGAAAGATAAATATACAATAAAAATAAAAATGATATTTTAAGTATTGATAGAGTAAATATTTGAAATATAGGCACTCTTCATATACCTGAAGCCTAATTATAAATCTAAAGGATTTGAACTCAAACTTTCAAGCACCCTTCAACTATCCAAACTATTTCATACCACTGATACACATGACCATATACATGCAGAAAAGATAAATAATCACCAATATATGCATTCCATGCTAAACCAGCACTCACCAGTTGGGCCAGATTATTATCCCCCATAACATATATATATATATATATATATATATATATTGTAACCTAGTGTTATTGACACTTGGTTTACTTGGCATTATTTCTGCAGGAAAACAATGCTATTCTTTAAAGAAATAAAAAGATAAAATAACAATAGTAATAATTGATTAATAAAGTATGCTATTCACTCACTTTGGCATGTTTTGGGTGAATAACTAATAGATTTAATAACTCAATGTCATTTTTAAAGAGAGAACATGAATAATTTAATTGAGATATTAATAATTAGAGCAAATTAATATGGTATAAAAGCTAAACAGTAATTGATTTTGGATGGGTAGAGGGGAGAGTGGATGAGTGTCTTATCATAAAGCACAATAACTTCTGGTAATTTCTTTTTGTAAAAAAAAAAAAAAAATTAAAAAAAAAAGAAAAAAATAATGTTTAAAGAATTATACATCACTGATTGTTAATTTAATGTATTTATTATTATTTTTTTATATTGTCAAATTACTTTGTAATCCAGGTAAATAATACTAAAACTATATGATTGTAATAGGTTTTTCCTTTCTTTTGTTTATGTTATAATCAAATGATTATTTTTCTGGAAGAGGTCGCTAAAGTAAAAAAAAAAACAAACAACAAAATGAAACAACCAATTTCATAATCAAGATCATTTTTTGAAAAAAAAAAAGATAGTCTGCTTTTAGTTTTCAAGGAAGGAACAGTGCTGAAATTTGGTAACTCAATTTTTTCATTTTATTTTGCAGAAATAAATGTAATCAAAGTAAAATTTTAATAATATAATGTGTGGCTAAATTTTTTTGATAAGATATCCTGATTTTCTTTGCCATCTACCTATTTAAAGACCTTTTATACTTAAAAGTTTATTGTCTCACGCTAAAGTTCAAAAATGACAGATGTAACTAAAAGAATCACGAAAAATTATATTATATCTAAATTAAGGAAAAGAAGCGATTTCCAAGAAAGTATTAATTATTTATTAACTTTATGTCATTTATTGATATTTTCTTGGTATAGAAAGAAAAAAAAATAATTGAAAGAAATATTTTGAAACCAAGGAAAATCAACTAGAAACATTTTCGCGCTCTTTCTCAATATTGTCTGCCTTTACAAGTAATGTAGTTACATACGTTAAAATATGTTTTATTCACCAAGAATTGTCTGGAAATAATAATAATGATAAATAAGATTAAATTATGCACCTGTATATTTTTTTTAAAAAAATATATATATATATAAACTTTCTCAGAGTAAATATAGGAAAAGTTATATAGGGGCATTCTTACGGAGAAGTTACCGTTAAAAAAAATTTATAATTCCTAAAGTATGAACAAAACCAAATATCTTAGTGACTTAATGATAAAAATAAATGATATATTATATTACACATCAGTTGGAGTTATTAAAACTTCCTATACATGTAAATCAGCTGCAGTTATTATCATAATAATCTCTCGGAAAATTGCGCATTTTCGTCCATAAGTAAGCTAGCTAATAAGTATACGTATCGTCAATAAAAAAAAAAAAATATTGTGTATGTTTATCGTCTATAGTCAAATATTCGTCTATGTTAGAAGTCTATTTTATTTTCTATGGATCCCAAAATTGTAGTAGTTTAATTCAAGTAAGAATTAATCTTCAATTCTGCTATATGTTTCTTTACCTAATTTATTAAACGCACAAAATAAGAGAAAACTTTTATTTAAAGGAAATAATACCATGCGTTTATTGTTTTTAAACTTGCTTCGTGAAATACGACTGGATAAAGCTCTTCACCTGGACCAATTGCTCAACAGAAAAACATTTTCTAATGAGAGAGTATGCACTTGTTAATTAATGATTGTTTAAAACTAAGTTATAAATGATATGTATTTTTTTGTTATATCACATAGGTTAAAGTCTGTATGGTCAAGTGATATTTAATAGCCTTGTAATGACAAAGGTATGTTTTAATATAATTATTATAGGTTAAGTTGATATTTAACACGAAAGAAAAAAATCTATAAAATATGTTTTAATTATTACATACAATTGTAGGTAGAAATTTTGTATGTTAGATACGTAAAAGAAAAATATTTAGATATTTAAGGGGTAAAATAAATATTGAAAATTATCAGAAGTAACTAAAAAAAAAAAATGCTATAACAAAATATTTCTTGTTAAAGTTTTGAAACGAATTTATACTGTATTAATTGAGGAATTTATTCCTAATTATTCTTAAATAACACATCCACTTTATTTAGTTTAAGATAGTATGCTACCAACTATTTTGAATGTTCCTTTATTAAAATTAAAATTATTATACTTTTATTCTATGATGTCCATTGATTTCAGATGTTGATCAAAGTATACACGGTAACATAAGTTTATTATAATCAGTGTATTTACTTATCCTGCCCAGATATAGCATTGGTATATGCTTAATATTCACATAGGTAATAATTATAATGTATTTATTTTGTGGGATGAAAAATGATCTCCCCAAAAGCTTTGTTTTCCATGAGAGGAAGATTTTAAATATAATGTTCGGGTATGTTTATAGCCCAAGTGATCGATTCTCATAGATAGGACGATCAAGAATTTATCTAGCATTTAGTATGCTTCATTCGTTTAAATCCCAGGAGAGGATTGTATTTGGTGTGTGTTCGTTGTATGCCCAAGTAAGAGGCAAGAAACCACCAAAATATTTTAATGTAGTAGATTACTTTACAGACCTTCGTGGTTATTCCATATTCCTCATGTGAAAATAAAGATAGCTCCACCATGGAAGGTGTTGATTATTGTGCTTAATTTTGAAAGTTCGGGCAAGATAAAGGTTATATTGGAGGTGTTAGTTCCTCAAGATCCACTTTAGTATAAATAGTGCGTTAGTAACTAGGATCAATATCTGTATTGTGCTGCTAAATATTGCTAGTATTTGACAAGTAAATCAATGGAGAAAGTAATTAAAATTGCGTAAGTTTAAAACGCTTATTTACTGAAGGAATATTCAAATGCAATATTTAATTCTGGTTAGTAATTAAATAATACTCATATTTTAAAATTATACGTATGAATAAAATTTGTATCATAACTTAAGTTAGCATTAAGTTAAATGTAAGATGGTAAGTGTAACTTCTGATAACTGGCCTATAATTAGAATAGGTTATCCCATTAAAGACCATAAATAAAGTAAATGTATTAGAAATAAATTTAATATTTTGCGTATTGCATATGATGGGATTAATCATTTAAAAAAAAAAAATAGTTAGTCAATAATTTTGAATAAAAGCTTCTACAAGGTTACCAAAATGTAATAAACAATGTATTGGTAATGAAATGTACTTTTAGTTAATCAATCCATATGATTGCATACAGGAGAAGTAGTAACCTCTAGTCCATAACCAAAAGAGTATACAGATTAATGTCAGTTATATTTTATATTTTTGTATTACTATGGGATTATTGAATAAATGTTCATATATTTTTTTTGTGATAATAATAAATTATAGTCTTGTTAAAATTTGTTGTAGATTCATTTTTTTTGTTTTTATATGCTAAATATAAGTGTTTGCACAATATTTGCAAAACCTTTTCTTGAGTCCGAAATCATTCCAAATTCTTAAAAACTTAATATACCAGATAAATAAAGTTAAGCAGATCGGAATATGTCATTATATTTTAGTTTAATGATAATTATTTATGGAGTTGAAAACTTAAGACTAAACATTCACCTTTGTGTAAAAAAAAAAAATGAATTTATTCCCAAACCATTAACTTTGGTTGCACATTATTCCATTCCCATTTAGTTAAATTGTCTAAGTAATAAATCTTAGTTATATTATTGTGTTGTCATGGATGATGGAAGGACACAAAAAGCACCCTTGTCTTTTTATTATTCTGACTGAGATTCTGAAAAAAAAAAAAGGCTGTGTTATTCAAAATTATACGTCATTATTGAATAGAATTATCATCTCTTTAAATAATATAGCAGTTGATATGAGAGATGAAGACACATTGAATTTAAGTAAAATAAATGTTTCCTATAGCCGACCAGAATGCCAGTCATATGCGACAACACAATACTGCCGAGCATTTCCTTACATGAAACAAAGAACCCTGAGATTAATATTATTATAATTATTCTTTAAATTAATAAGTGATCAATTATTGTTGTTATTACAATCGTGGCATGGCTTAAGAGAATTGAATGTACAATTGTATTATATGAAAAGTATTTTAGATCATATTGGAAAATTAATGGATATGTTGCTTTATTTTGGTTGCCTTAAAAACAACCTGGAAAAATTAGTGTCATGTGTGAAAAGTGCAAATAAAGTAAAATAAACTAAACTAATAAAAATGTATTGGGTTAGAAATGGCGCCCCACGTTGGGCGCCATTTCTAACCCAAAATTTATTAGTTTATTTATTTATTTTTTAACCCAATATTTTTATTTGCACTTGTTGTTAAGGCAACCAAAATAAAGCAACATATCCATTAATTTTCCAATATGATCTAAAATACTTTTCATATAATACAATTGTACATTCAATTCTCTTAAGCCATGCCACGATTGTAATAACAACAATAATTGATCACTTATTAATTTAAAGAATAATTATAATAATATTAATCTCAGGGTTCTTTGTTTCATGTAAGGAAATGCTCGGCAGTATTGTGTTGTCGCATATGACTGGCATTCTGGTCGGCTATAGGAAACATTTATTTTACTTAAATTCAATGTGTCTTCATCTCTCATATCAACTGCTATATTATTTAAAGAGATGATAATTCTATTCAATAATGACGTATAATTTTGAATAACACAGCCTTTTTTTTTTCAGAATCTCAGTCAGAATAATAAAAAGACAAGGGTGCTTTTTGTGTCCTTCCATCATCCATGACAACACAATAATATAACTAAGATTTATTACTTAGACAATTTAACTAAATGGGAATGGAATAATGTGCAACCAAAGTTAATGGTTTGGGAATAAATTCATTTTTTTTTACACAAAGGTGAATGTTTAGTCTTAAGTTTTCAACTCCATAAATAATTATCATTAAACTAAAATATAATGACATATTCCGATCTGCTTAACTTTATTTATCTGGTATATTAAGTTTTTAAGAATTTGGAATGATTTCGGACTCAAGAAAAGGTTTTGCAAATATTGTGCAAACACTTATATTTAGCATATAAAAACAAAAAAAATGAATCTACAACAAATTTTAACAAGACTATAATTTATTATTATCACAAAAAAAATATATGAACATTTATTCAATAATCCCATAGTAATACAAAAATATAAAATATAACTGACATTAATCTGTATACTCTTTTGGTTATGGACTAGAGGTTACTACTTCTCCTGTATGCAATCATATGGATTGATTAACTAAAAGTACATTTCATTACCAATACATTGTTTATTAAATTTTGGTAACCTTGTAGATGCTTTTATTCAAAATTATTGACTAACTATTTTTTTTTTGGTTTTTTAAAATGATTAATCCCATCATATGCAATATGCAAAATATTAAATTTATTTCTAATACATTTACTTTATTTATGGTCTTTAATGAGATAACCTATTCTAATTATAGGCCAGTTATCAGAAGTTACACTTACCATCTTCCATTTAACTTAATGCTAACTTAAGTTTTGATACAAATTTTATTCATACGTATAATTTTAAATATGAGTATTATTTAATTACTAACCAGAATTAAATATTGCATTTGAATATTCCTTCAGTAAATAAGCGTTTTAAAACTACGCAATTTTAATTACTTTCTCCATTGATTTACTTGTCAAATACTAGCAATATTTAGCAGCACAATACAGATATTGATCTTAGTTACTAACGCACTATTTATACTAAAGTGGATCTTGAGGAACTAACACCTCCAATATAACCTTTATCTTGCCCGAACTTTCAAAATTAAGCACAATAATCAACACCTTCCATGGTGGAGCTATCTTTATTTTCACATGAGGAATATGGAATAACCACGAAGGTCTGTAGAGTAATCTACTACATTAAAATATTTTGGTGGTTTCTTGCCTCTTACTTGGGCATACAATGAACACACACCAAATACAATCCTCTCCTGGGATTTAAACGAATGAAGCATACTAAATGCTAGATAAATTCTTGATCGTCCTATCTATGAGAATCGATCACTTGGGCTATAAACATACCCGAACATTATATTTAAAATCTTCCTCTCATGGAAAACAAAGCTTTTGGGGAGATCATTTTTCATCCCACAAAATAAATACATTATAATTATTACCTATGCGAATATTAAGCATATACCAATGCTATATCTGGGCAGGATAAGTAAATACACTGATTATAATAAACTTATGTTACCATGTATACTTTGATCAACATCTGAAATCAATGGACATCATAGAATAAAAGTATAATAATTTTAATTTTAATAAAGGAACATTCAAAATAGTTGGTAGCATACTATCTTAAACTACATAAAGTGGATGTGTTATTTAAGAATAATTAGGAATAAATTCCTCAATTAATACAGTATAAATTCGTTTCAAAACTTTAACAAGAAATATTTTGTTATAGCATTTTTTTTTTTTTAGTTACTTCTGATAATTTTCAATATTTATTTTACCCCTTAAATATCTAAATATTTTTCTTTTACGTATCTAACATACAAAATTTCTACCTACAATTGTATGTAATAATTAAAACATATTTTATAGATTTTTTCTTTTCGTGTTAAATATCAACTTAACCTATAATAATTATATTAAAACATACCTTTGTCATTACAAGGCTATTAAATATCACTTGACCATACAGACTTTAACCTATGTGATATAACAAAAAAATACATATCATTTATAACTTAGTTTTAAACAATCATTAATTAACAAGTGCATATTCTCTCATTAGAAAATGTTTTTCTGTTGAGCAATTGGTCCAGGTGAAGAGCTTTATCCAGTCGTATTTCACAAAGCAAGTTTAAAAACAATAAACGCATGGTATTATTTCCTTTAAATAAAAGTTTTCTCTTATTTTGTGCGTTTAATAAATTAGGTAAAGAAAAATATAGCAGAATTGAAGATTAATTCTTACTTGAATTAAACTACTACAATTTTGGGATCCATAGAAAAAAAATAGACTTCTAACATAGACGAATATTTGACTATAGACGATAAACATACACAATATTTTTTTTTATTGACGATACGTATACTTATTAGCTAGCTTACTTATGGACGAAAATGCGCAATTTTCCGAGAGATTATTATGATAATAACTGCAGCTGATTTACATGTATAGGAAGTTTTAATAACTCCAACTGATGTGTAATATAATATATCATTTATTTTTATCATTAAGTCACTAAGATATTTGGTTTTGTTCATACTTTAGGAATTATAAATTTTTTTAACGGTAACTTCTCCGTAAGAATTCCCCTATATAACTTTTCCTATATTTACTCTGAGAAAGTTTATATATTTTTTTTTTTTTAAAAAATATACAGGTGCGTAATTTAATCTTATTTATCATTATTATTATTTCCAGACAATTCTTGGTGAATAAAACATATTTTAACGTATGTAACTACATTACTTGTAAAGGCAGACAATATTGAGAAAGAGCGCGAAAATGTTTCTAGTTGATTTTCCTTGGTTTCAAAATATTTCTTTCAATTATTTTTTTTTTCTTTCTATACCAAGAAAATATCAATAAATGACATAAAGTTAATAAATAATTATTTCTCACTTGGAAATCATTTATCTTCCTTAATTTAGACATAATAACAATTTTCGTGATTCCCTTAGTTAATTCTGTCATTTTTGAACTTTAGCGTGAGACAATAAACTTTTAAGTATAAAAGGTCTTTAAATAGGTAGATGGCAAAGAAAATCAGGATATCTTATCAAAAAATTTTAGCCACACATTATATTATTAAAATTTTACTTTGATTACATTTATTTCTGCAAAATAAAATGAAAAAATTGAGTTACCAAATTTCAGCACTGTTCCTTCCTTGAAAACTAAAAGCAGACTATATTTTTCAAAAAAATGATCTTGATTATGAAATTGGTTGTTTCGTTTTGTTGTTGTTTTTTTTTTTACTTTAGCGACCTCTTCCAGAAAAATAATCATTTGATTATAACATAAACAAAAGAAAGGAAAAACCTATTACAATCATATAGTTTTAGTATTATTTACCTGGATTACAAAGTAATTTGACAATATAAAAAAATAATAATAAATACATTAAATTAACAATCAGTGATGTATAATTCTTTAAACATTATTTTTTTCTTTTTTTTTTTTTTTTTTTTTTTTTTTTACAAAAAGAAATTACCAGAAGTTATTGTGCTTTATGATAAGACACTCATCCACTCTCCCCTCTACCCATCCAAAATCAATTACTGTTTAGCTTTTATACCATATTAATTTGCTCTAATTATTAATATCTCAATTAAATTATTCATGTTCTCTCTTTAAAATGACATTAAGTTATTAAATCTATTAGTTATTCACCCAAAACATGCCAAAGTGAGTTTAATAGCATACTTTATTAATCAATTATTACTATTGTTATTTTATCTTTTTATTTCTTTAAAGAATAGCATTGTTTTCCTGCAGAAATAATGCCAAGTAAACCAAGTGTCAATAACACTAGGTTACAATATATATATATATATATATATATATATATATATATATATATATATATATATATATATATATATATATATATATATATAATCAGTGCTCAGTTTATATTAACATAGCAAATCTTCATACTTTAATGGACAGGCTTCAATCCACTCCAACTTCCAACTCTTCCGCCATCATTATCATTGAAAATCTAATGATGGAAAACCCAAATCACATGCTGATGTCAATATTATCACCTTGCCCATGTTGATCTCAAATCACTTTGACCCCTCATGTATAGGACCTTATCCATTTAAATACCAAAGCCCAAATCACATACTGATGCCAATATTATTGTCATGCTCATGTTGACCTTAAGTTACTCTGACCCTTCATGAATAGGAACGAGCCCAAACCACATGCTGATGCCAATATTATTTCCATGCCCATGTTGATCTCAAGTCACTGTGACCCCTCATGAACAAGACATACATGAGGGGTCAGAGTATAGGACTTAAGGTCCTATACACAAAGGGTTACAGTAAACATGGGCATGAAAATAATATTGGCATCAGCATGTGATTTGGGCTTTCCATCATCAGACTTTCAATGGCATGGATGGCTGAACAGTTGGAGGTTGGTGTGGACTGAAGCCTGTCCATTAAAGTATGAAGGTTTGCTATCTTAATATAAAGTGAGCACTGATTATATATATATATATTAGTGGAGATGATAATCTGGACCAACTGATGAGTGCTGGTTTAGCACAAAATACATATATTGGTAATTATTTATTTTTTCTGCATGTATGTTGTCATGTGTATCATTGGTATGAGATAGTATGGGTAGTTGGTGGGTGCTTGAAAGTGTATTGATATAGTGTATAAAGAAAGTGCGTTTAATAATACATTAATGAACTGTATTTAAGAAACTAGTAATGATTTTAAAACTTATTTTTTGGGAAACGTGATTAAATAAGTTTTTTTTTTTAAATATGATTGAATGGAGGATTACTAATTGTAAAATTATTTAATTTAGTTTTTATTTTAAAATTTAAAAGTATTTTTTCCGATAAAGTATATTTAAAGTAAAAATTGATAAAATATAAATAAATTGTTGTATTTTTTTTAAATAAAATTATTGTCTAGTATCATTATTTTTCCTCTTGAGGTTTATTATCATATCATCAATTTTGAAACACTAGCACACAATCTTGTTTAAATAAATATTATTTTATAATATATTTACTTCTGACTAGAATCTATAAATTTTATTTGATTTTAATGGTTTATGATCATATACATTAAAAATGTATATTAATATAGGAAAGTAAGGTTATAAATATACATGTTGGTAATTGTTTTAAAATAGCATGAACAGTCGGAGTAATCCATATATGAAAAGAGAATATATATTTTAGTGTCATGAAAATTATATGATATAATTTATAAATTAAAAATTACTTAAATTTTAATAAATTTTAAAAAGAGAATATATTAATAAAATTATAATTTTTGTTTTTTGTATTTGTTTCTTGATATGTAATGGAGTTGAATGTTATGAATATTATTTTAGGAATAAATGATAGTAGTATGATTAGAAATTATAGATTACTTAATGAAATCCCAAGAAAAGAATTATTGAATATGATTGTTGTTGTTGTTGTTATTATTATTATTATTATTATTATTATTATTATTATTATTATTATTATTATTATTATTATTATTATTATTATTATTATTATTATTATTATTATTATTATTATTATTATTATTATTATTATTATTATTATTATTATTATTATTATTATTATTATTATTATTATTATTTCTTCACATTTCTTCTTCACAGCATGGTTTTATACCTAATAGATCTGTAGAAACTAATTTGTTAACAATTTATGATCATATAGCTCATGCAATTGAAGACCAGCAGAGACTTGATGTTGTTTATTTTGATTTATTAAGAGCTTTTGATAAAGTAGACCACAGTATTCTTCTTCGCAAATTATATCAAATCGGTTTTTCTACTAAGCTTGTTTATTGATTTCAATCCTTTCTTCATGGTCATACTGCATACATTAAATTTAATAATACTATTTCATCTAATTTTAAATGTAATTTGGGGGTTCCTCAGGGTAGTTTTTTAGCACCTATGCTTTTTAACATTTATATGAATGACCTTAAGGATTGCTTAAAATCTTCTTATTTTTTGTGCTATGCAGATGACTGTAAAATCTTTAGAAGAATCACATCTGTGTTTGACTGCACTCTTCTTCAAAATGATATTGATAATTTTAGTGCTTGGTGTGATCTAAATAATATGACTGTTAATTTCAGTAAATGTTCCTTAGTTTCATATTTTAAAAAATCTGAAGTTTTGCATCTTTCTTATTTTATTAATTCTCACAAAATTATTTCTGTTGAATCCCAAAAAGATTTGGGAGTTATATTTTCTAGTAATGGATCCTTTCTTCCTCATTTGGAAATGATTATTGGTAAGGCTTTAAAAATTATAGATACTATTCTAAGGTTTGGTTATCATTTCAGTGGTGATACAAAATTTAAATTAATTTTGTCATTGTTTCTTCCCATCATTGAATATTGTTCAGTCATTTGGAATCCTAGCTCTAAACAGGGATGTAATTTATTACAATCAGTGTATAATAAGTTTTCTAAATATGTTTCTTTGGGAAATAAAACTGTTGTTCATCTTTCTTCTAGAAGACAATATAGAGATATTAAATATCTTTATAAACTTGTTAATAAAATAGTTCTTTTATCTAATACAATTTCTACTGTTATAATTAGATCTCATGTGCATGATACTTGGTCTGCTTCTGTTTGTTACATTAAAACTTGTCATTCCAATGCTCTTAGATTTTCTCCTTTGTTTAGGCTACCATCTTTATATAATCAGATTTGTAGTAATATTAATTACTTCAATTTAGATTATAATCAATTTTGTAATGTTATTAAATTTAAATGTCAGATTTGATTGGTTTAACTTGATTTTGTTTATATATATATATATGTATATATATATATAAAATTGTTTTTTTTTTTATTTTGTTATGTGCTTTATATTTATCCCTTTTATTTATTTGTTACTATTAATGTCTTAATAATAATTGTTTATATGTTGATATTTAATTTTACTTTAGATTTTTAAATGTGTTAATTATCTTTTATTGTAATATGGCACATAATTATATTAATAATTTGTCATTTAAACTCATTTATGTATTTATATATTTGTTATGGTGCAATACTGTAATTGGCTTTATGCTGTACTTTTGTACGGTAAATAAATGAATTGAATTAAATGAATTGAATTATTATAAAAAGTTCAATAGTAAGAGTAACCGAGTTAATTGTAATTCTATGAGTTTTTATCTAATCTTATGAATAATTAATTAACATAATTTAGTGTAAAATATTATGTTTGTAATATGATTCGATTATTGTTATAGGTAGTCGAATCTTAATAAAATCCCTCTTATTATTTCACTATCCGGATTAGAATTATTCTAATTGCAAATAAATAGTAAACCCTGAGAATTTATGAAACTATTTTCGCATTAAAATGTAAATTTGATTTTAAAGTTATTAAAAGGATACGATATTATTTAGGAATATTATTGATTATTAAATAAGTTAAACATTATTCCAAAATAATGGAAGATAAATTATTGTTAGTAAAATTAGTTATTGATTTATTGTAAAGTTTAAATTAATAATATGTCATAGGGTGATATATTTTACGAATGTTCTATGCCATTGGAGAAGTAGTTTTATAAATTCAATGTTAAAGCGCATTACTTTTGTAAAATACTATATATAGGTGCTGTATGCGCAGATAATGAAGCTAGTATATATAATCGAAAGCAAATATAAAATACTATTTTAGCTGAGTGCTTCTTGCTCTCATATTCATAGCTACTATCTTATTAAAGACTGCATTGTTAGAAGAAAAATCTATGCAAAATAATGCAAATTAGCTATAACTGCCACTTTCAGGACAGGGCAAAGCATCCTTCTCTTTGATTAATGGAATTAAGATTGCTTTCTATGTGTAATGCTGTTCTGATCTTGCATTTAGCATCGTGTCTTTCTGAGCAAATGATGTTAGCAGACATGGATTTGAATCTATGCCTTGTTGTTTTTTCATGCTCAACAAAGATGAAATTAGTCTTCCTGTTTGGCTTTAGTTTTATTGTAAAGGTATTTTTGCTGAGCCACTCTGTTGGAGGTATTGGTCTTGATATTCCCATAGTATGCAGTCTGGCAGTTAACTTCTGGGCATGTCTTTTTGTACACAACTTGAGGGATGGGTTTAGGTGTGATTTTGTGCTTTTAATTATTGATAAGTCTGTTTGTATTGGGAGATGATTGATGTGATGGTGAAGTCCTTAGCACATTTGTTATTGAGACATTTGACTAGGGGTTGGATGTATGGTATAAAAATTATTGGCTTTTTGTCCTTGGTGTGTTTGTGGTTAATTTTGTGAGGTTTGCAACAGTGCTTGTCAACCTCATCCATCACCATAAGTCTTGACCATCTCCAGTAAACATATAATCAAAAAATTCAAATGTTATTATCTGGAACCAAAACACCTCAATTCCACTATCAAAATCTATTTGGAAGCTCTACTTATTAGTCATTATTACAGAGAATAGTGCAATACAAATAATGACCCCCCCCCTCTTGTTCCCTTTGTCAAAAGTCTGAAGAAACAATTCATAATTTTCTGCTGCAGTATCATGATCTTTTTACCTATTGAAATATTATTGAATCAATAATTAAATCTCATGATTCCTCTTTTGTCACTCTCATTGATAGCATAAAATAGGTTCTTTTCCTTAAATTAAGGTTGCTACTTTCCTTATGTTTATTCTTTTATTCCTAAGATGCCATTTTTGCTTCAATCCTAAAATTGCAATCACTGTTTTATAATAAAATCTGTCCCTCCAGACATTGCTGATGCTATATGAAACCTGGTTTCTCTTCCAACTCCATTATATGTAGCTAGTTTTTCCCCTCTGTTTTTTTTTACTTTTTTATGCCCTTGCTATATATTTACAAAATGTACCTCTTGTAATTTATACCATTTTATTTTGCTGTTTTTTTACAACATAATTTATAATATCTACTTGAATTGTAAATCTTTTTTTTCTAAATTTATATAAATTTTTTGTCTAATAAATATCATTTTTAGTTAAAACATTTATATATGAAACAAAAATAAGGCCAATCAGTAATGGACAATATACTATAATTCAAAAATGTAACATTTTGTAAAGGATAATAAATTCTGCATGCATAAAAATATATTACCAGCATAAGTCATAGAAGTGCTGATAGAGAATCTAAGTAGCAAATAATATTGCTTTCACCTAGTAATGTTTATATAGATATATCATAGATAGCAACATGCAATATTAATCATAACAACATCTTAATTCTACATACCAAAATTAATAACAGTAATATGAGAGATTATTTTAACATTAAAACAGTGATAAATATGTTTTCCTGAAGATTTGTGATGATGGTACTTTAGTTTATATTTAAATATTGGACTATTTCCATCATCTAATATTAAGTAAAATTCAACTTTATTTAAATATTTTATTTACATTAAACTGTTAGTAATAACACACAGGTTAGTATATGCATAACATTTTGAGAAGTACTATTCTCCTTTCTTCTTCAGGTGTTGTGACAGTACTAGCATGAGAATCAAACCTAGATCCTTAGATTTTTGAATATTGAATTTTACATAATGCTCTAACCAACTTAACCATCCTGCAGAGGGGAAACATGAGTAGAAATTTCATAGTTATTTATAAGGTTACTCCTGATTTCTCTACTTTTTCCTTAGAGCAAAGCTGATTAATGGTTTACATACATTATGTAGAGTCACACTTATTTGACTTATAGGATTATTCATTATTGTCATGAGAGCAGCTTCTTCAAATTTTCTTCATTGTACCTTTCTTCTCTATCCAGTATTTTTGTATTTTGGCAATTGAACATATGTTCATTGGTGCATACATGGTATGCTGCTTTAGACAACTCCATTTTCTCTATTCTAATCATCGGTTTGTGCTTTGGCAATTGCTTTTCAATAGAATAACTAGTCTTAACAATATACATTCTTCCACATTTACATGGTAATTCATAGATATAGTTTTTGCTTTTCAGCATTTCATGATTAGACTTTGTAGATGTTAAAATTCTTTGTAGTGTGACATCATTCTGGAAAGCTGTTTAATGTTATACTGATTGCAGATTTTCCTTAATTTGTCTGCTATTTTTGGTATGTATGGGTACATTCCATGTATCAATAATAGTTTTTTTTTTTCCTTTTGATAGTTCTTTTTGTTATCTATTTTTTTTTTCTTTTATGTTCATTTGAAAAATAATATTGATGGTATTCATATTGCTTAGCCTTCATTTTCAAAAATAATATTTTTCAAAATGTAATATTGCTGAAATCAATCTAAAATTTATATTTAATATTCTTCATGAATCATTACCAACGTCTTATTTTTGCATGAATAATACTAAAGAAGCATTTTCACATGTCTATATCATTAAAAAGATTAGACAATACATATTTTAACATACTATTTAATGAAAGCCTTGAAGTGTTTAATTTATATAATGGTATGATTATATTTTGTATTTTATTGGATTCATGTTTATCTTTAATAAAAAAAATAATGTTTTAATTATAATTCATTTCAAAAAATGACATATTTTAATACATTCATTCTAAAATTATTGTCTAGGATGATTAACTAATAATTTTTAATATTTATCTTAGATAATACTATTAAAATGAATAATTACAAATAATGTTGCACTTATAAATGAATTATAAGAAACGTATGATGATGGTTAAACCAAGTGGATGAGGCTCTGAACCAATTGCCAAAGATTGGTTCTAGGAGAAATGCAACTTGAGGATCATTTGCATTTATTTTATATATGACATTATCCATAAGTTTTAAAAGTTACTGAGTTTAGAAGTTTTATTATGCATTAATTATCAGAGCCAACTATGAATTCCTAAATGATTTAAGATACCTTCCTAAGATTGTCATGACTAGAGTCTTGACCACCTATTTCTTAACTTAATTTTTAATTATAATACTTATTGCTAAATGTTATTTTGTTAAAAAAAAAATGAAGATATTCTTTTGTGTTTAAAATACTTTAACTAATATTTTGTGTCTATAATCGTTGAAAAAAGGGAAATCAAATGTTTTGCTTAAACAAACAAAAGTGTTATTAAAATGTATGTGAACAAAAGGGTTGAAGAAAACTGAATGAAACATAGATTAAATTAGTGTAAGTAAATATTCGGGTAGAGGTGTAAACAGAGTATCGATGAGCTTTGAGATGTTTTCAAGCAAATATTTTATTTAATAAATATAATGTACGGTAATGACAAATTGGTTTTCTAGGAGAATTCACACTTATTAACCCTGGAGCTCTAATTATAATCTCTACCTAGATGGAGCTTCTAGAAAGCTATATCATTACAAAAAAAAAAAAAAAAAAGAAATAAAATATATTGTTTAAAGAAAATTTATTGCTTATAAGTCAGGTAATTGTGTTTTCTCTTTTAAAGGAGTATCTTTTTAAAAGGTAAAATTGAAATTTTATAAATATATATAAAAAGAAAAAATATCTGGGGTTTTTGATTATTCAGATCAATACTTTTCATTTTTTTTATTTTTTGTTTGCTTATGTAAAACTGGCTGTTATTGATATGACATAACTTGCAAATGTTAATTATTTTGAAATAAAGCACATACATTTCTCTATACTATGATTATGTAAAAATAAGTAGCTCAAATTTCCAAATACATTTGACACACAATTGACAAAAAAGAGAGATTGATAAATGTATGTTAATGAAATAGACAATAAAAATGTAAATTAAATTTATATGCGCATTTTAACAAGAGTGTGTAAATCTTTGTGGTAAAATTAAAACTGTAATGTTAGATGTTCTAAAACTTCTTTTTTCGCCCTATTTTTTAATGATATAATTTACAAGTGTATGTTTTTATAGAACTATATAGAGTGATAACTTTGAATAAATGTTCTTCCCTATCTGGCAGTCATAGACCATTCCTAGCCTCAACTGGTGCCATTCTTGTTTTATTAAAATGTTTTATAAAAATTGTAATAGTAAATAAATAAAAAGCACACTGTTAGAAAGTAGTAAATTTGTAATAAATTTCACAAAACAAATATTTTTTTAAAATTATCAGTATTGCTTCACTAACTGAGAATTGTGCATTATGAAGTGGCTGCTTAATTGTTCTAATAGTAGTATTAATGAAATGTTTATCCTAGGATGCAATAGTCAGCAAACTATTACAAAAATTATATTTAGTACAGATGTATATCTACCTCTATTGTGATTGAAAACATGAACACAAAAAATATTCTCCCAAAATAAAGTTAATGAAAGTATTGAACACATTGTTAATTAGCCAATTCCCTCTAGACTTCAATTTGTGATTTATATTAAAATATTAGAGACATGAGAAGGATGGATGAAATAAGAAAATGTGCAGGGATGATATGGAAAAGCGAGGCTAGAAATTGGAGAAGATGGATTGAACTTGGAGAGACCTTCATCCTGCAGTGAATTGATAATTGCTGGCAATGTTGATGATAATGACTAGATATTTTAAAATTATTTAAATTGAAACTTCAGCTACACTTATCTCCCCAGAATTTGTTTTCATTGATAGATGTCTCATGTGGGATCAAACAAAACTTTAAGGAAGTTATAGAATACAAACTACTTGCGAAATATCCTAATACCACAATCAATGAAAATACAAGACATCCAGTTTTAATAAAATGCGTTTATAGGGTATTGTTTAAGCACCAAATGTTATCATAATGAATTATGAGATGGCTTTTTCTGTTACATATCAACAAATGTATAAAAAATCATGTTATAAATATAAAGAGATATACTAGTGAAGAAATTTCTTATAAATAGCTTATCTCAGTAACAAATAATAAACAAAATATTAGTTAACTAAATACATAACGATATATCGATATTTAACTGTAAGTTTTTAAACTAAAACTTTTCACTGTTAAATGCACAATCAACTCTATAGTCAGAGTCAAAATTCTTCTATATGCAGTAATACAGCAGAGAAATTATTTTTAAAAAAACACTAACATTATAATGTATGCATACATGTAATTTTAATACGACCATCGTGAATTAATGATCTATGGACAAAGGAAAAATATTGAATTAAATACTTCAAATGATATGTAAGCACTGAAATGATCAACTTTCCAAATGCTGCTAATCAATGTGACAAACTCTTTATCAAACTTTCCATCATTATATAAAATGATAATTTTATAATAGATTATTCATTAACAATGGTTTAAAAATAAATAAAATTTATCTTCATCCTGTCAAATTTAATGTTTGCTTATATTTTAAATTGGTATACATCCTTCTGTTTTTGTTTTGAGTTTCAGATTGATTAATATCGTTTGTCAGAAGTATCATTTAGTATTTCCCATTTTAGATATAATGGGTAGTTTGATAAAGACATTAGTGCATTGCTAGTAACAACATATGGAAAGTTACTTATTTTGAGGTTATATATATATATATGTGTGTGTGCGAGCGCGTGTGTTTGTGTATTGGATAAATAAACATTTATAAATAAAAAAACTGTCATTTCATCTAATTGATTAAATAAATCAATGACCTCATATCATTAGCTGATATTCAAATGTAGTAAATTACCATAAATCATTGTTAGAAAATTTCAACAGCGCCATCGGCTTTTACAAAAATAAGTCAGAGTGCGTGTTTGTAAATACAGATAACATTATATTAATTTAATTGATTAAATGTGTGAGCTCTATTTTTTAAACAAAACAATCCTCTATTAAAGATCCAAAAATGAATGTAAAAGTTAAATAAATTATAATTTTATATTTTATTTGTTTTTGTGTATTGCAACAATATACTCAATTGTCAAAATTAAGATATAGTTTGCAGCCCTCCTTGAAGCTGATTTATATAAATCTCTCCACATATATGGAAGCATTCTGCAGAGGGCTTCAACTGTAGCTATCATAACTTTTTGCCAAACTTTAAAATTTTATTCACAAATTCATTAAACCTCATGTTATGTTATATCTTTCTAATTCTATCATATTTTCTAAACCAAATGATACTTTTTGTATAAATATTTTCTAAATGTCTCCATCCTATGATACAATACAACAGTGATAGAATAAATTACTATCTACAAGCTTGAGTAATTTTCAAAGCATAGCATAACACTCTCAATCACTGATATGCATTTTATTGCCTAATCAATAATCAATACATAATACAAATAAAATTACTATTTTTCTTTCATAGCTAATAATTTATCAAATCTCTTTATTAAGCCAATAAACATCACATGATCACCATTTTCTATGCTTGCTCATAACTGTTATTAAAACAGGCAAAACTCTCTATACATATTTCGACTCAGTGCAAACCAGAGTAATCAATGGATGTCAGAAGGCTTGTGCATAAAATCCCCATCTAGTGCCTGCTCTAGTTTCTTGATTGTGGCCTTCATTAAATGAGTAGGCACCAGATGGGGATTTTATGGACAAACCTTCTGACATTCATTGATTACTCTGGCTTGTACTGAGTGGCAATATGTATAGAGAGTTTTTCCTGTTTTAAATCTCTTGTATTTTCTTAAATACTACTGTGTTTCAGCTGATCTTAAACACAATGTGATAACACATTCACAACAGCCAGTGAGCTTTTTAATTTTATAGTACCTATTTTCAGTATATTTTTCCAGGCATTAATAGAATCTTTACAAAAGAGAAAGCAGAAAAAATTTAATGATATTTTTTTAAACTAGATCATTAATGATTAGTTAAACACTTCTAGATTAGAGTGTATGGACTAATCTTATCACAGCCAATTCTGCAATAATCATGTATTATTATATAAAATAAATTATCTCAATATGAAAATCAGAATTAATTTTGATCAATATCAAGATATAAAGCTTTTAATATAAAATCTGATGGCACCATAGGAGATAACCATCCCAGAAATAGAAGTGGAAGCTTAGACTCTCACAATGGATATGATTACATAGTTCTGGCAACCATTAATTACTATTTATACCTTCCAGACAGTGGACATATTAAAATCACTTCAATGCAACTTTGAATGTATATCAAAATCAAAATGAACATCCTCTATAAATTAATTGTTCAGCAAAACATTGATGTAATTGCACTTCAAGTAACTCAGCAGCATTTTTCTAATAATGTAATTTTTAAAAACTCTTACATATATATTAATTATATTAATTATTTATATTAATTATTGATAAAATATATTCTAAACTTGGCATGGCTACTTTAATTTCAAATCATCTTATAAAACTAACATTTTTTTAAAGATAGACTAAATGATAATGCAATCAGTATTTGGATAGATAATTTTCATATAAAACAATAATAATTAAATGGGCTTATTGATATGGAGATCAAGTGAAGTTTGCATATTAAAAGTGAAAGAATTAGAATTGATTAAGGATCTTGTGGTCCAGAGTACAATACTTTATCACTGCATCACAGCTTTAAATAAGACCAGCCATTCTTTCCAGGAAGATTATTTCAAAAATTATTTTAAAACTAATCTTTGATAAACTAAAAAAATTATTTATTCTATAATTCAATATTACTCTTAAATAGCATGACATAAGATTGTGCTTTGGTTTATAACTGCAAAACGTTATACTCAGATTATAAGAAACAAAGTTGGAAGCAAACACCATCAGTTCACATCCTGTATTCATGAGGTTTGAATTGATAGTGTTTGCTTCCACTTTGTTCTTTTGTTGTTGTTGTTGTTTTTTAATTTAATGGCAGTTAAGGCAGATTTAAAAAATTAACTGAAAGTACTTTTGCAGATTTAAAAACTGTTTATAATAGTTTATTACCATCAAATTTATTATTTTGATTATGATTACAATTTTGTTTTAATTAATGGACATTATATACATATATATATATATATATATTAATTCTAATATTTTCATGGATATTATATACATATATATATATATATATATTAATTCTAATATTTTCACGGATAAAAGATGTCATATTATTATTACTATTTGCGGGATATTCTGTGTAGTGAAAAAGCTAAATGCTGACGTTTCAGTACAATATCAAGTACCTTCCTCAGAGCATCCTCTTTCTCAAATCATAAGAAAGAGGATGCTCTGAGGAAGGTACTTGATATTGTACTGAAACGTCAGCATTTATCTTTTTCACTACACGGAATATCCCGCAAATAGTAATAATAATATGACATATATATTAATTTTCCATTCATTACATATGTAATTCTTTTACATAAATATGAACATATGCTTTATGAAGATGGGATTCTTTCTTTCCTTCTTTTATTTTCTTTAGTAGTGTGCACTTTCAATGATAATCATTATAATCATAACTTGAGCTTTGTAGCATTGCTGCTCTGTTTATAATCAATCTTGATTATTCATATTACATAGATTAGTTTATTTAAATATTCCATACGTGTAATAATTGAATAGTGTTTTCTTTTTTCTTCACTATGTTTTAGGTTTGGCTATGAACCAAACACTTTTTTCTTTATTTTTCTTGGTTGTCTTGTTTTAAGTATATTAAGTTGCCAGATTGTGAATTGAAGCTATGATCAGGTTCTCTTTTATAGTCCTAGAATATGTATTTATATTCCTGGCTTTATAAATGCACCAATGGTAGCCCAGAATGTAAATCCATGTTCTGGGACCATAAAAGAAAACACAGTCATTGCTTTAATTTACATTCTATTAACTTGATATGCATAGGATATAATAACCAAAAAAGTAAAAATAAAAAAACCCTGGTTTATAACTTAGCACACAAACATGATAAATTAAAAAAGAAAACAGCATTCAATTATGATATAGAAGCAATATTTAAAAGAACTGATTTACATAATGTAAATAATCATGGTGCATTATAAATAAATCTGCAACACTATGAAACTATATAGTTTTGATTACTAAAGCTGTACTCAAATAAATAAAATAAAGGAAGAAAATGAAAATAAAATCACTTCATAGTATGCATACACATTACACAAAAGAGTGATATATATATATCAACGTGTTCCAGTAAAAAAAGTGTTTGATGACTGCTTTTCAGCTTTTTGAAGCACTATCTCTGCAAGATTCTTACAGCACTATGTCTGATTCAATGCATGCATTACATAATGACATAGTTTAACTATTTATTTAAAAAAATTTAAGATGTTAAAGTATCTGGATCATGAATTATGATATGAAATGTGTAAATGTGTTTCTTCTTATAATTCATAATGAAACATTTTAACATTAAATTTTGTTTTAAATTAAGCAAAAAATTACTGATATGTATAGCAGTAATCCATAAGTGGCAAAATGTTTTCAAGTAGTTTACAATATTTTCTGATTGGAGGAACGATATTGAAGATGATGTACAAAGATATAAAACACAGTATCATGCTTTATGTTATAACACATGACCCAGATATACTAGCACTTAAAATTTTTGTGAGACAGCTAAACTATTACATAACATAGTCTTTGATTCACAGATAGTGTTGTAGAAATCATGGTGAAAGAACTAATAACTTTTCTATAAGAACACATTGTGTATATTTAGCAAATTCACTGCTACATACTAATGTAATGATATCTTATATTTAAGAAAAAATGCAAGCTTGATTGGATTAAATGACTATACTTACATATTAGTCTTAACTATATTTTATTAATAATCATAAGTATAGCCTATTGGGTCATGCAATGTTTAATGTTATAAAATTGTTTTTATCATTTTTATAATAAAATTGTTTTTATCATTTAATGATAATTTTGAAACATACTTGAAATGTTTCCAAACTTAAACAAAACAAAAACAATTTTTAAAAAAATCTATGAAAACATTAATCTATTTTAAAACATAAGAATACATATTATAAGATAGCAAAACGTTATATTTTTTAAAGTATTTAAACAATCTGGCTTATCGAAGTAATGCACATAACAACAATTTAAATATTACACTGCAGAGCATAAGTTTCTTCAGAATACCTTCTCAAATACCGCGAGAATTAAATATTATTTAATAAGCTATTCAACAGCTAGTTGATTTTTTTTTTCTTTTTTAATTTCTTTCTCCAGTTAAAATAATTAGACATCTTTTATTAAACAACAAGAAATTGCCAGGTTGATTGACTACGGGATCGTTATATATAAAAAAAATCTCAGTAAGATCGAAAGCCAGTGTTAGCTGATAAAAATGTAGATTCTGCTCAATTTAAACTCGGATTATAAGTAAGGCAAGTGATTAGAATAGCTTTTACTCAAGATCCTAACATATATATATATATTGCTAGAGAGAAAGAAAGAGAGAGAAAGAACGAACTGAAAAAAGATTACGATGTTTGAATTGTAGAATCAAATCATTTTTTTAATAAATTGTTTGTTTAATAATGCTGTTACTAAGAAAGGAAAATGTTGAGATAAAAGCAACTCTCTTCCAATCAGATTAGTCCAAAAAATTACTAGAGATTTATTGAAAAAAAAAAAAGCCAAGCAAACAAAAATAAAAATAAAAAATGAGAATTTGATAAAGTAAATTTTAAATAGATTAAAAAATTCAAAAGCTTTGCAAATAGTATATATATAATGATTTTTAAATAAAATGATATTATAAACGACTAAAAAATAGAAAATTATTGATAACGATTAAGTTTAAGAGTTTATATCTATAAAGTATTATAAGAATATGTGTATAATAATGCTAGAATCATAAACAAATTATGAGATGTGATAATTGTTATATATGAAAAAAAACTCAAATGTGTTCTCTAAACTGGAGTAAAAATTTTTGCTAAAAAACAATTATGAATGCAAACTATTTTTTATCTAGACAGTTTTTAAAACTAATGGGAATTTCAGAGCTTTAAATAATATTTTATTAGCTGAATATTTTTCGTGGTTTTTTTTTTTGTATTAATTTGTATATTAACATTGATATCAATAATTCAGTATTTATAATTAATATATTCCAATGGTATTGATATATATATATATATTTGCTTAATTTTGCATAATTATTATAATTAAAGTTTTATGTGTTTTTTTTTTCATTTTTAGACCACTCATTATTTCACATTTCAATGGATTGTATTTTCTATTATTAAAAATAAAATTTTCATATTATAACAAAATTACCTGTTGTAAAAATTAAAACTTGTACATTATAGGATTAAACTATTTAAAGTTTTTTATTGTACAACTGTATCTAAAACTTGTACATTATAAGATTAAACTATTGAAAGAATTTATAGTACATAAATATTTATTACAAATTTGCTGGCATTATTTTTATATCCTTCCATCTTTCAATTAAATGTGTTATTATTTCTTTCTCACTTTAACGTAGATATATAAAAATTTAGATTTCGTATTAAAATACTGATTTACAATAAGTTCAGGCAAGTATTGTCTGATAATGTATGTTAAAAGTTAATTTTTAATGTACTGTAATGCATTTTGTGTTTGGGAGAGATTTTAGCATCTTAGCAAAAAGAAAATTAAACAATAAATTATTCTCTTTGATATTTCATTTTTTTTTATCTTTATAAGTAATATTTAGTAAAGTATTGAAATTTACATCATAATTCCGGTCAGATTTATAATTGCTTTTCATGTGCAAACATAAAATTGTAGACGAAGCCTGAGCAAAAAAAAATAAAAAATAGTAATACTTTTGAATATTAATTTAATTATGCTTTAAGCATTGGTGGTCGAGAGGTCAGCGACAGCTGCTTTACAAGCAGTTGACCCGGGTTAGCGGGTTCGCTTCCGGCTAATGCTATGACACATGAGAAGAAAAAAAATTAATTATGCTTTATGTAGTAACCTAATTATACCCATTAACACAAAAATATGTGCTAATGTAAGAGTAATTAAATACTTAAGAATTATTCTCATACACACACACATTTTATTCATAGGGCAAGTAAGTCTGAATGTGGCAACATAATAGCAGTTCTTAAGTTAAACTCAGAAAGATATTTTAACCTTATAAATAACACTCACTTTCTCATGAATATCAGTTATACAAAAGATAGTCACTTTTATCCAATTATCATATTCCTAATTTTAAACTTTATATTTGTGGTGGATTATTAACTTATTAATGAAGTCGGATTAAATTTCAAATAATAATCTACATGTAAATTCTAATAATTGTAATAAATTATATCCAATAGATATATAGAGTTGATAATATATCATCTTATTTATGGGGCACTACATGTGAATACCTATCATAACAACAGTTCACAAGTCAAACTTATATATAACAAAAAAATCAATCATTGAATATTTAAAATATACCAAATTTTACAGGAATGATATAAGAATTTGAACATTTGTTACATATGCAAACTTCTATATTTAATAGTTGTAATTTATTTATGAACTTACTAATATTTACAGCTTGATTTTATTTGAAACTGCAAGATGGATTAAATAAAATTTAAAGTGTCAAGTAACCACTTTTTTAAAAAATAAGTTAGCATTGTTATGAGAGAGTGAATGTTATAAGTTTGTAAAAGTATTTCACTGAGTTGGTCTTATGAATTGTTGTTAACATTTTTTACATTATCAGTGCTATATATTTAATATGAATAATTATGGACTTATTAAAATTATTAGAATTTACATCTTGATATATATATATATGTGTGTGTGTGTGTGTTAAAATGAAGATTTTTATATGCTATTGATATAAACAATACTTTATTTAGATTCATCCATGTATGATTTAGAATAAAATAGGCAAAACTCTCTATACATATTGCCACTCAGTGCAAGCCAGAATAATCAATGGATGCCAGAAGACTTGTGCAGAAGCAAGCATAAGAAATGGTGATCATATAATTTATAGTACTAATATACCCACTGGTTATCAGCTAGGTAATGAATATTATAAAAACTTACATTTAACAATATTGAAAGTTCCTTTTATAGAAATAGAAGTATAGACTATTTTTAAAATAATAATAATAATAATAATAATAATAATAATAATAATAATAATAATAATAATAATAATAATAATAATAATAATAATAATAATAATAATAATAATAATAATAATAATAATAATAATAATAATAATAATAATAATAATAATAATAATAATAATAATAATAATAATAATAATAATTAATTAATTAATAAAAATCTTAAATTATTCAGTTAGTGTTTTTTTATTGATGGAACATTCAATACTGCTATATGTCAATGCTTATAACATTTCTACAAACGATTTTAAAATATATTATACAAAATTATGCTGGATGATATGATTCAGCCAAAATGTCAATATATTACTATAATAAATCCCACAAAATAAACAAGAATTATATATATATATTGTAAGGATCGCTATAACTCTCATTCTTATCCTTACCATTAAATGCATTTGAACATAAATATATACATGGATGTGTTGATTTATAAAAGCTAATACATATATTGAACAGTGTAAGTTGATGAGAAATAACAGTATGAATAAAATTATGTTGAAGTTTAATGAACTGGAAATGCTTGAAACAAAATCATAGATTTATTACTAAATTTCATTTTATTAATATTTTAAAATAACCTTTGACAAAATAATCTTGTTCAAACAGTTGAGAAAGTTTTGTAAAGAAAGAAAAAAAGTCGATTTTATAATGTAGTGTGAAGGGGAGATGAAAACTTGATAAAATATATGCAGTAACCACAACGACAACAACAACTTTTTTTTTTCTGATGGCTGGAAAAATTAAAAATGTATAGAAAAAGTTATATGTAAGATCTTTTATTTATTTATTAAAGACAGCAAGTCAGATAATTTGAAAACTATATTTTGGTAAAAACGTTTTTTCAAGATTTTAAAGAAAGAATAATTGAACAAGCAAAGATGCATAAAACTGTAAGTTGTTTAATTTGATATATACATGTAAAAAGAAAAAATAAAACTGAAATGGAGGAATATTACTATGCTTCCATTGGAATTGAACTTTTATATAAACTATGGAAATTAAAGAAATAAATAAATTATAATCTGTTGATTGAAGCATAATAAGCACCAATTTTTTTTATTTTATTTATAAGTCTATTGAACTATTCGTAATAAGATATGTGAAAAGATATTTATTCACATAATCAAGCATTTGATAATTCTAAGACTGTTGAAAGTTTAGACTTAATAATGTTTATTATCAAAAAAAATTGACTTTAATTGTGTTTTGTTTACTATATAGCTATAACGTGCTCACTGCTGATATATATATACTAGTGTCAGAATGATGCAGGTGTGCTAAAAGTCATTGTAAAATGTCAAGGCAACTCAGATGGTTTTTGAAGAGGGCGATGAACACGATCTATAGATGTGAATTCCCACCATCACATATATATGTATACAATGGCTACCCAATATTAAGTGAAGTTTTATATATCAATTGTGAAAGTTGCCAAATCAAGAATTATCCAAACTACTTGGTCAGCTTGTGGGAGATGGATAAATCGGTGAAGGCATTACTTTAAAAATGAAGCAAGTATAAAAGATGCTGAAAATTCCCAATTTACAATAATTTTTTCCATTTAAAAGAAGATACTCATATTGATTAAGATGCTTACAAAATCATTCAAATGTATGTTGATATGTAACTGTTTGTTTGTTGTGGTTGACATGCTGATGTTATAAATTTTGTAAGGTTTTCTCTCCTTTATTTTTTTTTATACTTCCATATTGGATTTTTGAGCTGGAAGTACCGAAAGAATTTAAATGTATGCATTTCATGATGTAAAATGTATTTTTGAAACAAAAAAAAATATAAATGGTTCTGTTATAAGAAAAAGAAGAACTGAATTATGATGAAATGAGTATAAAGGAAGGTAAGACTTACTCTTTGACACATTAAAGACATAACATTTAGTAACAAGTTTAATTATTAATCAAACCCATATTAACCACTTATTAACAAGTTACATACTAACCATTACTTATAAGTACATATAATTAACTTAATCAATTGATGGCAATTCCAGTTCTCATAACTCATAATAGTCATAAACGAACCCATTAATTCAACTATAATATACAAAATAATAATTTGTATATTAATATGATGATATCATTTTTTTAATGAAAAGATAAAAACAGTGTCATTTATTTAGATAGTATTAATGATTGTAAATTATTTCTTTTTATATGATGGCATGAATGGTAGATGCCGATGTATACCAAGAATCACACATAGTTGATGATATTATAATTTGATATTTTTTTTTTGTTTTTATTTGGATGAGATTATGTGGAAGTGGTAGGAATCATATTTATAGTGTTTTAAAGTGTATATTTATATATTTAAATGTGTTATATTAAGTTAAAATAAATTTGTTAATTTAAATTGATCTTACATCAAGGGTTGTATGTAATTTGAATTTATGTATCTCTTGATATGGAAATATACATGTAATAGGTACTTAATAAGTGTACTATATAAACCATAATGTCAAATCATTGCCCACATTGGCTAGATATATACTTATAAATTATACCTGAACAGAGTAACTACTCAGATTATGACTGGGTTTGAATCCTGGGAATCTAATGAATTGACATGAAAATTGGGTGGATCCTGTATGTATTACCAAATGAATTCAGGATGAATGGTAGTAAAAAATTATTTTGGCTGTAGTTGCCAGATCTTTCCAATTTTCCATGGACGGCCAGATTTTTGTTTCAGTATATACCGTGGAATGAATTTAGGTAGATGGTTGAAGGTGGGTCATTGGTCCATTACAATATATATATATATATATATAATAAAAACAATATATATATATATATATATATAATAAAAACAATAAATATAATGGTAATTAACTATTATGTACAGTCTTTTAATCCCCAGAAATAATGACAGTTTAGGTGGGTTAAGGAATTAAACCAAAAGTATTTATTTTATGACAAGTTCCAAATAAAATTATGATTTTTGTAGTAGATATCTTTAAACAAGGCAAAACTCTCCATACAGTAGTGTCACCCTGTGCCAACCAGAGTAATCAATACATGCCAAAAGTCTTGTGCATATATCTTTATTAAAAAATGAAAGTAAGATTCAGATAGATTGATTAGATGATAGACAATATTTTTACCAAAAAATGCGTAACTGAAATAGGATTTTTTCTGGTTTCTCATTGGAAAGTTGATCATACCTGTAGATATTTAGTCTATAGTTGGCTTTACTTTTTAAAATTGATAGTAAAAATGATTAAATTGTTGTAAACAATATAAAGTAAATGTGTTAATATAACTTCAAAAAATTTTAAATACACATTATCTCAGAAAATGTACTTCAAAAATAAATATGTATAAAATAATATCGAGAAAAGCTTTAAATTAACCAGCATAGAATGGTATGCTTAACATGTTTTATTGGTTAAATTAAAGCTTTTCTATACATACATTTAAAATGTGTTAATAGTAAAATGTTCTCTAGCCAGTGCTAAACAATTAAACACACAAGTTTCTGTGAAATTTTAACATTGTTTTATTCAGTAGTTGGAGAGATCTTCCTTCTTAAATAACAATCAGTATCATAATAATCATGTTAATTTTTTTAAAAAACTTCTGTAGCAATTTCTAAATATTTTTACAAATACAGATATTCACCATACACCAAAATACATGAATAAAGATTTGCAGATTAAACTGTAGTAGTTTATTCCTTTATTTTATGAATAATTGCAAACATGATTTAAATACAGTACATTTTATCTTCTCTCATAAAGCAATTCTAACAAAAGAAAGCCCCTCATCTTGCAATTCAGTTTAAGTTTTTCCAAACCATATTATGTAAAAGCAAGCAAACTATAGTTAGAAATTTATCCAGTGATTCATTAGGAATACATTTTGTTTATAAGATTTGTTGTGTGATATAGATGAACATGTTGAGATAATTTTTTAAAAGTTATATCTGTTTATTAATCAATCCTTAAAAATAAAAAAAGCATCATAATCTGGAGAAATTTTTTAGCATTTCAATGAAGTGTAACAAACCAATAATTTCTTAAAATGTCACAGAACAGTGCCCAGCCATTAAATCAAGACACAATGTAGCAAATAAAGTTAACAGATAGAGATATCTGGAAATAAAAGTAAAATAAATGCAAAGCAATTTTTAGAATAACAACCAATTAGAGTACATTAAACAAAAGTATGAATGCCTCATAATTGCTAATGATAGAAATGTTATAAAATCAAATAAATATTTGGAAATTGTTGGAATAAATTTTATCATTTATATGCTATATTTGTAAACATTTAACATATTGTTATGACTTAGTGTGTAATTTAAAACAAATATTAAATGTTAAAATAGGCAAAACTCTCTCCATACAGTAGTGCCACTCTAAGCAAGACAGAATAATCAATGGATGCCAGAAGGCTTGTGCATAAAATCCCTATCAAGTGCCTACTCATCCAATATTCCCAAACTAGTTTCTGGATTATGGCCTTCATCAGTGAGGAGCCTTGGATCTGAGAGCACTGCACCTAGATCTTAGAATCTATTGCAACCCTCCAGCATCCACTTTTTATCTCTACATAACTACTAAACTATGAGAATAAAATTGAAAACACACAGATATTTTCAATCTAAGCTCAATAGCTCATATAGTCATAAGGGTCTGAACTCAGTTCAGCATTCATACATTTTGGTGTCAGCACTTTTACAACCATAGCTCCTCACTGATAAAGGCCATAAACCAGAAATTAGTTTGGGGATATTGGATGAGTAGGCACTAAATAGGGATTTTATGCACAAGCCTTCTGGCATCCATTGGTTCTTCTGTCTATTGTATGGAGAAAGTTTTGCCTATTTTAACAACAGTTATGAGCAAGCATGGAAGATAGTGATCATGTGATGTTTTAAGGTTAAATATTAAATGTTGTATATAAATAGGAAATACGCCATTAAGTAACTTCTGATTTTTATGTAACATTAATGAATATGGCCAACAATTCTATTTTAAATTTAACAGACAAAAATAAAACATATTTTGATGCATTTTTATTATGCTTTTCTATTTAAATTATTGCTAATAAAAAACTTAAAAATCATTTGATTTCTGATTATTTCCCCCTTATATAATATAGGAAGAGAATATTGAATTTAGTGCACCAATCAATATATATAACATAATCAATTATATAAAATGTTTAATGAAAGAGGAAAAAACTTATATAAGCCAGATCATTAAAATCATTCCTAATACATTCATTGTGAATACAAGGCTCAAACTTAATAATTTTAGAACCTCTATTTGTCAAAATCTTAAATACTTTAATCACAAGAAATATTTTAACTAATTTTGATTTATGATTAATCTACAAATTTAAAGACTTGGAGCAATGATAAAATAGGTTATTTGAATGTGCTTCTATAAAATTGTATTGTTATAGGTTTCTGTGTAATAATTTAAATAACTGATCAAGTATAATTTCAATTTAATTCAGTTGTTAAGGTTTATAAAAATGAAATTGATTTAGTTTCTACATGACTTGAAAATATTTGTTCCTGTATTTTATATTTATATTTGTTCCTGTATTTTATATTAATCACATAAAAATGTACTGATGATTGTCTAATTTAGCTATTACTTTGAATAAAATGATTAATCACATTATTTGGTGTAATAATTTATACAGAGCTACCTGTTACTTCTATTAAAAAAGGCTTGAGTCCAGTTTGATTGAATCTTATAAACATTTTAGGCTTCTGGTACATTTAAGATATTTTAAGAATATAGCTATTAAAATATGTGTAACATAAATAACTATCTGATATTGATTGAACATCTACTTATTAATGATTAGACAATAAAATTTTCAGTTAATAAATGTTGATTTGTTGGTAGAAAAAGTAGAAAAAGTATGACTGCAGGATGATGTATCCTTCACTTTTTTTGGAAAACCTTTTATAGACTTATAATATTAATACATGGCACTTTTCTTAATAAAACATATTGATTCTCAGTTTTAATCAAGCCACAATATGTATGCATATTTACATAGAATTTTTATTTTATTTTGTACATTACACTTTAAAAAATTGCAATTTCCATCAAAAATTAAAAAATAAACATGCAAATTTCATAGATATAATCTCAATCAAAAAAAAATTCAAATCCCTCTAGAAATAAAAAAATTTCAAGCAAATTTGTAATTAGGAAATGAGCAAAAATATTAGCAAAAATTACATGACCAACTAACATAATCAAATATTAAAAAAAACAATATTTTGAGGATATTATTAGCAAATGACCACAAAAACATTAGTGTAATCATACATTCAAATATCAGTCTTTAAGCTAATTGTGCATACGCTTTGCGAGTGTTAATAATAAATGAATACTTTCTCACCAATACAAAATATAGTATTCATGCAGGAATAAAAGGAATCCTCTTATTCCTACAACTCAAATGCTTATATATGAGTTGGAATGATGTTTAGTAAATTCTAGACAATTTCACCCACGTCATTCATTCAGATGTCGTATATAGTAATTTAACATGACGGTTTCATCCTCACGCTTTACTTGCCAATACTTCAGATTTGCTCATATATAAGCATTTGAGTCATAGAAATAAGAGGATTCCTTTTATTCCTGCATAAATACTATATCTTGTATTGGTGAGAAAGTATTCATTTATTATTAACACTCACAAAGCATATGCACAGTTAGCTTAAAAGGCTGATATTTGAATGTATACAATTGTAAACATACGCTATATAAAATAAATGCTTATTAGTGTAATCATGTGACAGGAACAAAATTAAATGCCCCTAGACATTAAAATTTCAAAGTATATTATTAATTGAAAATGACCAAAAAAATTAGCAAAAATCAAAATTTCAAAAAAGAATAATTAGCAAGTATATCAATAAAAAAAATTGCTGACATAATCACATGACAAAATAATCAAATTACTACTGTAATCAGACATGAAAAAAATATTTTGCTATTATTAATAGTAAATGGCCACAAAAATATTAGTATAATCACATGACCAAAACAATAAAATAAATCAAATATTTTAGAAATAAAAATATCAAACATATTAATAATTATGAAATGACCAAAAAAAATTTTAAAAAATCAAAATTTCAAAAACAATATTTGGTAAGTATTGGTATTAGCAAATATATTAATGGAAAAAAAATCTTTCTAGTCTAATCATGTGACCAATAGACCAAATTATTACCACAATCAGATATGAAAACACAATATGTTGTGACTATTATTAGAAAGTAACCACAAAAATGTTAGGGTAATCACGTGACCAAAACAAAAAAATGAAATGCTTCTAGACATCAAATAATTAAACATATTCGTAATTAAAAAATGACCCAAAAAATTAGTTAAAATCCAAATTTCAAAAATAATATATTACAAATATATCAATGGAAAAAAATTCCACTAGCATAATCACATGATCTAAAAATCAAATTACTGCAATCAAATAAAAAAATATATTGTGTGGCTATTATTAATAAATGGTCACAAAAATGTTAGTGCAATAATGTATCCTAAACCAAAAGAAAATCAAATAACTCTGGAAATCAAAATGTCAAACATAATAGTAATTAGGGGAAATATATTAGCTTCATCACATGACCACAATCTCCCCAAATCTATTTATTGACAAAACCAAATAATAGTAAACTATTTTACTTTTAAAATATGTTGTAAGCCAAGTGCTCAAGTTAATATAAGAATAACAACTGAAAAAAATTAGCCTAAATTATGTGCTTAAGCTATAATATTTTAATATTATAATTGGCCAAAAAAAATACAATAAATTCACATAAAAAGCACCAATATATTGTACATAAACACACATTTTATATTTAAATATGATAGTAACCACATGCTTGAGTTAACATAAGATCACAGCCAAAGAAAAATCTTATAAATTAACACAAGAAGAAATATGCTTACATTAAAATATTCTGATATTATAATTATGCAAAAAAATAAAATAAATCCACATAAAAAAGTTTCAATTTACTGTGAATAGTGTAATACATTTTACTTTTAAAATATGGTAATAACCATGTGATCCAGTTAAAATCCCATAAAAAAGTTCCAATTTATTGTATGTAAACTAATGCATTTTACTTTTAAAATAGGGTGGTAACCATGTGCTCAAGTTAACATAAAAATGGCAGTCAAAAAAGAATTTCATACAGTATCATAAGGATGAATATGCTTAAGCCTTAAAATATTTTAATATTACCATTAACATAAAAAACACAAATCCACATTATCATAAGTAATATTGATTTGTGAATAGCAACTGGATAGCTATTAATTTATATAAAAGAGTTCAAATTTATTCTGGTAAAGTATTTTACTTTTAACTTTTTCATAGTTCAAATTACCAATTGGCTGATTGAATTAAAGTTCTAAACTTTTGATTGGTTAATTACAGAATCAGCAGTAAAAATATATTTGTCTTTTAATATTAGATTCATTTTAGTTTGTTTGTAAAAAGCAAATTAATAATTTGTCAGATTATAAAAGTGAATGAAAGTGTTTCCAAAAATAAATTTCTATTTATAATTATAAAAATATTCTATAGTGGAGAAGCTAATAACCTATTAAAAAATCCTCCATATGTCATTGATTTTTTTCACAATTTATGTTTGTGTAAATGCAAAGAATGTTTACTAAAATCTTTTAAAATAATTATATTTTCAGCATATTTTATCAAAATAATTTATAACATGTAAAAAATATGAAAAAAATACTGTAAAATATACATTTTCATTTTGAAAAATCAAAGCAAAGAACTTACACATTTGCTGGCAAGCACTCCTTTTGTTCAACATGAGAAAAAAATCAATCAGCATCTTGAAAAGTTCACCTTCTCCCATTGTTAAAATGTTAAATTTAAATATTATTGTTTTCTTACTTGTAAAATAATTCTAGAGACAGCAGCATCTTGTGGTACATTTTAAGCTTTAAAATGAGCACAAATTCACAACAATAATGCAAAAATTAATGGTTTTTAAGCCAATTCAATAATAATTGAACCCGACACTAAAAAAATTAAAATATGGGGCAGAACAAGACAATGTTAATGTGAAAATGGCAGTTAAAAGAAAAAATTGTATAAACTAAAGCATTTTAATTTTACAATTAACAAAAAATGCAAAGTTGGATTTCTTTACTTACCAAAATGTGAGTAATATTGTGGGTTTCATTCTCACATGTAGTTATGAAAAAAAAATGGAGATGAGAAAAATCTAAAGCTGTTAACATTTGATCTCATGAGGTCATAGTTGTCTCAAAGCAGCAACGTTCATACTTGATCACATGATATAATGGTGGCCTTACAGGCTCTTGAAATTGAATTGGTAATAGTATGTATACTGAACCTCAATGCTTTATGGCATTGTTTTTCACACAACACACATAAATATGCCATTTTAGCAGCCTTAACTTATAGCAGACACTACAATAAGTGTTGTTTGAGCCATAACAGGCTGCCTGAGGGTGATGTATTCAACGATTATATAATGAAATACTACACCTGTTGCATTGTGACAGTATTCCTCAAGTGAGCACTATTGAAGTATCATTACAGTCTGATTTTATGGTGGCCATATTTGAAAGAGGTGAAACTCTCCAAAAATTCATCGTCGGAAATTTTTTCAAAAACATAGTAGAATTAATATTACACATCAAGAAATGTCATGTTGTCACACACACCTCTCTATGGTTTCAAACTGCACACAACTTCAAAAGGTTATTCTTTTCAGCAGAGTTTTTTTCCCAATTTCATGTGTAAATTCTAGTTTACACATGAATCTTTGTGAGAACAGTAAAATGTCATCTGCATGTTGTCAAAATTGATTGAAGCTGAGTGAATTGCCAGCCACAAAAGTTGATGAAGTGACTGTTTTTTTTAGTTTTATTTGCATGTTACTTTTGACTACTGTATTTTTTATGCCCCAAAAGTGGTGTTTTTTACTTGTTTTGGTAACAACTTGTCTAAAGTTTCATTTATTTTTGATTCAATAAATTATTTTATGGGAAACTGTTGTTGTTGTTTTTGTTGTTCACATGATTTTAAAATAGGTAGGTAATATTTTATTCAAAAAAAGAAGTATTTAAGAGTTTTTTCAAAAGGCCAAAAAATAATAATAAATAACTGTGTGGTAACATAAATGTTCAAAAATAAAATCAAAAAAGTTGATAATTAAAAATCAAAACAAACCTTCCCACCCTCCTCCCCCTCTTAAAAAAGTGTTCTATAAAAATGAACTGTTTATGTCTTTTTATTTGAACGACTTAAACAATTCAGTACTTTTGAATAAACAAACACTTGCTTTTTAGAGGGTGGAGGATAGGGTTTGTTTTGATTTGTAATTGTCATCTTTTTCTTGTTTTTAATTTATTATGAGGCTTTTTTTTTTTCAAATATTTATTTATGCTACAGAAACCTTTATATGATAGCAAAAAGTTTTTCCTTAATTTTTTGGCCTTTTTAAAAAAGACATAAACGGTTCATTTTTATAGAACACTTTTTTAAGGGGGGAGGGGGTGGAGGGAGTATTGGTTTATTCAAAAGTACTGAATTGTTTAAGTCTTTCAAATAAAAACATCAAAAAAAGAAGATAATTTAAAAGCAAACCAACTCCTCTCCACCATCTAAAAACAAAGTTTTACTAATAAAAAATAAAAAAACTATTCCTTTTAGGTAAAGAAGGTTAAAAAACCTGGGGAAAAAAGGATTGTTTTCCTGGACTTTGGAATCAGGATCTTTCACAAGAAGTAAAACTAACATGACAAACTATACTAAAAATTAATAAATGGAAATCAAAGGTCCCAGATAAATCAAGCTCAGATGATGATATAAATTCTGGGTTTATACCACAAATACTTACATTAAAACAAGATTCGCAAGAACCACAAAGTAAACATTGAGTGTCATGGGAAAAAAGAAAAGGAAAACCTCTGAGCACTCTGATACTAATTCAGCACCAATTGAAGATGATCCCTACTTGGAATTACTGGATTCTATGGAGAATGAGGACCTTCCAGTACTCCATGGAATCAAATCAACTTCAACTCTCATTGGAAAAAGCATCAGATTAAGAAATCAACTACAGTCATTTACTTCCAGATTCCCCCTAAGATCATGGGCCAGCTGAGAAGGCAGGGACACTATATTATGAACTATAAAATCGTTGGGATTAATGTTTGTGGCCTCAATTTATTGGCCCATGTCCATGCAATTAGATATTGGATAAGAATTAACTCTCCCCACATCCTACTAATGTGGGAAACTAAATATCATAATAACACTGATATTAAAATAGAAATATTAATTGCCACCATGGGCATTATTAAATTTTCAGTTGGACATTCAGCAGCTGGTGGGGTTGGGGTATTAATTAACAAAAAATTTCTCCCAAACAAATTCTGTATACTTTATTTGGATAACAATTTAATCATATTACAAATAGACTATTAGGGCTACAGCATAAATCTGGCTTATATATACACTTCAAACAATTCTACTATCTATCACAAAATTATTCAGACTATAAACACTATATTCAGCAACAAATCATGCTCTTTACTTATATTGGGGGATTTTGACACCACATATGGTTACTTTAACTTAAAATTTCTTCCACTGATAAACAGAAACTTGATGTGTGGGGAAGGATTGCTTCTGGGAAGGATTCCTTCCTCCTGGATCCTACTCCTTTTACACCAAATTTTACCAAGCCCTAATAGACCTATTATATTATTCACCAGATTTACACTTTCATATAAATGCACCACTTTTACCAGTTTCATTTTTGGACTATATGGCCCTTATAATTACTCTTGAACCCATGGCTGGCATCTCAATCCTAGAGGCTCTTCACAAAACCATGTGAATGGTAACAAAATCAAACATGGCCGAGGCCATAGTGTTCGAAGCTTACATATATTTTCACAAAATCAACATTCTTTCAAGACCAGCTGAAGAAGCCTGGGTTTCATTTGTAGGTATCCTACAGACAATACTAAAACACCACACCATGAAAGCCAAAGGCCCTAATGGCTTTTTCAGAGATCTTCTACAAATAGAGAATGAGCTTTATATGCTCCAAGGTCAACCTATTAAAACACAAGATATATACAATCTTAAAAACCTATACCGATCAAGATAAAAATCCCTGGCTAATGCTATTTATCTCAACAACACCACTGAAAAAAAGGCTACTTGAGATGGGCACTTGGAGGGAAAAATAATAAAACCACTTCCACCTCCATCATCGCAGATGGGAAAACCTTGCTGGTAACACCTATGATGAACACAATAAAAGAACACTTCTGTTAAAGGATGCAAACCACAACCTTCAATAGCACTCAATCTTGGTCTGAAGTTAATATACAGGGGATGCACAGAAACACAGAAAACCTACTCCAACAGAAAATATCTCTTTCAGGTGGTGTACATCCTGGATTACATAGGATTCCCAGATTTCCTAATCCTTTCCATAATGAAGATGGTGGACTATCTAGCAACTGGTAATAGAGTTATAGTTAACCTTTACCCAATGGTTCTTGTTCCATTTATTAAAAAAAATCAGGTTATGGATCTTTCAAGCATCAGACTTATTTTCATGACACCCCTTCTAATTAAAATTGTACAGTCAGTGATCAAAGACCTCATTCAGTCAATCGTCTTAAGGCACATATCTAACAACCAATATACCAAGAAGGGCTCCTCTACTGCACACATGATGGGCAACATAATCCCCATCATTGATTATATCAGAATCCACCAGAAATCAAAGCTGATAGCTGTCCAACTAGATATTGCCGCAACCTTTGACTCACTATGTATAGACACACTCTTAAATATTTTGACTGAGTATGATGTTTCTGCAGCTGCTATCCAGATCATAAGCAATTTACTATATAACAGGGAAATTTTTATCACTATGGATGGTAACATTACCTCCAGATTTAAACTGACCCAAGCTCTCCCCCAGGGTTCCCCCCTCAGTGCCTTATGCTTTATCGCATACATAAATCCTTTCCTAATGGATTTGGAAAAAAATCTACCAAGTCTCTTTATACCCAATTTAAACAGAGAATTCAATACATTTGCCTACATGGATGATGTAATGATCATCATACCATCAAGAATTCATATTTCTCTGCTACAAACAATATTAAATGGCTATACAGATAAATACAGGCTGCAATTCAATCCCAGTAAGTCTACCTCCTGGCAAATTGGTTCAGGAAAGAAAATCAACACCCGCTTCTCTGCCAATCCACAGAAATATCTTGGGTTCTCCATCTTCAAATCTACCACAGCAATGTCCAAAGAGATTCAGGATAACATCCTGGGAACAACAAATAAATTCCATCACTTCCTTGTCACAAGTCTACCTTTCCCTACCTGGAAAGGTAGCACTAATTAACATGAATGTGATGCCAAAAATATCATACTTTCTTCCATTTATCAAATTCAACAAGAGCTTCATAAATAAAATAAATCGATTGTGCTCCAAGCTTTTCTGGAGAAGTAAAATGGTCACAATCAGCCTAAGGCATTCAGCAAAGAAAGCTAAATGGTCTTGCTTTTCACTCCATTCAGGCATTGATTTGGCAAAAAAACCCACAAATGTCATGCACAACTTGGTAGCATCATATGGTTTTAACACAATTCTCCAAAAATCTCTGCTTCAAAAGGTAATGCCCACCGACTGACCCCCACCAGGCAGACAAACATAGATCACTAGACTCACATGTCTTATCAAACAGCACTGCCCAATAACAGACTCCACATTCAATTCTAAAATCCTATTATGACAAGCATACACAATCCTTCATCCAATCTTACATCCTATAATCAACACACTTTATTACAACAATCAGAAACTGGTATCCAACTTTAAAAGATGGAGTCTAGAGGCCAAATACCTAGATTTCCACATTAAATATAACATTCATGGACTACCTACATATTCCTTCCTCTTTTACAAATGAGGTTACAACAACATAGACTCTACTTGCAGCATTTGCATGAATGGTGATGAGATATTGGATCACCTCTTTTCACAATGTACAGGACTCAAAGTAATCTGAGAAATCATACTTTCCAACACTAAGATAGATTTCCAACTGATCTCATCTTTGAAGGATAGTATCAATATTAAAACCTACCCAATAATAACATCTCTCAATATTTTTGAACTACACGATATGGTTTACATGTCATAAACTAATCATGGAACACCCACAACCTTTTATAACACTGTATTTTTCCAAAACAATGATTAAAATCCAGAATAGAGACCAACTCCTGGCATCATCAAAAGCATTTGAGGATACTGGGACATTATACAATATGCCAAACTAACAACAAGGGGAAAAGGGGGATAACAATCAGATAAAAAATAACTTGCATGACATAGACTCAACAGAACTCCAAATGGAAATAACAAGATAGAACAACAATGTAAACCTCATATGTTTGTTTTGACATCAATGTATACATTACAAATAATAAATTATTATTGAAACTAAAAAAAAGTTACCGTAGTATTATGTAAATAAACTGACAGACCATTAGTCAACAATTTAAAAGCAAACCAACACCCCTACACCTTCTAAAAACAAAGTGTTTGTTTATTTAAAAAATGAAACAAAAAAAAACTGCATGAAAAAAAATATTTGGCTTACCGTAATATTATGTAATGAAACTGATGGACTGTTAGTTGATAATTTAAAAACAAACTTACACCATTTAAAAACAAAGTGTTGGTTTCTTTAAAAATGAACAAAAAAAACGAGTAAAAAAAAAAAAAAATCTTTTGTTTACCATAATATTATGTAAACCAAACAGACAAACTGAAAAAAAAATGGTGTGTAAAAAAATATATGTATATTTTACAGTAATATTATGTAAACAAACAGACAGACCATGGATCAGTATATTGATGTGCATTGGGCGAAAATCAATGCCATCAAATGGTAGGGTTCAGTATACCTACTATTACCATTTAATTATATATTAACATTAAAGTTACTTTTTCAATTCAAGAAATGACAATGGAAATACATATTAAAAAAAAATTACAGACTTTTTTTTTTTTTCAAATTTCTAGAAATATAATTCATATTCTTTGTTTGTCTATTGAATTTTTTTTTAATATTGTATGCTTCTTTAATTAAATTTTTTTTTTAATTTGTAATTTGTTATATATTAATAAAATCTGTAAATGTTTTTAATATGTATTTCTGTGTCTGCTTTTTGATTGAAAAAATAACTTTAAAGTTAGTAGATAGAAAAGTATATAGATAGTTATATAGATGGGTTTAAATTTCAAGAATCCATAAGGACATCACTGAAACATATGATCAAGTGTAAATCCTGCTGCTTTAAGTTGATTGTAACATTACTAGGACAAATATAAAGAGTGCTATCTTTCTTTCATCTTCATTTTTATTTGTAAATATACGTGAGAATGAGGCACTGAATATTACTCACTTTTTGGTAAGGCAAAAATTTGATTTATTGTTTTTTTTGTTAATTAAAATGCTTTAGTATATGCAATCTTTCTTTTGACTGCCATTTTTATGTTAATTTAAACTTTTTGTATAGATTAAAAGTAGTCCATTTGCTGTTCAAAAATCAATACTAATTTGATAATGTTGATTTATTGTATTTTTTTTTTTTTTGTTAATGTTAATATTAGAATATTTTAAGGCTTAAACACATTTATTCTTGTATTATTATATGCAATTTTTTTTCAGCTGCAGTTTTTACATTAACTTGAGGATATGGTTACCACCATATTTTAGAAGTAAAATGTGTTAGTTTATGCATGATAAATTGGAACTTTTTATACAGATTTAGTGTATTTTTAGTTAATTATAATATTAGAATATTTTAGATTTAGAACATTTCTTTTTTTAATAATTCATGCAGTTTTTTTAATGTTAAGTCAAACACATGGTTATTGCCAGGTTTTAAAAGTAAAATATATTATGCACAATAATTTGGAACTTTTATATGTGAACATATTGTATTTTTTGGTTAATTATAATATTAGCATATTTTAGCTTAAGCATATTCCTTCTTGTGTTAGTTTATGCAATTTTTCTATTGGTTACCTTCTTACATAAATTTGAACAAATGGTTGCTGACATATTTTAAAAATAATATACCTTTATTTTCTGCAGTAAATTATTTTTTTTCTTTGTGGAAGATGTGTGTTCAAATGATGAAGCTAATTCTTCTCCCTTTAATTACTAATATGTTTGATAATTTGACTTCTAAAGTTGTTTTTTATTTATTTTTGTTTTGATAATATGATGAACACTTATATTTTTATGGTGTTTACTAATGATAGTTACAAAATATTGTCTTTTTTACATTTGATTGTGGTAATAATTTGATCTTTTGGTCTTTGTTATGCTGGCAGATTTTCTTTTTTTATTGACATATTTGCTAAATATTGGTTTTAAAAATTTAATTTTTGTTATTTTTTGGTCACTTGCTAATTACTAATATGTTTGATATTTTGATTTCTAAAAGTATTTTTTTTTGATTGAGCTTAGTTCTATAAAATTTGCATATTTATTTTTGATGAAAATTGCGATTTTTTATAATGAACAAAATAACTGGAACATTTTTTTTGGCTCAATAGAGCATACCATTATGTGATGTCATTTAGTGCTTGTTTGTATCAGTGGTGTTTTGGGCCTTACATTAAAAATCAAAATAACAGAGCATACATTTTAAACCAGTATCAAAAAACTCTTAATTCTGGACTTAATATCATATTCTGAGCTTTCATTTACAGCAACGCTTCTAATATTTTAATATATGCAAATTAATTAAAGCAATATTAGAAAACATCGGCATTAGTTGTTTCTTATTAGTAATTGTAGTTGCCTTAATTTTTGTCCAAAAAATTGAACAAAAAACATTCTTATATTTTGTCGTTTGAGATTTTTTTTAAAAATAGAGGTAAATAGCACAGGTAATTACTTGTGAAATCTTTCAAAGTCAAAAAAAAATAGCGAAATTTGTTTGTAGGCTAGAGAGAGCAAATACAAAAAAAAGAACTGTCTATATTTAAGAATTATAAAAATAAAAGTTTAGAATAAAAAAAAAAACTAATTAGATGTGAATAATGTATTGTTTGTAGTAATTACTTCCGCATAAGCTTGCGCATGGAGAAACATGTTATAATTTTAATATAAAAAAATAAACATTACAATCTTTTATGCATAAAAACATTATAATTATTTTAACGTGAGTGATTTGTAATTGATATTATTTATAGCATATATTTTAATTTTAGTGATAATAAAAAAAAAAAACATTAATAACAAAGGTTTATAAATATTAGTATTCAGTCGTAAAAGAGTACATCATCGTAACTGAAGAAATAACTTTAAAGTGGGACAAACGAAATATTAGATAATAAAGCAGTTCTCATTGCAATTAAAACAAAGGATAAATGGTGAATTAAAAGCAAAATTGATTTATTGTTTTCATGAAGTTATACGGTTTGATTTATTATCCGTAGCTTTCTAGTTGAATAAATTCAATGTCGAAAAAAAAGTGGAAAAGCAAGTCCTATTTAGAAGACTCTTGTTTTAAAAATATTATTTTTAATAAGACCTTTTTCGTAGTTGTTATATAAATTAAATGTTTTTTAAAATTGTTAAATGATAGAGCTCTTCGCCACAAAACTCTTTGAACAAAGTCAATGACTTTAAATTTACATAATAATTAGACTTTAAATTGAGATTAATTCTATTTAATAATAAATGTCAATAAAGTATAAATTTAACAACTTAAATTTGTTAAAAAGCAGATTTTATGACTCAAAGAATATCTTGACAAATTATCAAACAATTAATTATTATCAATAATATCCCTTCATTGATTTTCTCCAAACCTTAACAAAAGTAATTATAGCATATCGTGTTCGAGATTCTTTGTAAAGCAATAAGCTTTAAATTACAAAGAGTGGATAAAAAAAAAGTTCAGAATGTAAAAATAATAAGAATAACTTTGAAATAAAATTAAAAATGAAAATAAAAAGAAATATAAAGTAAAAAATTAATAGTAATAACTAAAATGAAATGTAAAAAATCAAGTTATAAATTAATATAATCGATGAATATCTAAAGTCTGAAGCTTGGTTAGAACATATTATAGCAGCATTCTGGGTATTAATCTTTGAAGATCCTTTTGTCTTAATAGCTTAAATTCAATTAATTTCTTGCTTAGTATATCTTTTATGCCTTCATATTATAGTTATAAAAACAATAATGAGTTTTAAATTGTATGCATGTTTTTATATGTGATTAGTATTTATATTTCAAGAATGCAGCATTGCATTTTTGAATTCACAGTGAACCAGGCCTCTTTGACCATTCTCCTCATGTAATGTTTTTTCTTGCTGTTTATTTTATTACTCCAGCAATATGAAGAAATATGTGAGAGCTTATTTAAATGTTTGTACTGGGTAAATTTAGAATCTAAATTTATTTTTATTCTCTTTGAGGTAGTACAACCTCTCTCCCCTACCCCCAAAAAACATCCACATTTGAGGTGATATAACATTAATAGAATATCTCAGTGATATCAAATATAGAGTACAATCTTTAAAAAATTTTGTAATGGATTATAATATTCTGACATGTTTTTTTGACTCATTTGTTTATATTAGATTATATGACAATGATATCTATTGGCCCTTACCTGCATTGCTGATATTAAATTGCTATTTTTACTGCACTTTTATATTGCAAATTTATTATAACTAATTTTATAAAGCTCATCTTTGAAATCTTAATATTATTTCTTTATCACCATTGTATTTGCACAATTATAATTTTTATAAAAAATTGTTCTAAAGTCTGTTAACTTGTCTTCTTTTAGAGCAAAGAATTTATAGTTAATATAACCACTCACATATAATAGTTTTTTATGCCCATTTGAATAATTAATAATCTATGTCTAATAATTTTAATTTAATGTTGACAGAATTTTTGATGGACTAATTCAGATCTGACTTTACATTTAAGTCATAAAACATCTTTGCAATGGGTTATATTAAGCACTAATAAGTACATCATCTACATACCTTTTATAGGTTACTTTACAATTGGTAGCTTCTATATAAGCTGTTGTTTTATTTTCAGTGTGTTCTACTATAATACCACTTACTCTATGTATGATTATACTGATTAGTAATCCTGTCATCATCTGTTATTATATATTTGTTTGAGCTTATAAATAATTAAAGTGTTCTCTAGCCATAGCATAAGACATTATTTTTATTACTATTTTAATCATCAAATGTATGCTCTTTTACTAATAAAAATAATGTCTTACATTATAGCTAATGGGTATTCCAATTATCTATAATGTGCAGGGATTTAATCTCAAAACATTACAATGTATATTTAGTAGTGTGATACTATATACATATTGCCTTTAAGTAATCTATTATATTTTTATCATTCCAACATAAAAATGGTGCATAATGTTTTACTTAGCTTTATTATTAGATTTAGTATTAGTAATTTTTTTAACAATTTTAATATATCTCTATCTTTATATTGATCCACTTATTTTAATTATATCTAAGGAAGAGAAAATAACTCTACAATTAGAATCTTTTAACAGATACAGAAACTAATATAATCATTCTTTATCAGGTTAAAAGTTATTACAATTTTTAATTCCAGATGCAGCCTTTATTTTTTTTTATTAAAAATCAAAGGTATATATTTTTAAATACTTTATTTAAGTTACAATCTCTGTTTGTTTGATTATTTGTTTTTAAACTATTATAATCACTTTTATTGTGAAAAATTTTAAAACAAGATTTAATAGATTTAAATTCAATATAACTTGTTGAAATTTGGTTTCATTTTTCCTAAATTACTATCAAAATGTCAGAGCACTATAATATTTTAGGTAAGTGACCTAGTTTTTAGATATGGAACATTGGGCAAAAAAAATTTGAATATTTTGATTTTAAATTTAAAAGTTTTTCTTAAAATTTCAATATGTTTTAAGTAATGCATGCAATATTTTATTTGAATTTAAAGAATAAAATAAAGTTTGCTTACAATATAGTTTTGTTAAGCATTTTAAAACATTTTTTTTTACAAATAAAAAATGTCAAATACTTTTCAACAAAAAGGCTCTCTTCTTAATTTAAATTACTTAATGCTTTATTATGCACATATATAATTATTTATGCAAACTAAATATATAATTAACTTATTCATTCAGTATATCAAATCCACCAAAGAATTTGAGCATGTCATTGTTAGTTTTTCAATGAAATGGATGTTTGAATTGTTGAAAGGATGAGAAGATTAAAGTTTAAGGAATTGCTATCATAAATAAGCTGAACACTGATTGTATATGTGTGGAAGATTATAATCTGGTCAACTTATGAGTACTGGTTCAGCATGAAATACATATATTTGGATAATTTATCTTTTTCATAAGTGTGTGGTCATGTGTATCAGTTGTTTGAGATGGAATAGAAGATGAATATAGACTGGAAATCCTAAGCTCAAATCCATATATATATATATATATATATATATATATATATAAGAAGTATACATATTAACTTGTTTCAAAACTATTTCTTCTATTCTTAATGCAGTCAATGCTTCTACAATAATTCATCATTATTATACTTTTAATTTGAGAAAAATATGACTTTTATACATATTTTCAAAATAAATTAAGAGTGATTGTCTTTTATAAACAGTTATTCATTTTTTAGGTCAGAATTTCATCAAACATATAATATGTACTTTCTTAGTAAATAAGATTAATGTCAATACTGTATTAAAATATTATTTCAAATATCAAAAACATTTATAGCCAAATTTCAAATTAATTAATGATTTTAGAATAATTATGAAATAAACCTATGATTCCAATGTGGAGTTAGTTTCCATTGACTTTCTTTTAAAAAATAATAGTATTTTTATCATCTTTTTATGATTTACTGCTTGATAAGTTGATCAAACATATATTAGAGTCATGCTGCAATAGTTAACTTTTAACTCTTTTATTCAGACATTTGGAGCAATAAAAGAAAATTCAATTAAAGACTTTTAAACTGATTTTAAAATAGTAAAACAAAATCCAATCAATAATTTCTGAATAATAATTTCAACACACACACTAATAATTATTTCCTAGTTTTTTCTTTTTATTTTGAAACACCTATGTATATATTTTTCTGCAGTTCCTATCAGATGACTTGGTCCAATATCATTTAAATATAGAGGTGGGACTTTTAAATTACTAGTGTAGCTTTAAATCTTCATAATTGATTAACTGGAGCTTGAACTTTTTAATCCGGACTATCAGATTATTTATGTGATTTCTAGACTAATAATGAACTTTATTAATTGCAATTTAGTTATTAAATAAATTATTTATTTAATTAATTGAAACCTATTTACTTATATTTTTAAATCACACACCTTTATCTCAAAATAGACTTTTTATTTTACTTTATTCAAAATGTTTTAATATTGTACTTATTCAATATATTATTTTGATAAAATATAGGTTTTAATAAATCCTTTTTTAAACATTTCATTTATTCAAACACATGCACCAACACTAACATGCATATGTTAGATATAAACATTATTCTAAATGCAATAAACCCAACTTTTTACCTATTTAAAACTTACATATTTAAAATTTATTTAAATTGAAACTTATCCCAATTAATTGTTTTTAAAGTGAACATCTCTAAACTCTGGCTTTAAACAACTTTTACATGAACTAACGTTTCATAAACTATTATTTTAAAACTAACAAACAGAGATTCTAATTAAATAACCATATTTTTTACAGAAAACAACTTTTTTAACTGCCTATACCTGTAACATAAGGTTTAAGCTAATTCTTATTTAGATCTAAACTAATAACTAGGATTTTTAATCAAACATTAAATAATGTAATTAGTATTTCTTAGGTAACTAATATTTAAATATGCTAAATAAATTATTGTAATCAATAATATAATACTTTTAGCTAAAACTTTATAATTTAATAAAAAGAAGAAAATTTATTTAATATAATCTAAAAAAAATTAACATATTATAAAAAATATTTAGCCCACAGGGCCATATATATATATATATATGTGTATGTGTGTGTGTGGCCATATATATATATATATATGTGTGTGTGTGTGTGTGTGCAAATTAATGAAAGTAGTCAAAGCTTGAATAATATCAGTAACAATAACAATCAACAATCTCAATATTTTGTCAAAGTAACCTTATAACAATAGAGATGGAAATCCACGTTTATCTATAGTTTAGTAAGTTTATAAGATACTAAAGATTTCAACTTTATTGCAGAGAGAGAATTATTAATTCAAAAAAATTTAAATGAACTTCAGTAAAAGGAAAATCTAACCTGTTCTGAAAGTAGATTAACAAATAGTAAATTATAATTTTCAAACCTCAATTATAACTCTATCAAAGTGCCCTCCATATATAAATTACTTAGATAATAAAGCTAATAATTTTCAAGGTGGGACAGATGTATAAATGTAAATACATCAAAGGAGGCAACACTTAAATAATACCAATATCAATAACAATCAATGATCTTAGTATGTTATCTAGACAACTTCCTTTTAACAATAAAAATGGAAATCCATCTTTATCTATGATCTAATAGATTTATAGATACTAAAGTTTGCAATTTGACTATGGAGAGTAAAATTATTGATACAAAGAAGTTTAAATAAATCTCATTAAACAGATAAATATAACCTGTTTTGAAAGCAAACTAATCAATCATCAACTATAATTTTCAAACTGTATTCTAATTATGGATTGCTTAAATAATAAAGCTAATAATTCTCAAGGCAATTGTTGATTGTTATTGATATTGATATTGTTTAACTGTTTACTGTTTTCAAGTATTTGCATTTATACACTTATCTAACCTTGAGGATTATTAGCTTATCAGCAGTTTAAAAGTTATAATTGTAGTTTGGTTTATTTAAACTTTTTTAAATCAATAATTTCATTTACTGTGGTCAAGTTGCAAAAATTAATGTCTATATACACTTATCAAACCATAGATAAAGATGGTTTTCCATCTTTATTGTTTAAAGGATGTTGTCATGAAATGTAATGAGATTGATAGTTGTTATTGATGTTGGTATCATTTAATTGTTGACTGCTTTCATTTATTTACATTCATAAACCTATCTAGCCTTGAGCATTATTAACATTATTATCTAAGTAATATATAGTTGTAGTACAATTTGAAAGTTATAATTAAATATTTGTTATTTTGCTTTCAGAACATGTTATATTCACCTGTTTAATGAGGTTTATTTAATCTTTTTGAATCAATAATTTCACTCTTTGTAGACAAGTTGCAAGCTTTAGTGTCTATACAAACTTATTAGACCATAGATAAAGGTGGATTTCCAACTTTATTGTTAAAAGAAGCTTATTTTGACAATATATTGAGATTGTTGATTGTTATTAATATTTGTATTGTTTAAGGGTGATTGTTTATGTATTTACATTCATAAACATGTTTTCCTTGAATATTACTAACTTTATTATCTAAAAAATGTATATATGTATGTACATGTACACACACATATAAGTTAATTGTGGAATTTTTATGGAAATTTGGAATCGAATAGGATACATTTGTTGCTTCAAACTGTCAATTATATATACAATCAAGTTATGATTTCCACTATATTTTGCTCCAAACTACTCTTACTAACTTATATGTCACATATAATAGTTCACTGTTCATTGATAAACTTCAATTAGAATACATATTGTTTAGTATAGGATATATAGTGCTTACTGAACTGCAAGCATATAGTACTTTTCAACTTGCACTCAAATTAAGATTATAGTATAAACAGTTTTAACAAATATTATATTTAATTTAATACACTGTACATGCTTACACACACCTGCATATATAATGTAATATATAAGGATTCAAACTCAGACTTTCACATGACCTTCAACTCTCCATGCTATCTCATATTGCTGATCCACCTGATCACACACATGTTAAAAAGATAAATAATCATTAATATATGTATTCCTTACTAAACCAGCAATCATCAGTTGGTCCAGATTACTATTTCCACACATATATACAATGAGTTCTCAGCTTTATATTAAGATAGCCAATCTACTCCAACCCATAACTCTTCAGACATCCATTTCATTCAAAATCTCATGATGGAGTGTTTAGTGTCATGGTTGTCAATGTGAGCTTTGAATGTTCCATCATCAGATTTTCAATGAAATGGATGGCTGAAGAGTTGTGGGTTGGAATAGTTTGAAACCTGTCTATTAAAGTATGAAGATTGACTATCTTAATATAAAGCTGAGCATTAATTGTATATAAGTATGGAGATAGTAATCCAGACCAACTGATGATTGCTGGTTTTAGCATGAAATGTGTATATTGGTGATTATTTATCTTTCCAACATGTGTGTGATCAGGTGGGTCAGCAATATGAGATGGCATGGAAAGTTGAGGGTCATGTGAAAGTCTGAGTTTAAATATTATATTATAATGGAATGATTTAATTAAGCTACTCCTGTGTAGGCAAATACAACGGAATACTTATTTACAGATACATGATGATGACATGATAGAGCCACATTCAGGCAATTAAATATGGCAGAATGTGTATACATGCATGAGTCTTACCACCTTCAATTGCCATTATAAATGTAATGAAATCAAGTTTTGGCAAATGAGTAATCTGTAATATTATCCTAGTCACACCATCAGTAAATATATATTTTTATCCACTACCTAACTCAATTCCTCAATATGATTGTTTTGTCATTTGGCCTATGAGTAATGTGATGATAAAGGATTTCTAAATTAATGAATGTCAATCATAAAATATTATAACACCCTAAATCATAATGTGACAAATCAAGCTTCTTTTATATCCATTGTCACCCACAATTTCAGTTTTGATTTTTTTTATTTATGTATGTATAACTAATTTTTAAAACCATACCCACTTTAAATTAATATCTTAGACTGCATTATGTCTAGATTTTTTAGAATCCCTATATAGATCAAAGAAGAAAGCAATACATCAATATTAAATTTCAATGAAAAGTAATAATTTAATAAAATTACAAAAAATAGGAAAATCGTTTAGTACAAATGCAATTTAAATTATCTACATGACAAATAAATAAACATTTTTTAAGTTATTGCCAAAATATTTCATTCTTAATATTTTTATTTATAGTTATTTATTCATTGTCTGACATGTAAAACTATATTTAATAGCACACACAGAAGAGAAATATGTGTGAAAACAACAAAAATATTACTTATGTCATGCTTGTCTGTAAGAATTGAAAATATATATTAAAATTAATTAATTTGAAAATAACTAAAGAATGAAAAAAAAATTAATGTCTCATCTTTTTATAATGAACTCAGTTTATAAAAAGAAATAAAAATGTACATTCTCTTATATCTATCAGTTTATGCTTTATGTTTGCACATATAGTTAAACTGTTAATTTAGCAAATAATCGCCACTGACCAAGATTTTTTTTTCTTTCTATAAGTGTCATAAATAGGCTTATGTTGTTTCCTTGCTTATTTTTGAAGATATTTTGTGAATGGTTTACAAAATGTTTGTAATACTCTGATTGTTCTATATTTTATTAATTTAACTTTTTAAATTTGACTTTCATTGAAATATATATAGTGAGGTGTTGTCTTTAGATTTGGTTATTATCATGATACTGAATATTATGATATTTATGTATTTATGTTAAGAATTGTCTTACATTATTTCTTCCTCTCTTATTTAGCAGATTATTTTAAAAATTCTCTCATTTTCAGGAAGCAAATTGTTCATGTGATTTATAAGACAGACTCACATTTTCTGATCAGAATCAATGCAGCTGCCACTTAATAATATAAACTATGATTGGAAAGATTACTTTAGAATAATGAATCTTTTTTATTTCTTTTTAAACACTAGCTTTTTATTCACTAACTAATTATTATCAGCAGTTAAAAGATAACTTAATGTGTAAATGATCTTTTATAGGGCCTGGTAGAAGTTTATTTCTCAGTGTCTTAGAAAACAGAAAGAGAGCAAAAAAAATTAAAAGTGATCTTTTTTATATCCCCATCCATGACACAAGTATATCAAAACAGAAAACAACAATAAAAATATCTTAGATTTTTACTTCTCTTGTATTTAATTAACATTATCTTTTGTTTAAAATATATAAAATGTAAACAAGCTAATCTTAAAAAATTGAGATTTATTATTTCTGCCTGTTTTTCTGGAAAGTACACAAAATATTCAAGGTTAACTAAAACAATATTGTAATCTAAAGACAAAAACTAAGCAGTGTAGATTTTTTTTTCTATTACAAGATTTAATAAATGTAAATAATTTTTAATAACAATAATGGAACTAAGCAAGACTTCTTATATATTTTAATTATAAAACATAAATAACATTAGTGGAGTTTAACTTAATTATTTTTTACAGAAGGAAATGCTTATTTATTTTAATAAGATAAAATTTATGGGGTTTGAATCAATATATGTACTGGTAGAACATATATATTTAGAATGTGTTTACTCATTCACATTTGTTCAAAAATGAATAAAATGTTACTGCACTATATATTGTACCAGTCGAAAAACCCACCAAAAAGAACTGCAAGTTGGATCCAAACTCAGCTGAACCAAGACTGAATTCAAACCCAACTCAACAGCTCTGATTAGTAGAAATCTAAATCGATGGCACAGTGCTATGCACCAAAAAACTAGCTCAATGGTTGGTGACAATCAGAGACCTCTGAACTGACATTAATATCTGATAATAAATGACTAAAATAATTTTAAATCAAATCATATGTATATGTTCGGGTTGCCAACACAGACAGCGAGTATTAACATTAAAATAATTATGAAAGAATTAAGCACTAAGAAACCAAATGTGTTTAGAAAATATTTAATAATAATAATTTGCTTTGTTTGAATTTTAAATAATGTTTATATTAATTACTTCTAGCCTTTAACAGAATTTATAATAATAATAAGAGTGGCGGTCCTTGTTATATGCCAATGAATATTACACAATATTTGAAAGTCTATGTCTATGCCCCCAACAAGGAATAAAAGGCAGATAAAGGTATTCATTAGTAAAGGGATTTATTACTCTAATTTTATACAAAAGAATGTGATATTTATTTTCACATTCGCAAATCCATTCACGAAGAGCAAGATACATATTTAGGGCATAACTTTAATCTTCATTGGAAAAATTATTTAATTAAATGTGACTGAAAATTTGTTTGACTTTAATTGAAATCACTTCATCACGAATTACGAGCATCAGAGTGGGCTTTACTGGAACACAGAGGTAACGGTGCTGACGAACTATGAGCTATAAAGTGAAACTGAAAGACGATGGCTAGTCGATAATAGAAGTAATATGGTGGCTTGCATCTGACAAGTCTTATGCCCTTTGACTAATATGAACAGGAGAGGAAGTGCTTTCTTCCTCGATAATTTAAAATAACAGAAATATTATCACCAACCAGCCTAACGGAGCGGAAGATTGCCCTACATCAGCAATGTTGAAGATGTTGACTTAAGAGTCATCGTTTAAAAAATAAAACCCAATTATAGAATGCTCTACGTGATGACTTGATCAAATTAATTAAAATCAAATGAGCTTTTAACTAAAACTATTTTAACGCATTATAAAATTATATTAATCATGCCCCAAATATCATGCCCTTCCTGAATCTTAAATAACAAAGTTGAATTAGAATATATTTGATCCTTTATCAGCCCTTTTGCAACAAAAAATATTTTAAGATTAGATATGAATAAATACACATTGGTGAATACAAAAATAGCTGGGGCATAAATTTAAAATGGAGCTAATAATTTATTATTAGCCAATTATAAAAATAACACACACATTTAATAATCTCTTTTGACTCGATAATTGATAGAACAGTAAATCTAGTTCTAATGGGTGAGAATTACTATTAGAATTAATATATTATTATTTGCACAAGGCAACGGAAACAAAGGAGATCATCGAGTCGAAAGATTATTGGCATATAATTAAAAATAAATGACATTAATAAATCACATGATAAATATATATATAATATAGTAAATAAACCGCCAAGTAAGAAAAGAGAAAGTTTAAAGACTAGAGGTTGAGAGAACTATGATATAAATTTACAGTAGCATGAATAAAAGGTTTTATAAAGATTGTTACATTAAAGAATAAAAGAACTCTAAAAGGGAGTATAAAATAAAGTTCGAAACTGGCCAGAAAGTTTAAGGTTCATTATGAAAACATATTACCCATTTCTTCCGGGGCTGGTTCTTAGGTTGCACGTCTGAGTTGGTAAAAAAACATAGGCACACATTTGGTCGATTACTTGAACAGTATTTTAATGAATTTTCACAATTTTGGCAGCATGATTGGTTCGGAAACGATTCAGCACCCTCGTTGAAGATTGTTAGGGGACTTCAGGAACAATCACCAGATTTCTGACGTTTTAGCCCTTCACCATGATCGAAACACTATTTAATTTTATAATTTAAAAATGCACAGAGTTGACTGCACTTCTCTACAACAAAGATGGTTTCTTTTCCAAACTTTTCAGAGCTATATATCTGTCCTCTGATGCTTTCAGGCTACAATGTTTTTAGATTTACTGGTTGTTTTTAGATACATTCCTTCGATAAGGCTTTCAAACTCATTAACTTGAATTCATTTTCTAATTAGAAAATGAATTCTTAAAATCAGAAAATGATTTTAATTAGGAAATCCTTATTTTTTTTTCTAATTAATAAAACTTTAACTGTTGTTTTTGGAAAGAGAAAATCTGAAAGCTTATCGAAAGACTGTAGCTTTTAATCATTAAAGTTTAACAACTTATTTTAAAAATAAAATCAAACATTCCCGACACAATGAAACTTTCAAACAATTATATATATTTAAATATTTACAAATGTATATGCACAATCCACACAGTTATAATATATAAATTCATGAATAATTCTATCATGAATTTATTAATAGAATTGGTCAATTTAAATCTGAAACTAATTAATTTTAATATGCATTTATGAAATAAGTTTACTGTTTATGGAAATTAGCATGGATTGAACATATAAAGCCCCATTGCATCGGAAATTTAAGGTTAGTACTAGGGTTTGAAGTGGGCTTATGGCTAGGTGTCATGAAGCTAAGATCGAACTCAGATCTGACTGCTTCAATATTTATTTATTTTAATTAAAATTAATAATGAGATAGGCTTTCAACATAATTAACATGCTCTTGACAATACCCTTTTTCTAAAAATGTTCTCTCCTATAGAAACATAATAGCAATCTCGTATTTATAAAACTATGGCTTTTCTAATTGTTTTGAAGTTTTTAAGTCTGTATCTACTTGTGTCTTCAGAATTTATGCAAACACTTCTATTTTCTATGATCAATATCAGCTTCTCAGCTAAACTCTACAAATTTTTAAGTTTCTGATATAAGACAAAAACATTTTTACAGTTTTTTTTTCTGCCATTTCTAAATTCCAATGAGTTTTATTTTATGTCATATGAAAGATATCTCTAAATTTAGTTACATAAAACATTTAGCTTTGTCTTTAGAAAATTTTATTATAAAAAATACTATAACATACCAAAATTCAAAAAGGATTTTAAAAAAGCAAAGAATTAAAAATGCATCATTAAAACATATGATTATATACAGTATTATGAGGTTGAAAATTGGTTGCTACCATATAAATCTTATTAAATTGATGAATTTTAATATTTTAATTTTATTTATTTAATTTTTATTTACATATTTTTAAGTATGAAATAGAGTACATTAGCGCATAACACATGATTTTATTTTTATTTTATATAGACATATTGAAGTTTTTAATAATTATTCTAGTATATATATATATATATGTGTGTGTGTGTGTGTGTGTGGAAATATCTGTTATATTTTTATATTAGAAAAATTACCATCAGATGTTAGTTGACAGTAATCAATAAAACTAGTAAATGGTAAATGGTCCCTGCATTCAAAAGTGAACTTCTAAATGCAATCTCTTGGTATTACATAGAGACTAAAGTGTTGTAGTATATATTTATGGTTGATTTATTTATTTATTTATTTAGTGCCTATATAACACCAAGAGATTGCATTTAGAAGAAGTACATTTTAAATGCATTAAGAATTTACAGTTTACTATTTCCATTGATTACTGGCAATTAACATATGACAGTAATTTTCTAATATAAAAATATAACAGATATTTCCACATTTTAAAATATTTCAACAATTACATCTATTAAATGTTATATATATATTAGATCAATAAATTATTCAATTACTGATTATATCTATGCACTAACTTTTATTGTCAGAATTAGTTTATTGCAATAAATCTAAATCCATTTACATTCACGTTTACCAGTTCTTATAAAGATAACCACACTAGTGAATGATATTAATAAGAGCAAACATCAAAAAAATACATTTGTGTTAATAAAATGTAAATCAATACAATTATTAATTTATTCTTACAATTTAGTTAATTTTTCCTTATTTTACTATCAAATATTTGATTATTCCTTAATACAAACTTAATAATATATAATTATTGGATCAATAAAAATAACCAAACTTAGTTGTGTACACTTAAAATAACTGACAATAGAAAGCAAAAAATTGATATCGCCCCCACTTAGAAACTTTATTGATCTACTTATTACATATTATTATCATTGCAGTATTCACTATATATATAACTATTGAATATTTATAGCCTAATGCATAGAAAATTTGAACAGAAATAACCTGTCCAGCTATGTATAAATAACTCTTGTACACCAATAAAGTCAAAAAATAAAATGCACTTATTGTAATTTTTGCAGTTTTTGACATATAAGTGTTATTTATACATAACTTCCAGACATGCTTTTACTTCCATTTAAATTATTCTCATATATATGTATAATGTAAACATGAATCCAATTAAGCATAAAATATAAAAATAAAATTTCCTAGACGAGGTATACACATATATTGTTTAGATTACATTTGTATGTATTGATTTTGTATAGTTTTATTGAATTTTAAAAGATCCCTATGATGTATTGATTTGTAAGTTAGGTAACAGTCTAGTTAAAATTTTTAAAATGTTTCAGATTGTTGCAGATTTTGAATCAAGCTTAGGTTTTATTTTCAAATAGCAAACCTATATATAATCAATTCAGTTATCCTTTCAATCATTGACCACCAATAAATAATATTTTGCTATTATTAACTGCAAGTTAATAAAAAAAAAGTTTTCACCACCTGGCAATTGACTAAACTAATGAATAAAGTATTTTACTTAATAATTTCTCTGTGAAGAATTAGGGGGAAATCATTACTACATAATTGATGATGTATGATTATTTTAATGATGTTTAAAATACAAAATAATAATTTGTATTTATTATTTTTGGCTGGGCAATGATGAAATTAATATCTAGGCTTAAATTCGTATCTTTTATTTTGACATTTTTCTAGAATTATTACTTTTACATAATACACTAATACTGTTCCAATCTTGATATTGTTATGCATTCAACTTATCATTTTTTAATATATATGTTCACTAGAAAAATAAATACATGTATAGATATTTTTTCTTTTTAAAATTATATTTAATTTTTAAAAATGTTGAATTTTAAAAAAAGTTAAAACTGTATGGCGTAATCTAATTGAAATTAAAAATTAGAAAGAAAAAAACGGAACATTATTTTATTTTTCAAAATTAAAAAAAAAAATTTAAAATATATATATATAATTATAATATTTAATAATAATCACAAAATTACTAGCGTGTTGAGGCGCTGGCAGGAGAAGCTATATAAAGTACTCTTATAAATCAATAAATAAATAAGTAAAGGTTGAGCGCTTTCGAGGCGTATTACCTCATATTCATAGCTACAAAACTAAATAATGCGGAGTAGTGTGTACATCGCCATATGTAAATTATATATAAATTATTTAATTTGTCCAATGCTTAGAAATATCAAAGCAAGTGCCGCGTCTGTTAATGGAGTTATTATTGCTAGTAATAATATGCTTCCTTGATTTTTTTGCTTACAGTCATTTTTTTCAATGCAAACTATTCTAGCATTGGAGGATTGAAACCTGTGATTGGTCATGTTTGAGTGCTCTAAGAAAATTGAATAGTTATCATTGTTCTTATGTGTTCTTTTATATGTATAATTATGTTGGATGGCTCTATTGCTAATAGTGGCTTTGGTTTCACCATAGTAAATAGCATGGCTTCCAGGCTGAGGGCATGAGATACTGTAAATGACCTGGGGGTCTGATTGAGGTCCACTTTATCTTTAGAATTGTTTATAGGATGGTTATTGCTGGGAGGGTGTGCAAAAGCTGATTCTAAATTTATTAGATAAAAATTTAATTAAATGATTAAAAATTTTCGGAATATAAGGGAGGGTGATGTGTGGAAGTTTCGGATCTCTAACATTGTCTGTGATTTTCTTGTAAAATTGTTTAATTTTGGTAATAACTGTCTTATAATTAAAACCTGTTTTTAATAAATCATTGATGTAGAAAGAGATGTTATCTTTCTTGTTGGATTCGAATTTGCATAAGTGTAGGTTCCTAAACAAAAAGGTGTTTAAACCATTCACTTTCTATTGTGTTGATTATCTACCCTTTCACAAATTTTATAGCTATTTATGTATTTCTCTGAAAAAAAAATTAATATCTTCTATGCAATTTTAAACACTAACAGCTATACAGTAGTATAACGAATACCGCCTTTATTATTATATGTGATGTGATGTACTATAGCTTCTCCTTAAACGGAGTCAAGAATCTCTCAACAATTATGCCCAGAGAAACCTGTTAGCCACTTTATTTTCCAATCCCCAATCTAAATTTTCTTTATAGACCTGCTCTCTGTCAGCCGTAATAGCATGCCACTTGCCAACCATTTTATTTTAATCATTTAGATTAAATTATATGATTGCGGCTTATGTTAGACCAAACCATCTTACTCCTGCTCATCCAGTCAGTCTTCATAATTTAGTAACATGTATCCACATACGCGATTAGAATCGCGCATTATAAAATATTGATTATATATTTTCTAATACAATAAACCAATTATTGTACATTTGTAATCTTTTAGATGCGGGTACTATATACTGTCAATAATTTAATTAAGCTTTCCCATGATCTTGGCATATTTAACCAAATCAATGCGTTTTATATTTTTATATTAATTGCACCAACCATCCTATGTTTAGACGCACCTATAATCTTATTTTATATATTAAATTGTATAGCAGTTGCACTCATTAATCTCATGATAAAACAAATATGTATCTAATTGTATATGGTCTCGAATGACCTTGCAAATTAAATTATTATCAAATATGTAACCTCGATTGTATAGACATCCCAAAGCTGATGTTATTTTATTAATATATATATAATTACATAATAAATTGACTCGGTCATTTATTTTGCATTCCTGCATTAAACATTTATTACTTCAATCTCTATTATTTATTATTTGGTGACACATGTAATTCTTTATTTGAAACAAATGTTGAAAGTCAAACTCTTTGTTAATGTTGCCTTGAATATTATTACGATTCGAATCATTAATCGATGTCAAATAACACTGTATCTTTCTTGAATGGTCATAGTTTATAAAAATTATTAATTACCCAATTAAATATATATATATATTGTTTCAAGCCTCTTGTTCTCCCTGTTCCTATTTCTGGGCCTGGAGTAATGAAAAACTTATTAGTATCAATAAAAGCGTTATTCATGTAGTCATAGACCCTGGAGCACTGGTAAATAGATTGATATCTTGCATTATTCCTGACTTATATATCTTGCACATACTAGATGGATATACGTTTGCTTGGATTTTAGGTCTTGGTGAAAGAACACACGATTTTGACCGATACAGTAGTTACAAATACTATTTTATCATCTTGTTGATGAGTTGCAGTCACTTCTTTTCTAAATATATATATATAATTTAGTTGTACATGTAATTTTGCAATGAATATTAACTATTATATATATGTGTGTGCGTGTATAATATAGAAGTTATACAGTTCTAAATACTTAGATGGAGTGATAAACTTTCCAAATATTATCTATATTAAATTAAGTTGAAGATCTCGTAGAACCTGTGTGAACATATCTGCAGATTGGATATGCATTTTTATAATTATTACTTTCTAAATCTGCTGTCTTTATAAAAATCAGGGACCACAAAAAAAAATAGATTAATTTTTTATTTGTTATGCAAATAGAGTTTGATTCTATAAGATTTTAAATTAACTATAATAAAAACAACTCTTAAAAAATTTATATATCTAAAATATTATATATATCCTCTATTAATACAATCTCTATTTTGCACATGATTTTTTTTTGTCGAAGAAATCCGTCAGAAGAACAAAATCAATAAAAATTAATAATAAAAAAAATTAAAATCATGTTCTAACCATGCGAAACGAGCAATTATATTTATCTTAAGACCAATAAATAAAACATCTTATTTTTAATGACACTTTTTTTAATTGGAACCATTTTTTATATGAAAAGATATGTCTACTTATTATTTTTCATGAAATCAATATTGCTATAAACGGTACCAAAATTGATTCTTCATCAGAGATCAATTTACAGCAATCAATTATTTTTTAAGCTATTTCAAATACTTTTTTCAAGCAATATCTTGCTTGTAATAATGATTAATTAGTTGTTATTTAAAGGGGGGGGGAGGAGTACGATACTTTTGTGTTTTTATACTTGAAGATGTTTGTAATTAATCAAAAGTTTCAAAATATAAAAATATATTAATTTTGGAAACATAAGTATTGAACATACACTTCAGCAAAATCATGTTTATTTATTGAATATACATCCCTACCTGTGTTTGGATACATATATCTGTGTATCAGTATATATTTTTAAAATTACAAATTTACACTTTATTATATTTACTGCTTTATATTTTTAACATGTTCAAACTGACTAGTAAGTTCCTTCAAGACTACAAATGCCAATACTTTTTTTTTCAATTATTATAACATATAGTTTTATAATACTAATATACATAACAAAAATTATTTACATTATATATTTATGACTTTTAAAACTACAAATTAGTTTTTACATATATACACTCATGAATTAATATGTTATAGAAACTTATATATATATGTTGGTACGAAGATTTTCACGGGTTGCATATATAAAAGATATATTTTGCGGGTTCATCCGTGTTAAAAAATTTAAATATTGATATACCGACGTGTCGACTTGATCACATCATCCACTGGGTGATAAAAGGTAGAAAGACGGTTGTAGAGGCGCTACAATCACTTATTTGAAAAATAAAAAACCGTGGAAGTTCCACCAATAGTAAAAATGTTAAATTGAGAATGTTTTTTAAAAAAAAATCCCTAATAGGAAGAAGTTTGCATGTATCATCTCGCTTATATATAGAGAGAGAGAGATAAATTAATAGTTTTGGGGTTGAACCGTGTATTATTTTCCATTTCATACCAAAAACTATTAATTTACCTACATCATACAACCTTGAAAATATTAAATAATATATATATGTTGATACGAAGCTTTTCACGAGCTGCATATATAAAAGACATATTTTGCGGGTTTATCCATGTTAAAAAATTTAAATATTGATACACTGACGTTTCGACTTCATCACACAAGTCGTCCACTGGGTGATAAAAGGTAGAAAGACGGTTGCAGAGGCGCTACAATCACTGATTTTAAAAAAAAACGTTAAAGTTCCACCAATAAAAAAAATGCTAAATTAAAAATGTTTTTTAAAAAAATCTTTCCAAATAGGAGGAAGTTTGCATGTATCATATCGCTTATTGATACAATCTGGCCTTTTAAGTATCTCAATGGCTTCTCTAATTTTGTACTGATAAAGATTATCACATCTGGATATGATCTTGGTATTAGAAAAATCAATTTTATGACCAGAATCTATAGTATGGAGTGAAAGTGCTGATGATGAGGAGTGTTGTTTAACTGCATTAGCATGCTAATCTCTCCTAACACTGATGCTACGATTACTCATACCTATGTAAAAAGCTTTACAATTTTCACATGAGATTTGATAAACACCATGAGATGCAAGAGGGATTGAATCCTTAGACTTGGTTATTAAATTGCGGATATTATGATGAGCAGAAAATGCTGCATCTATATTATAGCATTTTAATATACGTCCAATACTGTCTGTAGCTCCTTTTACATATGGAACACAAATCCTAATAGCTGATTTATCATCTTTTTGTTTCCTATTTTGTCCATTTTGGGCTTGAAATAAGGCTTTTTTTTATAAATTTATATTAATAACTATTTGCTAATAAAACACTATTAATATGATTTATTTCTTCTTTCAGATGTGACTTATCTGAAAGGGTAATTGCTCTATTTAAAAGAGTTTTGGCTACAGAAACTATCTGAGATGGGTGGTGATGAGAATGTAAATGTAAATATCTGTCCGTGTGTGTATTTTTTTTGTAAATCTAAAAAGATAAACTATTTGGTGATCTGGTGACTAGAACATCAAGAAAATGGAGTTTTCCATCAGACTCTGTCTCCATTGTAAATTTAATATAAGGATGCATATTATTTAAATGTAAGAAAAAATCATCTAATTTATTTTTTCCATGTTGCCATATGACAAAAGTATCATCTATGTATCAGAGCCAAATGGGAGGTTTTAAAGATGATTCTAAAGCATGAGTTTCTATATTTTCCATGAATAATAGATGAGCCCATAGGAGTACCAAAAATGTGTCTGTAATACTGTCCATTGTATACAAAATATGTGTTCAAGAGACAATGTTTAATCAAAGCAATAATATAGTCTGGCAAATTGCAACGTTGTGAAATTATATTTAAAGCTTCATCAATTGGAATGGTGTAAACAAAGACATGACATCAAAACTGACCAGAATGTCATTAGCATTAATTTTTAAATTTTTTAAAACAGAAATAAAATGAAAAAAGTTTTTAATGTATGATTTAATAGATGGAATTATAGGTTTAATGAAATCCAATAAATATCTAGCTAAAATATAAGTTGGAGATCCTATTGTGCTTACTATTGGACGAATGGGATATCTGATTTGTGAATTTTTGGAAGTCCATAAAATTTTGGACAGACGCATGATTTTTCAGAAGAAATTGTTTTATTTTTTATCTCTGTTTCAATAGGTGATTTATTTTTTTTTGTTTGTAATGTTGAATCAGCTCTCAATAAAATAGATTCTTCATCGGCTGATTTGGCTAGAGCTGAGATTTTCAATATTTTAAAAAAAACTAAGCTTCCTAGAAATAATATTTCAAAGAAAGAAAGACAAGCATTAAATAATATAAAATAAAACAAATCAATTGTTGTACTTCCAGCTGATAAAGGTAATGCTACTGTTGCTATGGATCATGACATTTACCATAATAAAATTTTAGATTTGCTTAATGATAAAACTTATAAACTATCAAAAAGAGATCATACTACGTACTTGGAAAAAAACAACAAAAGCCATTATTAATTCATTGCCTATTGAAACAGTAATAAAAAATAAAATAATTTATCATGTGTCTGTCCAAAATCTTATGGACTTCTAAAAATTCACAAACCAGATATCCCCCTTCGTCCAATAGTAAGCATAATAGGATCTCCAACTCATATTTTAACTATATATTTACTGGATTTCATTAAACCTATCTAATAAATCATACATTAAAAACTCTTTTCATTTTATTTCTGTTTTAAAAATTTTTAAATTAGTGCTAATGACATTCTGGTCAGTTTTGATGTCCTGTCTTTGTTTACAAACATTCCAATTGATGAAGCTTTAAATATAATTTCACAAAATTGCAATTTACCAGACCATATTATTGCTTTGATTAAACATTGTCTCTTGAACACATATTTTATATACAATGGACAGCATTGCAGACAAGTTTTTGGTACTCCTATGGGCTCACCTATCTCAGAAGTAATAACTGATTTTATTCATGGAAAATATAAAAACTCATGCTTTAGAATCATCTTTAAAACCTTTCATTTGGCTCAGATACATAGATGACACTTTTGTCATATGGCAACATAGAAAAAATAAATTAGATGATTTTTTCTTACAATTAAATAATATGCATCCTCATATTAAATTTACAATGGAGACAGAGTCTGATGGAAAACTCCTTTTTTTTATGTTCTAGTCACCAGAACACCAAATAGTTTATCTTTTTCAATTTACATAAAGAATACACACATGGACAGATATTTACATTTACATTCTCATCATCACCCATCTCAGATAGTTTATGTAGCCAAATCTCTTTTAAATAGAGCAATTAACCTTTCAAATAAGTCACATCTGAAAGATGAAATAAATCATATTAATAGTGTTTTATTAGCAAATAGATATAATTATAAATTTATGAAAAAAGTTTTATTTCAAGCCCAAAATGGACAAATTAGGTAAGAAAAATATGATAAATCAGCTATTAGGATTTGTGTTCCATATGTAAAATTAACTACATACAATATTGGACATATATTAAAATGCTATAATATAGATACAGCATTTTCTACTCATCAAAAGATCATAATATAATAACCAAGCCTAAGAATTCAATCCCTCTCGAATCTCATGTTGTTTATCACATCGTAAAGCTTCTTATATAGGTATGAGTAATTGTAGCATAAATGTTAGGAGATATGAGCATGCTAATGCAGTTAAACAACACTCATCATCATCACAACTTTCACTCCATACTATAGATTCAGGTCATAAAATTGATTTTTCTTGTACCAGGATCATATCCAGATGTAATAATCTCTACCAATGCAAAATTAGAGAAGCCATTGAGATACTTAAAAGGCCAGATTGTATCAGTAAGCAAGGTGATACCTGCAAACTTCCTCCTATTTGGAAAGATTTTTTTAAAAATCATTTTTAACATTTTTGCTATTGGTGGAACTTTAACATTTTTTTAAATCAGTGATTGTAGCCCCTCTACAACTGTCCTTCTACCTTTTATCACCCATTGGATGACTTGTGTGATCAAGTCAAAACATTGGTATATCAATGTTTAAATTTTTTTAACATGGATGAACCCAGCTGCTAGATTCAAACGCCTACTATCCAAACACTTTATTTGTTTAGGAGTAAATGCCAGGTGCAAACTAGTCTAAGACTAACATGTTCGGACAGTAGGCCCATAATACAGTGCTCGAAAAATCCCTTAACTAGCTCAGTCTATTTTTAATCAATAACAAATTATTATTTCATAATAGTGGTGAAAAGAATTGATGAAAAGAATGGTAAAAAAAATTGACCGACAAAATAAAGTTTAAGTTTAAAGACAATTTATTTAATTAACACTAATTATACTAAATTTTAAATACTTTTGTAAATTTTAATAAAAGAACACTGGTATTTATCTAATGATCACACACATATTAACTGATACACTGACATATATAATAAAGCATTAAATAATATAAAACACATACATTTAGAACACACAAATTAATAGTTCATTTTTATGTGTTATAGAGTTCTTATAATTCAACTCTGGAGGCTTGATGAATTTTTACGAATGCGATGGCTACTTTATAAATGAAAATAAGGAAATGTTTACCTAGGATTTTAGAATGTGGATGCATCTCGCTGTTTGCTGCTTCTAATGAGAAATGTCTAACCGGTTAGATTTGAAGTTTCTGGTGGAGATTTTATGCTTATTAGTTGGTATTATTCTTGGAGAAAGTTAAACATTGATGGAGGATTTCCAAGCTGTTGTGCAGACATTATTTTCACGGGCAGGTTTTGCTGTTTTACTGGACTCCAGGATAGAGACAACCGCATGTTTCCCATGGTTTTAACACTGCATTCTTAATTGATTCAGAATAACTGAACTGTTATCTGAACTGACTGACTGAACTGAAGTGACTGTCTGATAAAATTTTACTATTTATACATAAGGTATGTTTTTGTTTTCATGTCTGCCTGCAATATCTGTTGATGAAATTCCTTTCATTAATAGCAAATCCTTTGGAGATAAGCTTTTAATCTTGTTGTTGGGGATTTTAATTAGCAATCATCACGAATGTGTTTTTCCTTTGTTTAACTTAATAGCCATCGCTGTGTTTTTTAAATATAATTTTTCTTTATTTCATTTTAATATTTATTATGCATACATTATTTACCATTGCACATATATATTTTACTAACAAACATTCATCATTTATGCACACATATATTTTAAGATCATTCGCTATTTAGTTTTAAGATTACTTTTTTTCTTTGACTTAAATAAAAAGAGATTTATATTTTTAAACTTGAAAATCAACTTTTAATTTCTTTCCTGTTTCTAATCAATCACTTATAAATTTCATGAACAATATTTTCTTTAAACTAACAATAATAATAAAAGAATTCTTTACTTATTTGAAAACCAACTTCTTTTAATCTGATGTTTCTAAAGCAAACTCCCTTCCCACTTTTAATTAATTATTTTCTAACTTTTATTTCAAAACTCTTTAACTTTAACGTTTTCGAAACAAACTGTAATAAAACTCTTAACCTTTTAAATACTGTTCTCTTTTAATGAAAGATTTTTGTTTTAATAATTTTTTTTAAACAAAATTATGTGCCAATTCAATGTTGGTACATTACACCACCCTCTGTTTGAAAGTAAAATGCATCATTTTGACCATTTTATCTCTGATAACTTTAATTCTTACTTCTAAATATTTATTAATTGTCTAAGTTTGCTTTTTCATATCTTTCACTTTACATAATAAGGGCAATCTCCAATTATACTTTACTTCTTTCAATGCTGGCAACATTGCTTACAATGGTTTTAGTCCTGGATAGTGACCATGAGGACAAACTAAATTTGTCACACAGGGATCTTTTGGAAACGAAGCGGAGGCAAATTTGCTGACTTATACTGACTTACACATATAAAAATTCGAAGCTTACTTTGCCAGGTTTTTATCGGACTTGGAAAAATGAAAGGGTCACTGCGAATGGCAGGAATCATCAACTGTCCATTTCCATCTTATGCTTTGGAAAATGAGGTACAAGATATGTGAAATGCGGGGACTATCACCCAAAAAAGTAATATGCGGCTTATGCTGGTTATTCCCAGTGCACATTTTAAAAGTGGAATGATCCCTGACAGTCCATTATGGGTGCTAAATTTTATCCAGTCGACAGCTTTAAACTTATCCTTATCTAACTTATTTCAATACTACCCTCATCCCTTAATTTTCAAACCCTTACACACTTTTAATACAACTTAGATTGATTTTACATTTTTATTTATGAACATTACAATATCATTTTTAAATTCACATGAACATTATCTTAAACATTTATTTATATTAATCTAATCTTACAATATTATTTCAAACCATTATGAACTTTTTAAATATTACTTTTACGATACTATTCTAAATTTATTAAACACACATTGATTATGTAAACCTTGAAAATATGCATGTAAATGTGATAGTAGGGACATCTACAGGTGTTTAACCACAAGCTTACGCTATGGAAGAAAAGAGGGAAACCCTCTTACACTATGGAATAAAAGAGGGGAACCCTCTTTTCTTTCATAGCATAAGCTTGTGGTTAAACACTTGTAGAGGTCTCTACTATTGCATTTTACATGCATATTTTTGAGGTTACAGCCTCAGTAAATAGATACTATTCTAAACTATCACTGACATTAGTTTTCATATTTATTTATATTACAATATTATTTTTTAAACCATTACTCAACTTCTTTATTTAATTTGCGTGTATTCAGAAAAACTATTTTACTTTATTACGATTCATTCTTTATTGTTTTACTAGAGATATTTTTTTTATTTTGATTACTTTAAACAATTTATTTACATCCTTTTATTAACTTATGGTATTCAAACAAACTTTTATTTTATTAGGCCTATTTTTTTTTATTGTTTTATTCATTTATTTAATCCTGCAGACATTGCTTTTAAATCATTAATTTAACCTATTTATTTAACTTGATTTTATTGATTTTTTAAAATTTTATTTGAACTGTTTATTTACGAACATTTCTTCTTAATTAGTATGTGCATGGAGAAAAAAAATCTTTTATTTTACGAAGCCTCCATTATTATTATTACTTTCGAACATTTCATTTATCATTATTCATTTATTTTTAAATTTATTATCTTAGTTTTAAATAGAAGTTTCAGATTTAAACTTCTCAGATTTATTTATGTTAGACTAATTATTTTACTCATAGTCCATTTTTGGTTCTTTTTGTTTCCGTTTACTTTAATATTCTGTCCCTGTTACTAACTTTTAAACTTTGTCAGGTGGTTTCTTCTTTCTTTCTACTACCTCCATAATATAAACTAACTTTTCTTCCTTCTCTATCCCTCTCTTATAATTTATTACTTTATCTCTTTCATGCTCCATTCTATTTTCAACTTTTTAAATCAGAAAACCTTGATACCTAGCATAACTTCATATTATTTCTAACCAAGAATATTTTTTCTCATTCTTTCTCTTTGTTTTAACCCTATATTTAAAACAAACATTTACTTTAACCTTTTTATTTTCTATCTTGATTAATTTTATTTCCAAACTACTATACTTAACGCTATCTTCTACCTTGAACTTATGTCTCTTTTCTATTTCTTGGTCTACATTTGTTTCTACTTTATCTGTCACAATGCTATCTGATTTTAATTCAATTTCTATTTATTTTGTGACCTCAACTTCCTTACTTTCTTTAACTAAATCTACCTTTATAATTTCTTGGCTCTTCTCTACCTTTCCTGTTATCTCATGTCTCATTTCTCTTATTTCTCTAATCATTTCTACTTTAAACTGTTTAATTTCTTCCTTCATTTCAGCTTTGAATTCTATCTGACCTTGCTTCATTTCTTGTATTTTTTCCTCAAATCTGCCTTGAGTTCTTGCTGACTTTGTTCAAATTTCTGACATATTTTTTTTTTAAACTCTTGCATCATATTCATCATCATTTTCATCATCTTCTGTGTCTCAGATATTTCTTTCTCTTTTTCCATTTTTAAAACAATATTCTATATCACTAAATTTAATATATGACTTATTTATTTATTTCTTTTTTAAAATATATTGGGCTTTCTTACGGCTCCATTTCTTTATTCATAGTTACACTAATACTTTTTATTTTTTTAAATTATCTTTTTGCATTAACAAATCAAATATTATTGTTGTTTATTTATTCATACTAAAATAGAAACACACAACTAATTCCACCCCTTTATCCATTTTTCTACCCATTCTTAACACTTTAACTCCACCCAAAACATCTAACTGTCTCTGATTTAAGGGAATGATTTGTTTTAACTAACGTAGATAGCATAAATCTCTTTTCATTTAAAGAAAAAAAGGTTTCGGTCAATTCTTTTTTTTTTTAAATTAAATCACTTTAACATACGTAATTTAGTTTTTGTATAAAAAAATTTATTTTTATTTTTAAACAAAAAACAAAGTATTTAGTTACTATTGTTTCTTAGGTCCAGCCCCAATGTTGGGAAAAGCCATTTGTACTGGGTTCGATCCATTAGAAGATTCAATTTTTCTTCTTGCTGGGTTTATCTGTGTTTGAACCTAATTTATAATACATTTATCATCTTATATTATACATATTAAAAGGACAAACTGGCACATTTGAGCAAAGTGGAGAATATTATTGATAGCAGAGCTGTCAACAATATCCACGATCAGATTGAGCTATGCAATGCATAACACGATCACATTTCCAGATCATGGCCCACCTCAGTTGCTAGATTTAAACCCCTACTATCAAACACTTTATTTGTTTAGGAGTAAACCCTGGGTTCCAGCTAATCGAAGACTAACATGTTCAAACAGTAGGCCCATAATACAGTGCTCGAAAAATCCCTTAACTAGCTCAGTCTAATTTTAATCAATAACAAATTATTGTTTCATAATAGTGGTGAAAGGAATTGATAAAAGAATTGATGAAAAGAATGGTAAAAAAAAATTGACTGACAAAATAAAGTTTAAGTTTAAAGACAATTTATTTAATTAACACTAATTATACTAAATTTTAAATACTTTTGTAAATTTTAATAAAAGAACACTGGTATTTATCTAATGATCACACACATATTAACTCATACACTGATGTATATAATAAAGCATTAAATAATATAAAACACATACATTTAGAACACATAAATTAATAGTTTATTTTTATGTGCTATAGAGTTCTTATAATTTGACTGTGGAGGCTTGATGAATTTTTATGAATGTGATGGCTACTTTATAAATGAGAATAAGAAAATGTTTACCTAGGATTTTAGAACATGGATGCATCTTGCTGTTTGCTGCTTCTAATGAGATATCTCTAACCGGTTAGATTTGAAGTTTCTTATGGAGATTTGATGCTTATTAGTTGGTATTATTCTTGGAGACAGTTAAACATTGACGTAGAATTTCCAAGCTGTTATGCAGACATTATTTTCATTGGCAGGTTTTGCTGTTTTACTGGACTCCAGGATAGAAACAACTGCATATTTCCCATGGTTTTAACATTGCATTCTTGATTGATTCAGAATAACTGAACTGACAGACTGACCTGAACTGACTATCCGATAAAATTTTACTATTTATATGTAAGTTATGTTTTTGCTTTTATGTCCACTGGCAATATCTGTTGTCAAAATTCCTTTCATTAGTAGCAAATCCTTTGGAGATAAGCTTTTAATTTTGTTGTTGAAAATTTTAATTAGCAACCATCACAAATATGTTTTTTTTTTGTTTAACTTAATAACCATTGCTGTGTTTTTTAAATATAATTTTCCTTTATTTCATTTTAATATTTATTACGCATACATTATTTACCATCGCACATATATATTTTACTAACAAACATTCATCATTTACACACATGTATATTTTAAGATCATTCACTATTTAATTTTAAGATTACTTTTTTTTTACTTAAATAAGAAAAGATTTATATTTTTAAACTTGAAAATCAACTTTTAATTTCTTTCCTTTTTCTAATCAATCACTTATAACTTTCATGAACAATATTTTATTTAAACTAATAACAATAATAAAAAAATTCTTTACTTATTTGAAAACCAACTTTTTTTAATTTGACATTTCTAAAGCGATCCCCCTTCCCACTTTTAATTAATTATTTTCTAACTTTTATTTCAAAACTCTTTAACTTTTACATTTTCGAATAAAACTCTTAAACTTTTAAATACTATTCTCTTTTAATGAAAAATTTTTGTTTTAATAATTTTTTTAAACAAAATTATTATGTGCCAATTCAATGTTGGTACAATATATATATATAAAACAGAAATTCATATAACATTACAATACTAGCCAAGAAACAAAATTTTACTGAAATTCTTCCATAACCATGATAGCATTTATTAACAAATAGATTTTTTCAAGTGAAATTCAATAAACTTACCACCTATATATACAATACAAAATAGCATTTCTGTGATTCACTTTAAAACCCAACTTCCTCTAACATTAAAAGATGCCTTCATGAGCTTGATGGCCTCAAGCATCTTTAGATATTAAAGGAAATTGGTTTTTGAAGTGAATAATGGGAATACTATTTTGTTTTGTATATATATATGGTTTATCTTTAGTTGAATTTCACTTCAGAAGGTCTATTTGTTAATAGATGAAAACATGACTGTGGAAAAGTTTTAGTAAAATTTTGTTTTTTGGCTAATATTGTAATGTTATATGAATTTCTATTTAATTTATAAAACTAGTATAACATTAGGCAGTATTTAATATATATTTATATGTATGTATTTTTGACAGAAAACAACTACCCATCCACTTATGCATTAAGAATAGACAGCACCCAACATTAATAAATGTTTAAAAGAATGGAGGGGAATCCTTTGCTACTTCCGCGTGCTTATTAAATAAACTCTCATTATTTTAAACAATTATCAGCATTAAGTATTGTCTATTTATAGCACATGGCTGGAAGGATTGTTTTCTTTCATCAAAAACTATTTACATAGCTAATGCTATGTAATTTAGTTATTAATGGTTGCATATCATAAATTAGCCATTCATTATTGAACCTGCATTGCATTGAGATGAGAAATGGGTATCTATTTTCTATCTTTTTCTAATTTTAAATATGATGATTAATATAAGCAATAACAGATAACCACTGACATTATAATTTATATATAATGATCAGTTAGTGTTTGGAACTTATGGTTTATATATATATTGAAATATTATATTCCTTTGGAATATATTTCATTGAGGTATAAATTAAGAAAATGTAAAAAAAAAAAAAATTTTATTAATTTAGAAATATGATGACATTAATTTTTTAAAATATTAAGTTGTTGTTGTTGTTGTTGTTGTTGTTTTTTTTTTTTTTTTTTTTTTTTTTTTTTTTTTTTTTTTTTTATTATTATTAGTTGTTGTTGTTGTTGTTATTATTATTATTATTATTATTATTATTATTATTATTATTATTATTATTATTATTATTATTATTATTATTATTATTATTATTATTATTATTATTATTATTATTATTTGAAGGCATTATATACTTTTTTGTAAATAAAAATTGATTTTGTTTAGTAAGAATTTTATTATGAAATTCAATTGTTCAATTTAAAAATATTAATTTTAAAAAATTGACAATTATTGTTTTTTAAATAATTTTAAAATAGATGAAGCATTATTTATTGTTCTATTAATGAGTAGCCAAGAATAATTTCTTCACATGATCACTATCTCATTCCTGCACATAATTGTTATTAAACAATTCAAAACAAAGCAAAACTCTCCAAATATTACTTGTGTTTTCAATTTCATTCTCATAGTTTTGTAGTTAAATAGAGTTAAAAGGTGGGTGCTGGAGGGTTGCATTAGATCCTAAGATCTAGGTGCAGTGCTCCCAGATCCAAGGTTCCTCACTGATGAAGGCCACAAGCCAGAAACTAGTCTGGGGATATTGGATGAGTAGGCACTAGATAGGGATTTTATACACAAACCTTCTGGAAGCATTTATTGCTCTTGTTAGCACAAGATGGCACTACCTTATGGAGAGTTTTGCTTTGTTTTGAATAATTTCTTATCAAGAAAACTGTTTAGTCGGCTACTGAATTTACATTAGATTTTAAACTCTTGAAAAGAACTTGTAAAGAAATAGTTTCTATCCTAAGAATTTGGAAACAATGACTCAAATGGATAACCTACATTTTCATATTTCCATATATCATAAATAAGATTACTTCATAATTATCAACTGCTATAAAGTCATGATTTTTTTCACATCTTTGTTTATACCTATCTTCTATATTTCCAATAAAGTGCTATAATGAATAAAGAGATTGTCTGCTTTCAACTTTGAAGAACATTATTTTCTTCTACTAATAAATAAGTTCAAATTACAAAACAGTTTATAAATCTTTATTCATTTTTTTTTAATTTATATTAAATTGTTTTCCATGTAAACATTACATGGATATTAACCTTATCATTTTTCACTATTTTTCTGACAGCTTTCGTTGTTCTCACTAGATTTAATAGATTTAAGCTTTCAACTTTCACTTTGTTATTAAACCTTTATTACTAATCAGAATATAATAAATTTGACCTCATTCGATAGATATTTTTGTTTAGAAACAAAATAAATTTTAAAAAATCACATTTTATTTCTGTAATCATTTTAAAATATATATTTATTCAAAACAAATTGTAATCATGTCATCAAATTTTAGGTGAAACCGATTCAATTTATAAAATGAACAAAATCTTCCTTGTTTCAAATTTGATTTACAAATCTAAATGAATTTTTTTTTAATAACTACTAAATCTATCAAATTATGCTTTAAAAGTTTACAATTTTTTCATAATATTTATGATATTGCTAAATATAATATCAATAAGTTTGAATGACCTCATTTTGTAGACAGCAGTGTTTCTCATTATTATAATCTCTATAGTAACAATATTTATAAGAAAATAATATTTTTTATTTAAAAATAAAACATTTCTCTAACTAATGAATATATAAATACACTTAGTTTTCATTTTTAATAATTATTACATAGATTATGTTACCAAAATAATCATAAACTTTCCAAGAAATAAAGTTTTTACACCACTGTAATATTTTCTGGATGACCGTAATATTTTCTCGAAGTGAACATGCAAGATTTGAGAATACACAATATATAATGGATATCCATCATTGGTGGAGCTTATGGTTGTTTGTTGGATGGATGCTTGGCTTTTTAAGCCATCTATTGACTTTTTTTGCATTTAAAATAGAAAATAAATATACATGAATTTTAAAGTTGTAAAATCAAAAAACTTTGCAAAATTTTCAGCAGAGAATGAAAAACACAAATTTAAAATTTAAAAAACTGATGCATCTCTCTTGTGCTCCAAAAGTAAATATGGTTAATTATTTCTAAATTGTTGATTCTTAAATATTGCATCGATCACTATGTATAGTTATTAAAGTTATATGCAGTAATATTTTCAAAATGTTTTAAATGTAATGTTCAAAACTAATACGGATATAATAAATGATAGTTTATTTTTATTTTATGGATGTCATATTTCAATACAGATTATGAAATATATAATCTATGTTATTTAATGCTACTTATAGTATTAAATAATGGTTGTTTAAATAGTAATAAATATTTATTTTGTATATATGGGATTTGACTAATACTGTATGCATTGACAACTGAAATATTATTGATAATTGTAGCTTGATATTTGTTGGTTAATTTCAGTTATAAATTTTCTATGGCTTTATTTTTATAATGATTTCATTTTTGAAATGAATACTTTTTTAAGCATGGATAATGTTTATATCTTTATTAATAATATGGCTATAATGATGAATAATATTTAAATGTTTTATATATGAAGTTTTAAGTAACATTGTTGTTCTTATGTTATTATCTAGAATATTGTAATAGAGAGTTCAGTTATATATAACATGAATTTCACCCATTTTTTAAATTTATTTATTCCTCAGTGTATAGGTTACTGTGTTACTAGATATTTAGACTAAGGATAAATTGGCTTATTTTGGAAATGTCTCAGATTGTTAGTCATAAATGCATTTGTTTTATTTTGATGTATTAATTTAGGTATTGGTTGCTATTACTATGACATTATTATTATTTTATTTTTTAAATAAATTATTTTGTTTCTTTTATTATTCACTATTACATAAATTATAAAATATTAATATGCCAAATTAATGTGTGTCCAAATGTATATCACACTGGGTAAACATGTCTTTTACTTCAAGATTTATTATTAATTAGAAATGTTCCATTTTATAATTTATAGATTCTCAACATTTTTATATAATTGTGACTTTGCTAGTAAACTTAACTTCTTTCTTTGGTATTTTCTTATATTAGTTCTCAATATTGAATTACAATTTGATATAGGAAAGAAGTCTAGATTTATAAGCTAGTGGTGTTTCCTAGTAACACTATGTATAGAACTATCTATCCATTTAAAAGGGATATTTTTTATCATTCTGGCGTTTCCAACATTTGGCAATGATAAACTTATACCCTGAGATAGAATAGTAGTTATTATAGTTTTTTTTTCTTTGGTGAACCAATTCATAGGGCTTTGATAAATTTATATCCTGAGATTGAAGAGTATTTTTTATCATTTTGGTGACACCCTTTCTAGGGCTTCGATAAACTTATCCTCTGAAAGACGAAAAAAATAGCTATTTGTAATTTTTAATTATTTTGGCCACGTAACTTTTAGACTAGATAAAGTCATACTTGAGAGATAAGAGTAGTATTTTGTTTAAGATTTGGCATTTTAATTTTAAGGCTTTTGATAAAGTTATATCATGAAAAATAATATTAGTATATTTTATATCTTGTTTTTTTTTTGTATGGTATGCCTTTATCTGTTAGCCTTTTTTAAGTAGGCATTAATGTTTAAAACTTTATAATATAAAGCACTCTGAGACATTAAAAAATACAGATTTTTTTTAGTCTTCAATTTATCCAGTGTTTGAGACCTGATAAATTTTGCTTATTAGTTTTTAATTTAATACACTGTACAGGCTTATACACGACTGCATATATATAATGTAATATATAAGAAAATCGAACTCAGACTTTCATATGACCCTCAACTCTCCATTTCATCTCGTATTGCTGACCCACCTGATTATACACATGTTGAAAAGATAAATAATCACCAATATATGTATTTCATGCTAAACCAACAAGTATCAGTTGGTCCAGATTACTATCTCCACACATATATACAGTCAGTGCTCAGCTTTATATTAAAATAGCCAATCTTCATGCTTTAATGACCAGGCTTCAAATCACTCCAATCCACAACTCTTCAACCATCCATTTCATTGAAAATCTGATGATGGAATGTTCAAAACTCACATTAGTTCCAAAGTTGTCATCCTACCCATGTTGACATTTAGTCATTCTGAACTCTCATATACTGGAGAATAATCCATTTACATACATATGTGAGAGATGGGGAGACCTTTAATGCACTTTGTTTCAATACGTAATTTAATACACTGTACAAGTTTACACACTCCTGCACATATATAATGCAATATATAAGGGATTCAAACTCAGACTTTCACACAACTCTCTACTCTCCATGCCATTTCATATTGCTGACACATCTGATCACACACATGTTCTGAATAGAACTGCACCCTTAAAATATATACATATAGTAGCAGTGGCAAAAACCAATATGTAAATAAGGGCCAATATATAAATTAGATGACCAATTTTTTTTTGATAATGGGACACAATATTTTTTTTACTGATAGAATGATGATCCCTTGCAATATCCCAAGTCTATTGCATAATATAAAAATCAATACCAAGAACAAATAATAATAAAATATATATATATATTATATATATTATGGATCTAATAAACATTACTGTTTGTTTCATAAATCTAATCTGAACTTAGGATATATCAAGTGTGTTGTCAGACAGTGTTGTGAAGACACATTAAAAAAGAATAGGTTGTTTACTTATTTCAAAATAATTCTCAATTTAAATACTGGAGGATAATAGTTATGATAATCATAAAAGATAAATGTTTTATGATGATTCTTAAATACTTTGTTTTACTAACCAATCAATTAATAATCAACCTTGTTTACTAAATATTGGAGAAGCTTTCAGTCTCTTAAGAGAAGCAGATACTAATCATTGCCTAGCAGGCCTAAATGATATTTTCCATTTGGGCTTATTTATTTTATCTCAAGATCTTTTGCTAGATTCAGTTGCAGGCTTAAATGTTAGGAGTGCTATTCTTCTAACACAAATATAATAAATCATCTGGCAGACTCTTACACACTACACAACAGTGAAAAATTAAGAGTGATGCATAAAAATATTCCTTGCGATTTATTCATATACATAATGAGTAACTCCCCTTAATTTTGAGGTTGAAATTTTAAGAATCCATAAAAGATTATTAATATTTGCAATATAGCAGTTTTATGAAAATTAGATAATTACTTACATTTATTCAACTAATCCTAAAATAAATCACATTTAATTTTTTTTCAATCTCTATAATAATAATAACATTAAATAAAAGTATTATCTGTACTGGAGCAAAGTAATATCTGAGACAACTTTATTTCATTAATAAACAACAATAACATTAATTAACTAATAAAGATTAAATTATAAGAATTAATATATTAAATAATCCTTCCAAATATTATTACCCAATTCATTTCACTTTTGTAAAATTATCCTTATTGGAAATAGCATAATCAGTATTAAATTCCATTTAGTGTGCTTGTTAATCCATGATAATCAATATTTAACACATTCATCCATTTTTAAGATTACTCCTAACTTGGACATTTATTATATTTAATATTTTTTTAAAGGATCAACAATTCAGAAGTAGCATTTAAATATTTCTTCGTAATCCATTATTGTTTGAATGTTACTCAAGTATTCAGCATGGATGATTCTTTATGGAATTACCTAAGCATGGGATACACATTTGTAGCTTGTTACATGAAGAAAAGTAATTGCTTTGAACAGATGCTACAATTTTATCCAGAAATTTAGTGTTCTGTACGCCAATAATTTGAGATATAAAATGAATCTATTTATTTATCAATCTTTAATCCATAAGGTCAATAATTCTGATCATATCTCTAATAAAGCACATAGTTTGTTATTCATAATAAAACAATGTTTCATTATTTTTGAATAAAAATTCATTTTTTTAGCAACAAGTTTATATAGAGGCATATTTGAGTTGAAAAAATGATTAAAAAAAATGTTTTCTTTCATAATTGAAAAAATAAATTTACTATTGAGTCTCATATTCATTCCTTCTTGAAGTGAAGGAAACAACTATTTTTAAAAACAATTTCAGAAAATAAATATTGGCAACTTTTTGAAATTAAGAAATATAATTTTTCAAAATATAGCAGCTATTTACCATTATTTTACAATTAAAGACAAATCCAGTGATTCATTGAAATAGTGATTCCACAAGTCAATTTGTCTATTTTATATTAACAGTTGACTATAATAAATGGCATTTCTTGAAATAAGGACTTAATTAATTAATTAATTAATGAATGATTGTTTTTTTTTGGTTATCTGTTGTCTATCTTTAATTCTAGAATGATAAGAAGTCAGCTGCCTATCAAATGAACCTGCATATAGGTATATTCAGCCTGCCATTATATAGATGAAAACAAAATAGCTATTTAAAATTTTAAACCTGTTTAGGTCCTACATGCACTGAAAATTTTTAGAGACTGTCTGGACTTTCCAAACTTCACCTTTTATACTAGTGATCACATGATGTTTAGATGACATAATATTCTTTATCATGCATTGGGGTTTTGTGGATTTTTCAAGAAGGTTGTTATGTTTTTTTTTCTATTCAAAATGTTAGAGTTAAGATTTTTTTGAACCAAAGCTGTAAAAACTTTTATTTTCGGGTTTAAAATATATACATTGAACAAATATTTATTCAAAATAAATAAATCATAAATCCTAAAGATCTCAGATATTTATTTCTAACAAATTTAAATTGACTTATAAATAATAAAGTTACTATTTAATAAATAAATATTCTAGTAAACTAAATCAAACCTTGCTAAATAAAATTTAAACACATACGCTTACTCAAGCACTTAAAATATAAAAATGTAATAACTGTTTATTTTACATATAAATAAAAATGTAATGTTGAGTTTATAATTCTATTCTCTATTTCTATTTTTGAATTATTTGTTTTATATGTGTAGCAGTTCTTTTGATTTATTTATACAATTGAGAATTTTATTTTTTAATAAAAAAAGTAACAAACGTGTACATATTTCTTTATACAGATATAGAAGTCTATTTCAAAAATCTGCTTGGAAACTATTTAAAAATAGTTTATAGAATTATATTTCTTATGAACATTGCTATTTAAACATGATAATGATTATATTCTATACTCAACAATCAGTGACATTGATAAATATATTTGATTACTCATAAAAATTAAATTCAATAAAATTTTTACAATTTTAAAATTTATAATAGCCAATTTACAGTATTACTGTAATGTACCACAAGTATATTACAATTTATTATATAAATATGAATATGTTCAAAATGTTATTTACTTTACTTGAAAATACTAAATCAAATGTACTTTCACATATATATTTTTATTTACTTAATTAATGAACACAAACACACATATATTCTAGTTAGACAAGAATTTATTTCTATTTTATGTAAATCTTATCAAACAAATTAAATATGCATGCAAGGTAAATAATTACATTATATGAATTCTTAAGTTTAGTTGCATGCAACTAGAATTTAGTTGTGTATGTGTTGTGAATTTGATCTGTCACTTCAAATGAAATAAATACAATTTTATTTATATATACATTTTATTAATCACAACTTCATATGAAGTAAATAAAATCTGGTTAATACAAATAAAATTCAGATCTATTATAACTTATGGTTAAACATATCTGGATGATTGACATGACTTACACGCTGCTGTTCTTCTGAAATTGGCAGTGACTTTTTTTGTAGTTGTTATAATTAGAACTCAGATTTTGGCTATTTCTTGTTATATCTAATCCTTTATTTTCACAATAAGTTGATCCCAAAAATGTCTCAGTATAAAGTAAAGCCATTTAGCATCACATTGCATATTTATGCAGATATATCATTATAATACTTTGATAGCATTTTTAAAAGTAATATTTTATGTAATATAAAATATATTTATTACATGCCTCATAAAATTATGTTTTTATATTAAAGCAAAATATTGCATTTTATAACTCTAAAGTTAAAAAAAAAACATTAATGAAAATATGAAAATGTCATTACAACATTAAAACAACAAGGTATGAAATTTTCATTTAAAATAGTATATCAATATAGTCAATATCATCATTAAAAATTTTAAAAAATAATATCCATACATATAACAAATGTCTTTAAAGCTAAATGGACAAGTACATAAACAAATTACGCAAGAATCAATGGAAATCTATTGCATGAAACAAACAAGTCTGAATACATTATTAAGACAATTTACAAGCAAGATTCCTACATAATCATTTAAATAAACCTGTAAATAATGCCCATATTTTGTTATTACAGTGAATGACAAAACAGATTAACAATGTTATAACAGAAAGTCCATTATTTGTATTTACTTAAATGATTTTTGACACAACTTGTTTGTAAATTGTCTTAATAACTTATGCAGTCGTTTGTGTTTCATAACATAAATTTATATTTCTAGTGGTGTTATTTATATACTCATTAGATTATTTAATCAGAATCTATATTTACATTATCCAACAAGCAAATTCACAATACTAACTATTATTAATGTCCATCTATATACAACAATAAAAGTTAATCCAATTTTTATTGCTATTTAAATGCATAAATAAATTATTCATTATACAGTGATTATTGTCAAATTAGTTTCCCATGTAAATAGTCTTTAATACTAGATGATAATGTCAATTTATTGTTTGAAAAATATAAATGTAGGTTATTATGTAATTTATATATATATATATGAATAAAAAAATCTAAAATAAAACTTCTAAATTACATTTTCTATTTCAAAAGTTGTTTCCCTGCATTTCACTGACTACCCAAAGCTAAAATACTAAACTTCAAAATAAAAATAAAGACAAGTTGGCATTATGTTATATATATATAGAGCACACGTATATATAAAATAATGCTATGATCATATATATATATATATATATATATATATATATATATATGATCACAGATGGAGCTCTACCAATAGCCCAGTCAAGCTTGTTTACAAAAAATGCTGAGGGAGAATCGAAAATTCAATATCTCTTTCTAATTTTCTCCAACCTTTAAACCATGGTTTCAAGCTAATTAGCTTTTGTCAGTAAAGGGTAGGAGGACCAGAAACTAGATCTAAATCCCAACTCTACTGAAACAGCACTTATGTAAACTGTTCCTATCAGCTTGGAAGCACAAATTTTTCAGATACGTAAATATCTTAAAATCCAGCTAAGCAAACTATATCTTTTTACTATGTGGTGTAACTGAACTGTTTTCAAACCCATATAGCTATATAGTTTGTTTAGCTGGATTTTAAGATATTTATGTATCTGAAAAATCTGTGCTTCCAAGCTGATAGGAACAGTTTACATAAGTGCTGTTTCAGTAGAGTTGGGATTTAGATCTAGTTTCTGGTCCTCCTACCCTTTACTGACAAAAGCCAGTTAGCTTGAAACCATGGTTTAAAGATTGGAGAAAATTATAAAGAGATAATGAATTTTCGATTCTCTCTCAGCAGTTTTTGTAAACAAGCTTGACTGGGCTATTGGCAGACCTCCATCTGCGATCATAAAATGTAAGCTATACGTAGGTTAAAAAAATTTTAACTTGTTTTTGTTTATATATATATATATATATATATATATATGGCTACATGCTGCATTAAAAATAATTTGATAGTTGGCAAACAAGTTTCTCAGGTTTAGTTTAGGATTATTTAATTAATGGGAAAAATAGCAATTCATTTTTTCATGAATATTTTTATAATAATAATGGGTTTGAAATTAGTTAAATATTTTATTTTTATTCCCACATGATGGTAGAAACATTCTAGACATTTTAAAAATAATTGTCAAACCATTTTTTAAAATTATAATCTCTAGATTAGTTTCTGACATGTAATTTTTTATAAGGGAGAAGTTTAGCCATGTTCACTGATATCGTGCATAACCATTATTATTATCTCCTGCATATTAAAAAGCTAACTGATTAAAATTCCAGAAACATAAATTTTAGACTACTAATTTGATAATATAAAAAAGGTAAAGCAGGAAATAATTTATTACAGAATTAATAAAATGCAAATTTTTCATTGACAAAGGCTTTATACCAGAAAATAATTTGGAGATGCATCTAATTCACTTTAATTTTGTAAATAATCTTCTGAATTGTAAAACCAAATAATATAATTTATAAAAGTAAAAAAGTTGGATCTAATCAGTAACTCATCTCTGTTAATATCAATTTTTATTTCAAATGCATCAAGTTTATGAATAAAATTTCATGAACAAGTACATTATTATCCTAATTACTTTATTTAACTTAGGCAAAATATATCTTTCTTATATGAACATTTTTGTTTTTCTAAGACGTTGTACCTATTTCCCTAGAAGTAACTTCTTCAGGAAAATTCTCAAAATTATTTTTGCTGTGTAAATAAATTAAAATAATTTATTTATTTATAAATTAAAATAATTAGAATATTATCAAGATCACATAGCACAAGGTCATGAATTTATATATTTCCTAAAAAAGAAAAAAGAAAATGAAATTCAATCACAAGCTATTAATAACATATTGAAACTTTTTTATGTTTCCCCGCTAGAACTTCCATGCCTCTTTTTTTTAAGATTGCAGTAAACCTGATTTGATTTCATTAGACTAGATATTATTATCCTAATATAAATAAATTGGAAAAAGGAATATATCTTTAAAATCAATCATTCGAATTCTTGTATCATTATTTTAAAAATTGATCAAAATACACTAGCGATCTGTTCAGGATATCATTGTTATTATACAGAAAAAGAACTGTCTATGGATTTATTAGAATTTGTATATTATTAATCCAATCCATATGTTGTTTTCAAAGAGTCAAAAAGAGATCTAAATTGTTGAGAATCAATAGTTTTACTCCTCTAATTATTTTTAATCCTCTAGTTATTTTTAAATCTTCTTAAGATAATACTCATAAAAAGAAATATATATGGGCGCACACACACATGGTGATAGATTATTTCAGTAGATTCAAATATGTTTTTTAAATTACACAATTTTAAAAATTAGAAATTTGACAGCTGGTTTTTAAGATAAAAAATAATTACTTTTTTTGTTTTCTTTTTTTGCAATTCAATTTTTTAACTGGCAAAAATGTCAATTTCATTCTTAATGTTTCGTCTTTTTTTATCCGTATCAAAACTAAACTCATTCACCTTTAAAATCAAAAAGATGATAACTAAACTTAAAAATAATATTTTAAAAAATTGTTTTTTTTTTTGTTTTTTGTTTTTTGAAATGAATTATTTGGTATATAGAAATAAAATTCGAAACATGATTAAGTTTTATGCTGTTTACAATAATTGCTACGAGGTAAAATAAAGCAATCGTAATTAAGAGATTTCAATTAAGGAACAAATCAATAATAACAAAAAATACATTCATTGCATTAATGGTTATTGTTGTTATTATGTTAATATTTTTTTTATTTAGACAATATATATATATATTATATGTAGAAATGTATGTGTAAGTAGTAATTGAAACAACGTTTTCATAAACTATAAAAACATTTTTATTATAAATAATAATGAATTATGCTACAGTTATAAATCATATTGTACAAAAAGAAATACGTATATAGGCATCGATTTACTCTCCGAAATTAAATTGATAATTGCAATAAAGAAATATAGTATCTTAAATAAATTTTTAAAAATTTTGAAGTTTTTTTTATATAGAATCATTTACTATTTTTTTATTTATAAAAATATAGAAAATTTTATTCTGAAATTTGGATACAACTTAAATGATCAAATTATTGGTGGGATACATTAAATGGTATTTAAGAAAAGGAAAAGTTCAATGATGAAACGACCTGCGCTGCACAATCTAAAAGGACTAAAAAGTTCATACGAGCCGAGGAAACATCCCAGATATCTTGGAGATTGGTGACTATGCTTGCATGACTCAAAATGTATAAAGATAACACCAAAGTTCTGTTCATGAAAAAAAACCACAGAATTTACATAGATAAATCAGACCCTATACCATAAATTCAAAGGACATAATGCCCAGAGTCTGAGGGATGGGCTTGAGAAGGGAGGCAAAAATAATCAATCCCAAAGGCATGCATGCTATCCAGTTTGTCATTGTTTCCAGAATAGGAGATTTAGGAAATTAAGACCCTGCATATTCATTCTCAATACTCTCAGCTTCATATGTCATTAATTCAACAGAAACATTACAACCTGTTTTCATTGAACAGCTGGTGAAAAATTTCAGGATAAAGAAATGAGTCTTTAATGGGTTTGCCTTTGCAAACTCAGCAATTACTGATCCTACTAGGAGGATGGATACTTGCTTTCTCCTTTGATGTTCTGGATTGCAAGCCATCAACAGGAGATGTTCTAGCACTTGCTGCTTTAGAGTCTGTCGGATGGTCAGAGGCCTTCCCTCTTGAGGCCTTGAATGGCAAACCATACATGGATGTCAGTTTAACATTTGTTACTTTAGAGTCCATAGGTAGCTGTAAGTTATACATGGATGTCAGTTTAACATTTGTTACTTTAGAGTCCATAGGTAGCTGTAAGTTATTATCATTATTAGGTTCAGGGGCTAGAATCAGCTTACCAGGATCTTTATTGGAGAAGTCACAATTGGTTCCCTGATTATCTGCCTTAGAATCAGGCCTACTATTGTTGGCAACTTTTACAACTATTAGATATTAAAACTGACAATTTGATTTACAAGGGTATCTTTTACTGTATTTTTATTTATATGATTTTTTAAAAAATGTGTGGCAGTATGGAGGTTATTTACTATATTTATAAAACTGACAGTGTGAAATTTTAAGATTCTCATGTTATTGGAGCATCTTTTAAAAAGTGTATAAAGTTTTTTTTTTTTCAATTCATTAATAGAATTCATGATGTGATCAAAAAGCATTATGCTACATCTTCTGACTGATAGAATGAGTACTGTAATCAATATTTGAATTATAATTTTATAGCTGACAAGATAGCATAAGAAAGGTTGGAGAATTAAAACCACAATGAAGCAGCAAGCATTTGCTAATCATTATATACTGATCAGCAAAAACGTTTGTATTTTTAACAAAGACTTTAAGTAATTGAAAATATTGTAATGTTTGTCTTAGGATTATGGTTGCCTATAATATCTGGGTTTTTTAAGAAAGATTTTGGACCTGCAAAATATCATATTTAAGTCAAATAATATTCTATATATCATTTTTTCTCTTTCTCATTACTTTTTTCCTTTTAATCATGACTCCTTTTTTTTGTTAATTATTCCTTTCCATTCACTTATAGTTTTTTTTCATAGACTTTTTCCTTTTTCTCTTTCAGTTAAAATCTCCTTTTATTTCATTTAAGATTTCTTCCACAACTATCTCTTTTATCTTTGAATTCTTACAGTTTATCATTGTATTTTGTTTCTTTAATCATTTAATTCCTTTTGATCTATTTAAGTTTTGACTTAGAATTTCCTTAGCCACTTAGCTTTTATGAATGATTCATTGTATTGCTTTAATGCCTCAGAATAACTTCATTAGTATATATATATATATATATATATATATATATATATACTAATAATATATATATATATATATATATATATATATATATTAGTGTGTCTTCAGTTTATATCCTGAGGGATAGTGATTTACTATCTTTATTTACATAGATATATTGGGTCATGTTTAATGCTTACGTGTATATATATATATATATATATATATGTGTGTGTGTGTGTGTGAAATACTGAGACTTTGCTTTGTATGTGTTTAACTATGATATCCCTGGTTTATAGACATGAAACACTTGAATAAACATTTTTATACTTTAAAAGTTGAATACCTTGTGTTAAATTAGTTATATATGACTGCTTTCTACACTAGTAATTAAACTGATTAAAATTGAAACATATGTAAGATGTTTAGTATGAGAAATTTGTTTGTTTACATTAAGTAGCAGTCAGAATTGTTCATGTTATTCTAAAGTTGAAACTTTTTCAAATTCTGACATTTTCTATTGTCATACCTGGTAAACGTTTTTAAATTGTTCAATCCTTCTGCATATAAGTTAATCTTCATTTTAAACTAAAACTCAATAAATTGAATGTGATTTCTTTTAAATTTAATTTTATAAATGATAATATTTTAAAAAATCACATTTAACCTTTTTAAATATGTAAAATCTGACTCATAAATAAGAACTAAGTACATAACTATCACCAATAATGTTAGTGCAAGAACTCTTTCAGAAAATGAATTGATTCTTTTTACATTTTTTTACTATAAATGAAAAAAATTGGGTTAATAATAAATCTATCAAATTCTGCTCTAAAATTTTATATTTGCTTTATAATTATTAAAATATTTGAAAAAATTCTAACACTGCGCCATAAATAACAGGTGATGATGTTATGTGAGGTTCACATGAAGCATCATCAGAAATGAATACTCTTAAAAAATCATATTTTCAAAAATAATAAAGAGCATTGATATTTTCTGACTATCCATAAGATACTGCCCTCTTCAGATTTATTTCCAATTAAAAAACCAATAAAAGTAGAACTTATAATATTAAAACAAACTCTATCGTAATACAAGTTACAATAACAGTAAAACAGTGGTTTAAAACAGCATAATTATCACATTTTTACTGAGAGAAAACATGCATCCATTACTATTAAGTTTAATGTGCAGTAGGGATTGCTTAATAGTTTCACTTATTACAATGATATTTGAATAATGAGGAAATTGTACAAAAACAGAAGCAAAAATGTAATTTTTCTGATCCTTTGGAAAAGATTGATCTAGTGTAAAAAGTCGTTAAAGATTCAAAATAATGATAATTTTTCAATAAAAATTAATAATTTAAAAAAAATGTTATGTTTTAATATGTAATAAATTCTTGTAAGGTCTTTTGTTAGAATTAGTGATTATAGATTTATTTGAAACAATTATTGCAAAAAAAAGTCATTTTTTAAAATGAAAGTTATAAATAGAAGTTTTCCAAAAATAATAACAATAAACATTTATTATTAATATAAAAACGTTAATAAAAGGACACATAATATATTTATAAATATATATATATATATATATATATATATATATATATATAAACAAAATTAACTTTGACTACTATTTATTTAAGATATTTTCTGCAATTCTAACTGAAATTTACTTCACTTTTCTTGACTCATTGTAATCATTACAAACTCATTATAAACGAGTGTTAAGAAAAGGTAAAATAATTTAAATTTAAAATCTATATAACGGTTCAGCATGCTTTCGGCAGAATACTACCAGAATGATAGTGTTGTCATCGATTCAATTTCACCCTAGAGTATATTAAAAATTTAAATTATGATATGGCTTTATTACTACAAAGATTATATGAGCACCCAGAAGTACCAGGCCTAGAATTGAGTGCTCCAAATACTGATATTCTATACTGTATTAATCCATATAGAGCAGTTAAGTTTATAATAAAATAAGATAAGAAAAAGTAAAAAACTTTCAATAAAATTTTTAATTTGTTTCATATTTAAAAAAAAAAACTTAATATATTTTTGTAGCATTCTTTTTTATTAATATTATTTTAAAAACTAAAGTAAATAAAACATTACTTCATACAGTTAAGTGTGCTGATTAATAGCTTATTTATTATCTCCAATTAATATTTTAATGATTTATCATACAATAAAAAGAACCACAGAGATACTCCTAGCCATAATTTTGTGTCAGAACCTCTCACTATATATCACAACCCATTATATTAGGCATTAATAAAATATCAGGATTATATTATATTATTTAATAGAGATATTTCCCCAACCCATTATATTTGCATTAATGAAATAACATGATTATATGCCCTAATAGTGATATTATTAACCCATTATATTGGGCATAATAAAATACCAGGATTATAATGCTCAATAGAGATACTTTACTAATCAATTATGTTGGGTAGTAATAAAATATTGTAATTATATTGCTCAATAGATATATTTCACTATCATAATCAATATATATATATATATATGTGTTCAAAAGATGGCGCTTTACCAAAACCACCAAACAAGTGTAAAATTTGTTTACATAAACGAAAAAAGAGTCAGAATTAACTACCTCTTTCATTTGCTCACCCCCAGATCAGCTGATTTCAAGCTGGTTTGCTCTCCTCAGTGAGGGATAGAGTATAGAAACTAGATCTAAACACTGACTCTCAAGTGTTTATGCAAAACGTTTCTATCAGATTGCAAGCGTGAATTTTTCAGACCGGTAAAGTCTTCAAACTCAGACTAGCAAGCCAGATATTTATATGGGTCTGATCTCAGTTCAGTATCACCATATAATCAAAGTCTCTGCAATATATATCATTGCAAGAAAACTTTAAAGGTACATTTATGAAAAACAAAAACAAGTTACTCACGTAACCTGCTATCACTTGTTATTTATGTTCAAAAGATGGCGCTTTACCAAAACCACCGAACAAGTGTAAAATTTGTTTACATAAACGAAAAAAGAGTCAGAATTAACTACCTCTTTCATTTGCTCACCCCCAGATCAGCTGATTTCAAGCTGGTTTGCTCTCCTCAGTGAGGGATAGAGTATAGAAACTAGATCTAAACACTGACTCTCAAGTGTTTATGCAAAACGTTTCTATCAGATTGCAAGCGTGAATTTTTCAGACCGGTAAAGTCTTCAAACTCAGCCTAGCAAGCCAGATATTTATATGGGTCTGATCTCAGTTCAGTATCACCATATAATCAAAGTCTCTGCAATATATATCATTGCAAGAAAACTTTAAAGGTACATTTATGAAAAACAAAAACAAGTTACTCACGTAACCTACTATCACTTGTTATTTATGTTCAAAAGATGGCGCTTTACCAAAACCACCGAACAAGTGTAAAATTTGTTTACATAAACGAAAAAAGAGTCAGAATAAACTACCTCTTTCATTTGCTCACCTCCAGATCAGCTGATTTCAAGCTGGTTTGCTCTCCTCAGTGAGGGATAGAGTTTTCTTGCAATGATATATATTGCAGAGACTTTGATTATATGGTGATACTGAACTGAGATCAGACCCATATAAATATCTGGCTTGCTAGGCTGAGTTTGAAGACTTTACCGGTCTGAAAAATTCATGCTTGCAATCTGATAGAAACGTTTTGCATAAACACTTGGGAGTCAGTGTTTAGATCTAGTTTCTATACTCTATCCCTCACTGAGGAGAGCAAACCAGCTTGAAATCAGCTGATCTGGGGGTGAGCAAATGAAAGAGGTAGTTAATTCTGACTCTTTTTTCATTTATGTAAACAAATTTTACACTTGTTCGGTGGTTTTGGTAAAGCGCCATCTTTTGAACATAAATAACAAGTGATAGCAGGTTACGTGAGTAACTTGTTTTTGTTTTTCATAAATGTACCTTTAAAGTTTTCTTGCAATGATATATATTGCAGAGACTTTGATTATATGGTGATACTGAACTGAGATCAGACCCATATAAATATCTGGCTTGCTAGGCTGAGTTTGAAGACTTTACCGGTCTGAAAAATTCACGCTTGCAATCTGATAGAAACGTTTTGCATAAACACTTGAGAGTCAGTGTTTAGATCTAGTTTCTATACTCTATCCCTCACTGAGGAGAGCAAACCAGCTTGAAATCAGCTGATCTGGGGGTGAGCAAATGAAAGAGGTAGTTAATTCTGACTCTTTTTTCGTTTATGTAAACAAATTTTACACTTGTTCGGTGGTTTAGGTAAAGCGCCATCTTTTGAACATAAATAACAAGTGATAGCAGGTTACGTGAGTAACTTGTTTTTGTTTTTCATAAATGTACCTTTAAAGTTTTCTTGCAATGATATATATTGCAGAGACTTTGATTATATGGTGATACTGAACTGAGATCAGACCCATATAAATATCTGGCTTGCTAGGCTGAGTTTGAAGACTTTACCGGTCTGAAAAATTCACGCTTGCAATCTTATAGAAATGTTTTGCATAAACACTTGAGAGTCAGTGTTTAGATCTAGTTTCTATACTCTATCCCTCACTGAGGAGAGCAAACCAGCTTGAAATCAGCTGATCTGGGGGTGAGCAAATGAAAGAGGTAGTTAATTCTGACTCTTTTTTCATTTATGTAAACAAATTTTACACTTGTTCGGTGGTTTTGGTAAAGCGCCATCTTTTGAACATAAATAACAAGTGATAGCAGGTTACGTGAGTAACTTGTTTTTGTTTTTCATAAATGTACCTTTAAAGTTTTCTTGCAATGATATATATTGCAGAGACTTTGATTATATGGTGATACTGAACTGAGATCAGACCCATATAAATATCTGGCTTGCTAGGCTGAGTTTGAAGACTTTACCGGTCTGAAAAATTCACGCTTGCAATCTGATAGAAACGTTTTGCATAAACACTTGAGAGTCAGTGTTTAGATCTAGTTTCTATACTCTATCCCTCACTGAGGAGAGCAAACCAGCTTGAAATCAGCTGATCTGGGGGTGAGCAAATGAAAGAGGTAGTTAATTCTGACTCTTTTTTCGTTTATGTAAACAAATTTTACACTTGTTCGGTGGTTTTGGTAAAGCGCCATCTTTTGAACATAAATAACAAGTGATAGCAGGTTACGTGAGTAACTTGTTTTTGTTTTATTTATATATATATATATATGTGTGTGTGTTTTGTGCACAGATAATAAATTATCCAAAAGTTACAGCCAAGTGCTTTCAGGACAGTTTATAGTCCCATATTCATGGCTACTGGAGTTTAGTTAAGAACTATAATATTAATGCAAATTTATGCAAATTCGTATGAAAATGCTACATAGACCATTTTTAAAACTATGACCTTAGAATTTTTATTTAATCATCACTTTCCACATTTTTATGACTCTTTAATATTGTTCATTCCTACTATATGGGATTTTTGTTTTTTGTTTGTATTCATGCTAAACATTATAGTTTTATATCAATTATTTAATGGCTATGGTCCTTTAACAATTAACATTGTCTATTAATTCTATATTGAACAATATTTTTCTTTTCTGATTTAAGTTTTATACAACTTTTTTTATATTTCCTCTTTTTTTGTATTCATACAATTCTCAATTTTCTATCATTTAATGTGCAAAGATTTTTTTATTCTCATCCATGCTTTACA
>JAQFVV010006278.1:4245427-4397927 GCA_028023455.1 Epiperipatus broadwayi | reverse complement strand
ACTAAGAGTTGAGCCTTGTGAAATGAATTGGGTAGAGATGAATGATGAATAACTATCCCATTGAAAGTGATATGTATCTCTCTGCTCTGCAGTAAGTTGATAATTAAGTAAAGCAGAGTACTTGGAATGGGAGTGTTAGCTAGCATATCAATCAGAATGGGAATAGATACAGAGCCATATGCAGACTCAATAATTAGCTGAACTGCAGTTGAAGCATTGTTTGGTCTTGAACTGAGTTCAAGACAGCTTTAAACATCAGAGCAGCCTGTATGGCAGAAGAACCTTTTTTTTGAAAACTGCATATGGAAATTAGAGGAAGTATTGTGGCTCTAGATGATCCTTTACATTTTTTCTAGTATTTTAATTCTCAGTGGACCCATTGAAATCAGATTTATTATCCTTATTGTTGTTATTGTTGTTGTAGTAGTTAATATTATTCTAATTATAAAATAAAAAATAAATAAAAAAATTACCAAACAATTTTTTTGATTTTTCAGTCAAAAGCTGTGTATTGTTGCAATTTTTAAAATCCGCATTTATTTATTTATAAATAATTTTATTGAAAAAACCATATGTAATAGTGATACAATTGTAAATCAAAAATAATAGTTATCCATGTTAGTCAGGCAACCAAATGTTCTGATGTGGTTACTGGTGTTGTTAATCCAGCTTAATCAGGCTCCACGTGTTGTCAAATAAAAATCTGGAAGAGATTATTCTGTCCTTATGGTGAAATTCCTTTAGCTTGGAAATGAATGTGTCTTCAGGCTTGGGATGAGGAAAGGTAAACTTGTTGTGACATCTGGCCAACCAGATGGCATAAGTCAGAAAGGTTGAGAGTCTTGTGGTGACATAATCCCTGGACAGGAAGCAGCATTTAATATTTAAGATTTTGTTCAGGGAAATGTGGCAGTGGTAAGTAATGAAAGTTCTGATTTTGTCATATGCTGGGCAATCATTTATCATATGATCAAAGGTTTCACAGGTTCTATGGCAGTTGTGACACATAGGATCTATATTCTTGAGGAATCTCCTGTAGTGCAGGAACCAGTTTGTCTGGAGTGAATTCAGGTTGATTTTTATGAGAAAGTCCAGGAACCTTGGCTCCAGCTTAAGATGCTTGAAAAACCTGGTGACCACATGATTGTTACCACATAGGTAAGGAATGGTAGAGTTTTGTGTGGGAAAAAGCAGGCCATGAGCATCCCAAATGGAGATTTTTTGTCTGAATACTAGGGAAGAGTGGCCATTGTGGGCGAAAAGGTAGTCAAGTATCTGATTTAGCCAGCTTATCTTTGAAAGTGGAGGTCTGTCAGATGGAATGACTGGTTGTTCCACTACAATCTGGGGAAATTTCTTTTGTAGGATGTGGATCAGAGAGTGGCACTTTTGGTAATATATAGAAAACGTAGCATGCAATGACATACCATTATTTTTACTATGTCGCTGCATGCGTTCAATTCCTATGGCCGCTGTTTTACCATTCCACAACAGCCATGCACAGATTCGGTTGATTTTGGTATTGAAAGCCTTTGTCATGTTAATTATGGGTAGATAGTAGCTAATCTTTGCCATTACCTTGATATTGAAGAGAGAGATTTTCCCTTGCAGTGATAAATAAACCTTGGCAAGGTTTTTAACTGTGTTGGTGGCGGCTTCAATGATGGAATTCTGTATTTGTATCGACATGGCTTGCGGTGACTTGTATATGGGAAACCCCAAAAAGTTTTGGGGGTCTGCTGAGAAAGGCGATGATATCTTCTTGCCGGTGTTGATTTTCCATGCCGATGACTTGTTGAGGTTGAAGGAAAGTTTGGAGGATTCGGAAAATTTGTTGATTATTTGTATGAGAGGTTTTAGATATTTTTGGGAAGGTAAGATGACAAGAACATCATCCATGTAGGCAAATGCTTTACAGTGTTTCTTCAGCTGGGGTATATAGATATCTGGAAGTTCTGCCTCAATCTGTTTAAGAAGGGGGTTTAAGTAGAGTATAAATAGGAGACCGCTAAGTGGAGATCCTTGGGGTATGGATTTTGAAGGAATAAAACCATCTGTAAAGAAACCATTCAGGGAAATGTGGACCAATATGTTGTTTAGTAGATTGTCCAATATCTGAATGATTTGAGTAGGAATGTCTAGTGCTGAGAGGCAATTGAGCAGGATGTTGACATCTACAGAATCAAATGCTTCAGAGATGTCTAGCTGAACGGCAATGGGTTTGTATAGATTCTTGGATCTGATATGATCACAGAGAATTTTTACCTCCCCGATTGCAGAGAGTGTGGATATTTTAAATATTTGTCACATCTACTAATCATAATTATTCAATACTCTTTCAAAAAAAAAATCGAACGGAAAGTAAAATCATTTTATTGTTATTATAATATATCTATTACATTAGTATCTTAAGTGGCAGAATAAATTATATATTATTCTGAAAAAAAAATATTCAAGACTTCTCATAACATATCTTCCTTTCAAATTAAGTTAGTTTCTCTTTTGAGAAAACTGTACTAAAGTTATTTTGATAAATTGATTAATCATATCGTTTTTGTGATAAAGCCTATATTTTGAATTCTAATTTTTATGAATTTCTATAAATCAGAATCTTCATCTCATTTTAATCTTTCTCTGCAATTAAACTGTCAATTATTTTATATCTTTTCTGTTTAAACTAAAAAATGTTCATAAAATGTATGTGTATATATATATATATATATTCTAACCTCCCGCCGCGCGTCTTCACCCCAAAAATATACTGTTTATAATGAATATTCCAGGTTCTAGCTCAGTTAACAAATAAATAAATGAAATATTCAGCATTGATTAAAATGATTACTAGCTCTAATTTCTAAAATATAAATAGGGTTCAATTTTAAAATGAATTAACAAATATTTACTATTTTCATGAGACATGGAGTGACAATACGGGGAACGAGATAGACTACATTGAGCCATTATCCACACGATACGAACTCAATGGCATAAGAACACTATTCCCCCTTTTTACTATACCAAAATAACTAATTCATAGTATTCTTCTGACTTTCTAAGCTCTATGCACTACGATTAAAATAATAATCATATCTTAATCTTCTTTATAACAAGAATCTAGCTTAATTAAATAAAATGAAGTAAAATAAAATAAAATAAAATCTCAGGTTCATAAATTGTATTCTAACTGATTTAAAATTACGGTAGCAAAATATGAAAAGGGAATTTTATGTCATAATCTACTACACAGCAACTAACAATAATAATAAATAATAATAACAATAATAATATAATATAATCTTATTTCTTCCTAAATGAAATAAATAAATACGTACATGGTAGTATTTTTAATAATCTGATAACAGAATACGTGTGGCAACATTAGCATATAATTTAATGTAATATTGTGGCAACCGACTTATGACCAATAAATAATATAAAATTATGATCTTTTAATTTTAACATACCAATAAATTCTCAAAAATTATTATAACACTTTTATGTTTACCTTTTGTGCAAAATCTATATATCTGTTTCAATTATAAATGTATCGTGATTTCATGCATCCATGTGGAGAAACAACAACGCGGACACAAAACTTTTAAAATAAATTTAAAACAAAGTTTATTAACAACATAAATAAATTAACAATATTTTACATTATATACATTGGATATCCCTTACTCTCCTATCTCATCTTAGTTTACTAGTTTATAAAATGAAATCCAAATACTATTTATTTTTCCTAGTTAAATCTTATCTTTTTAACACTTAAGAAAATACAGTATTATTACTTGATTTATTATCATGGTTAGCTTGTTACAAAATGCATTTTTTATATGCTTATCACAAACACTTTGCATCCCTAATATTATTAAAATTATATTTTTAATTACAAAATTTACATTCGTAGTAAAATTCTACAAAATAACAAATTTTAGTTTTATATTGGTTGTATGGAATCTTACAAAGTCAAAACATTGTTCTACATTCAGTATTATGTTTTTATTATTCATTATCCGATGTTTATTAATCCTAATATTCTCATTCAAGCCTTACTTCGGATGATATAATTACAACTATTAATATACCATGCACAAGTATATGTTTATTATACCTTATTGAACTATTTTCTTAATAAATATGCAATACTTATTTTCTAAATATTATTTTAACAAAAAATTCATTCAAATTTTATTATCACTTTTAAATACTTGGTTTAGATTTCTTTTCAAAAATCTTATATTCATTTCCGAATTAATTTTACAATGTATTATATGATTCTTTCTCTCTTTATGATATTTTGGACTTTCAATTTTAAAGTTACACAATTCTATACATTCCAGCAAATAAACTATTCTTACATAAACGATAACTTATCTTCAGTTCTATTGTATTCATTATTTCTCTGAAAATATCTTTCTGACCGATGCAGATTCAAGAAATAAGGATAGTGAAGATAGATGCATAGGATCAAAATATAACTAGAATATTACTCGTCATAAACCTTGACAATCATGGCACAGTGAATTAAAAGACACTATAGAGGAGTGACCTTTACCTGTCTACCAACCTCTATTATAGGAACGATGCTAAAGCTATTTCTTCAGATTTATTATAACATCAAAAAGTTTAAAGATATGCAAAAAAAAAATACTGTCCAAACTATATGTGTTCAGTCATAGGGCTTAGTTAACTATACTGAAATCACACAAAACTAAATATGATCCAAATCCTTTATTTTTCCTATTTCTTAAAAAAAAACATCATCTTGGTTTCCTCTCCACTAGTACTTCCAAGTCACTATCCGATCTTATTTCTCAAGATTTTTCTATACTGTACATCGACAAATACATATCTGCATTTCTAACAATAATAAAATTCATTTATTTCAAAACTATTCCACTGTTCTATAAGAAAATCTTTTTACTACTTTCCTCGTATATTTAATCATATACAAACTATTTTAAAGTATCTGAATACTTTATCACATGAAAGTTCAAAAGAATCACACAATTGTTCTGTTAAATTATATTATTAATATACTTAAAATAAATTATTGCATGCATATTCCGAATTACTCCTATCTCATTATATGTTTAAAATGTTGTATAAAATGTGTACATATAATTTAAACTTTCACACTTCATTCTTAATCAATAGATGATCTAAAAAAAAATACATTATGCATTATAAATAAATATCAATATTACCAAACGATCTTTATCTTCTCGATCGCGTTCCATAGGCTTCACCATCCATTTGATTCTTGTAGATATAAGACTCACATACATACACTTTATTTTTAAACAATACTTCTAATAATTTTATCAAGCTATTATATTTAAATCTCAATATTATTAAATTTATGTTTATATGTTTTCCCTAATCTCACATAGCATTTTATATTCTAAAATAAATTAGTAAAATATTTAAACTATATTTACTGTACTTCTTTATCAAACTTTCTTGAAAACCATTCATATTAAAGCTAAAAAAAAATGTTTATTATTTCTTCTTCAGTCACTTCTTGTTCAATTTTAAGGCAAAACAATTATTGTTCTGTTTAATAAATATTCATAGACGACAATCCTTGGTTTTTCATAATATTTAATACAATTATTAATTATGATATTAGTTAATCCCGTAAAGAAAACGTCTACATATTCTCTTCTAATATTTTCTGCTAAGATTTTCCCGCGCGACTTTTATGATGCATCTTCTAGGTACATTGCTTTAAATATTCAGTAAATGTTTCAGTTTCCATGGATCCATTTTCATTAATTAATTTAAATTTATATTTTCTAAATCAAGCATTTCTCCATTGAACACTTTATAATATTTTTTCAATTCTTCTTAGAGAAAGTTTTCTGTTACTTTTCCATAAAACACAATAGCTCTTTCATCTTATTATTCTGTAACTTTTTTCCTTCTTTTAAAATTCTGGTACTATATTTTTGTAATGTTTCCTTTAAAAAGATAAACATTCTTTTTACTCATTATAACTTTTACATAATTTTTTTTATATAATAAACGCATCTTAATTTTTCCATAGAGAAGAATAATAAAAAAAAAATTGAGAGTAGCCTTATAAATTTGTGCATCATAATTTTTCCTGACGGCAAATAACTTCTCTTTTAAGTTTTCCATATAGTGTCCTAATTATATTCCTCTGAGTTACAATAATAAGTTTTTGGTTGAGCATAAATAAAGCTGTATCAAAGCACTTTCCAAATATTTTTCCTTTAACAATATTTTTATATACTGTTTTCTGTAGTATTTCCATTTTCACTGTAAGGTTTTGGCTAAACTTGAATAAAATTACTGGTAAGAAAACTTTTAAAAATTAGCCCTCCATGTAAAGGCAGTCAAAATATTATATGTTAAAAAAAAACTTTTAAAATAAATATAAAATTTTAAAATTATATCACTTTTCTAGCTTACGGTCTTATTCAGCTAAAAAATATGTTACTCCCTCCTTCACTTACACATTACTTTTTTTTGCTCCATCTAGTTCTTATATTTTGTCTGCTAAAATACCTCCATTGATTGGTTAATGACTTTTTTTTAGCGCGAACAAATTTACACATTTTTAGTTTTATAACAGACTAAATTTTTTACGCGAACAAATTTACACATTTTTAGTTTTATAACAGACTAAATTTTTTAAATAAGACATTTATGACGTAATGATTTAAATATTATTTAGAATGTATTTTTTAACTCAATTATATTTTTATCAAAATCATTTAAACTTTAAAACAATTATTAAAATATCATTTAATATTTCAACTTTTACTTTAACGATCGATAGCAATTATATTTAGTTTTATATTTCACACACTTTATTATTATATTCTAACAAGCGTGTGTGTGAAGGTATATAATATACAGTCACATGATTACTAACTTTATCAGATGATTTTTTAATTTACGTCTCAGTCTAAATTACCAAAACTGATATATTTTATAAAAAAATTTGGAAAATAATTTAAACTTGTAGAACTAAATATAATTCTCATCATCCCAAAGTTTATTTTAAAATATACTCTATTAATTTTGACTATTAAATATAATTATAACACTACATATAGCATTTATTTAATTTATTAGTTTTAAAATATCATACTCGAATTATTAATATATTTTTAACTATTTATAGCTGTGTTATTTTATATGGCCAGCTTTTATAACCATAAGCAAGGATATAATTAAGCTTTATTTAACTGTTCCTTTTAAAATAATCCATTACACTTTTATATACCAGGTATTTTCAGCTTTAAATTGTACTATAAAATCTAATTATCCTACTATTATTTATATATCATACAAACATATCTTAAAATTTAAAATTTTTTAGCAATTGACCATTCTACCCTATTATGACCTATAGATAAGGGCACAATATATATATATATATATATATATATATATATATATATATATATATATATATATATATATATATATATATATATATATATATATATATATATATATATAAGATAAGGGCACAATATATATATATATATATATATCAGAATATTTGACTCTAACAGTCTATAAATATAAAAATATGTTCTCTCTTTAGATTTATTATAACTGCATTTCTATTTTTTTTGGGGGGGATGTTTTAATGTGTATAATTTTAAAATTAAATTATATTGAGGGATATTGACGGTATATAATATCTATATTAAGTTTATTTATATATATATATATATATGATGAAAATATTTGTATTATATATGTGTATTAAACGTATATATTATATAGATTTATTACATGATCACCATCTCTTATACTAGAACATAATTATTAAACAAGGCAAAACTCTCCATGCAGTAGTGCCACCCTGTGCCAACCAGAGTAATCAATGGATGCCAGAAGGCTTGTGCATAAAATCCCTATCTAGTGCCTACTCATCAAATTTCCCCAGACTAGTTTCTGGCTTGTGACCTTCATCACTGAGGAGCCTTGGATCTGAGAGCACTGCACCTAGATCTTAGGATCTAATGCAACCCTCCAGCAGCCACCTTTTATTTTTACTTAACTACAAAACTATGAGAATGGAATTAAAAATGCAATAATATTTTCAATCTAAGCTCAATAGCTTATATAGTCATATGGGTCTGAACTCAGTTTAGCACTCATACATTTTGGTGCTGTTGGCTCTTTAACAACCATAGCCACTACTATTCTATTAGGCAGGATTGGTGTTAAACCACTAAACATCATATTAACTGAGTTCAGACCCATATGACTATGTAAGCTATTGAGCTTAGATTGAAAATATTATTGTGTTTTCAATTTTATTCTCATAGTTTTGTAGTTAAGTAGAGATAAAAGGTGGCTGCTGGAGGGTTGCATTAGATCCTAAGATCTAGGTGCAGTGCTCTCAGATCCATGGCTCGTCACTGATGAAGGCCACAAGCCAGAAATTAGTCTGGGGATATTTGATGAGTAGGCACTAGATAGGGATTTTATGCACAAGCCTTCTGGCATCCATTGATTACTCTGGTTGGCACAGGGTGGTACTACTATATGGAGAGTTTTGCCTTGTTTAATATAGATTTACTACTGTCCATGAATTTCAATATTTGCATATAGGTCTGGGCTCCCTATTATGCATTTAGTATAAGGTATTTGTTTTTGAAAATATGAATATTTTATTTACCTTGCTGTGAAATTTAATACGAGCTATTTAATTTAAACTATAAATTTTATTTATAAATTCTTAGCCTTTTGAAAATAAGAACTTCTTACATGTTTTAAGTTGGAAACTTGATCATTATATATTTAATGACATTTCTATAATTTACTTTCTTATTATTAAATTTATATATATAATATTTAATATAAAAAGTAAAGGCAAAAAGATTATATATTGAATATAATAAAGTATTCAGTGAAAATTTTTTTTCGTAAATCAAAATGATGCAAGCATTGATAGTTAATTTTTTTTATAATTAAAATATATTGGAAAATGTCTAAATTGTATAAACGAATGTGCTTTAAAAATAACAAAAATCTTTAGTTATTATCAATACTTTTTCAATTTTAAATTTATAATTTTAGTTTTTCACATGCATTAATCAATGTTATAGCATTTTAAATAGAAAAATTTAGTTAAATAATCTATATTATATATTATTATTATTATTATTATAAATTCAATATTAAGTAATTAATTCACAAAAGTTTTTAAAAATAAGATTTCAACAACATTGAAATAGGTTGTGGTTACATGTGGTCTTGATTTAAAGTTTGTCCCGAGTAACATTATGTGTTACTTCTATATAAAACAGTTATAAATGATCGTGTTGTTAGAAAATCTGACAAGAAAGATGATGCATTATATTAACATTATGAATCATTCACTGAATTGCTTTGTTGTCATTTTGGTGTTACATTTACACTATAATTAGGCCTAGGATGGCTATTCTATAATGTTTGTAAATTTTGCCATCATTTAAGGGAAAATTTTGATTAAAATATATATTGACTGTTATAAATTCAAGCTAAAATATCTAGTTTTAAATATCATTCGAAGAAAATTAAAGTCATGAGTTCTCTAGAGATATGCATAGTATTGCATTCAAAACTAGACATTATGCCTGCCTGATCTTAACTTTTGTTAAACCCTAGAAATTGAAAATCACACGTTTACACATAGCTGATTTCCTTACTGATTTTATTTTTTTAATTAAATAACATAATTGGTTTTCGTACATATATGGTATTCATATTCGGATTGTATTTAAACAAATTTTTTTATCAAAAAATATAAAGTTAAGCAGAATGTGACCAGTAGTACAAGAAAAAAATCCTTTTAAAAAAGTAATAGCTATTATTTTTTGCCTTTTTATATAATTATAAATTGTTTTTTTTTTTTTAAATTTCAAAGATTATATTCATTGATTTGTATCCACTACTAATACACATTACTGACAAAAATTTGATTTAGAAAATGCAGGCCAAAATATACTAACATCTAATGGTTTTATCAGATTGATATTACAGGAATGTTGTGAAAACTTTCATTTTTATTGGAAAGATGTTTTTACTCATCCTATTAATTGGAATTTAGAAGTCTAACATATAATATTAGTAACCTCATTAAAATGTCAGGGGTTGGTCATTTAGACATAAATTTTATATCCACTAAATTGATGTAAAAATGACATGATCTTATGGCTAAATCTTCTAAAGTTTAAATTCTCCATATTTTTTTTAAAAATTTCAGATCTTTCTTAGACAGAAATCAACTATAAAAACCACTGTTGGTTTTGTTTCAACCTGAAATGAATCACCTTCTATAGTCCATAAGAGGATAGACTGTCTGAAAGCTGCTGTTTTTAGTACATTAAATTTGTTGTAGCAAGAGGTAATTAAAGATATACTTTTCATATTTGTTAAAGATGTCCAATATAATGATTCTAATTATATTTCTTTATATTCTATTTTGAAATATGATGACTTTCAATTATAATAATGCATATGCCAAAAGATTATTGGAAATGATCCAACATGAATACCAGATAATTATGAAGCATTTGTATCAAAGCAAAACATTCTATTCCCCAATCTATCTAAATTGAATGTTCCAGCCTGCTTAGCATTATATACTATGTAATGTTTAAATCCATCTGTTCAAGAAATTAACAATCTGCTTGGTCCTCAAATGTATATCTCTAAAAATTATCATGAGATTTGAAATATCCTTCAGGGAGGCTTATATGTATTACATATCTAAAATTATCTAGCCAAATTGTGATAACAAAATCACATGAATTACCTCCAATAAAAAATATTTCCTTTATATGATTGTTCAAAGCAAAAGCAGCCATTCTAAGTTTATAATACATTCTATCAGAAATCAAGCAAAATACAAGAAAGTTTAAAATGGGCTTTATTAGAAGAATGACAGTAACCTGAAGTATAACTACATCAACTTTTAGATAATTAATTAATTCATAGAAATTATTTTTCTTTATTTTTATGTACACTCAATGTTAAAGTGGAGTAATTCTACTATGTTTTCTCTTTAATAACTGCTATGTAAAGAAATACTTGACATGTAAAGTGTTCATGGTTTCTAACACCATGTAATCAGTTTTTGTTTAAAGAGATTAGGTTTTTTACCTCTGTAGTCTAAGTAAGCATATCCTCCCTAATACAACTACAATTTAATAGCCTTAGTATTTATTTTCATAATTTGTTGTCTTTAACCAGAAGTTTGGCAGAAAACGAAAGTTTTTTTCTAATTGAAAAACAACCTTTTGATTTCTCTTTGAGGAATTAAAAGAAACTAAATAAAAAATTACTAATGCCCACTTCATACATTCACATATTTGCTTCTGCTATTACTATATAATTATTTATATAGATAAATAATGTAGATGGGTTTCTCACCAACATGCATCAGTGGCCATGATGAGGTTATTGTTCTAAGGTTAAGATCTTCCTTCATAGTTGATTGATATTTCTCAATTGAAATATTACTGGAATTTAACTGAAGACAGAATGAATGAATTCTTTTTAAAAACAATATTTTCAATCATTTCAGACAAAAGTAAATCATGGTTCTTTTTCCCTGAGGATCTAAAATTATAGCCAAAGCAACAGTTAATGACTGAAAGTAGTGTGTTTAAAAATCCCCTGATTGCAGACCCAGAATTCTATTCACAGATTACCTTTCATTTAAATTCTTATAACTGCAAAGTACTTTCAAGTAAAGAAATATTGCATAAATTGAAAAAGAATTGACTAATATTAAATGGCACATTAATGGATTTTGTGGAGTTGGATGAAAATTTAATACATGTTTTTGATCAAATCAAACAATATTGTTAAATTGTTATAGAAGAATTTAATATTAGAACTGATAAATGATTGAAATATCAAAGGGATTTGTAAATAAATTATGGTGATAATAATGCAAGAGATCACAAAATTGTGGAGTTTCAGGGAAAATGTTGTGCTTATAAAATATCTATTTCAATGCTAAATCAAAATGAATATTTAAGCATCCAAATGAAGGTACAGCAGAATTGAAACATGTTTGGATTAACAGAAAATAAATATTTCAGGATTGTAATCTTCATAATAGATTCAACACAGATAGTGAGCATCAGTTAATAAGATGTAAGACATATGTTAATGCAAAACTAGAGAGACAAAAACTATTAAGGAAGTCAATATTAACTTGTGACATTTCTATCTTCAGAAACACTCTAATGAATTTAAATTTTAACACATTAACAGATTTTCAGTATGGTTTAGACTTTAATGAAATTATGGCAACAAAATAGAATATTTTTATAAAGATGTATAAAATACTTTTAGTCAGATCACACAACATCAAATTTTGCTAGAAGACTTTAGTACTAGAATTGGTAAAAAAAAATTAAAAGATGAAAGTGATGAGAGTAAATTTAGCTATGGTCTAGAAATGAGAGAGAACACAGACTTAGGAGATTCACCGAAAAATAAAAAAATAATATTATATTTTTTCTTCCTTTGAGAAAAATGATAAATAAAAATGGATATGGAAGCATCCAAATGAAGCTGCAAGAGAAGTGGATTATTTCTGGACTAACTAAACATTTGTATTTCAAGATTGTAACATTTTTAATTAATTCAATGAATGAGATGTAAGCCTATGTGTTAATACAAAACTATTAAGAAAGTCAGTATTAACACTTTTAGAAACACTTTAAAAAATTTAAATTAGAATTTCTAAATCATTTGAAAATATTAACAGATTTTAGAAAATAATTCAGAAACTGAAAAAAATGATAGCTTATATAAAATGCAATAATTGCAAGTAAGTTTTCTATTCAGACTAAAACAATATATATAAAAAAAAGAAATATGAAAATTTTTAACAATGGTACTTTAAAAAAAACTGATATCTACAGTTTGTAGACTTAATAATGATATAAAATAATATAATTGTGAAGTAGCAAGGAAAACTATAGAAAATAAAAATATAACATCTTGTTATTGAAATGAAAACTATTTCTGCAATAAGAAGAAAAGATAAAACTATCATTAAAAAATGATGTCACAAAAAGTATAGAAGAGTTCCATTATATATATATATATATATATATATATATATATATATGGATCGGTTGGTGATATTTATCATATGTATAAAATATATATATATATATATATTGTAACCCCTCACACCTATCACCAACACTAACAATTACCCGGGGGCGCCAATTCTATGGATCATAGAATAAAATATTTATTTAATTTTACCTAAATCTATTCATGAGGCTCTTAATTAAAGCTTTCACCTAAACCTAACTCAGTTGAGGGATACAGAGGTGTATGAGGTGTACAATGTACATTAGATGTGGGAGAAAATATTATTACTAATAGGAATAAACATCTACTAAGTTCTATGCTAGACAAAATTAAATTGGTAAAATTCTACCAGCTAAAATTAACTAATAATACTCTCTACTTCACCTCCTCCCATCATCCATATGCATTGAACAACCTCTACCATATTATACAATTAAACTAATAACTAAAATAAAATAAAAAATAATATTTTAAAAATTGTAATGTATAATTCACTAGATTTAAACTCAAACTAAACTTATCATTAATAAATTTCAATTAATCACTACTCTAATCTGGATAAATGAATTTATTATCTAATCCAAATTATATATTGAAGATCTCAGAGAATTAACTTATGATTTGGCTTGATCTAACATTTCTATACCTCAAATTATTATTTAAGCTATGAAAATAATATTATAAACCAAACAATACCCTAATTAGATACTTACAGTTAGATAATGAAAGAAATCGGGCACATTTTGATTTCAATTCATCATCTAAACAAAAATTAAATAACAAAACCCTTTTAAAAATAATCAGTAAGTAATTGGCATCTCATATAGTGCTTGAATCAAGGAAATAAACATCATCATATCTTGAGATTTATTATAATTAAATAAAATACAACTCATCATCATCATCATCATCAACCATTATCAATCCACTGCAGGATGAAGGTCTCTCCAAGTTTAATCCATTTTATCCGATCTTTAGCTTCTCTTTTCCACAACACCCCTGCACATTTGTTTATTTCATCCATCCATCTCACATGTGGTCTCTTTCTGGGTCTTTTACAATCTCTTGGAATCCAGTTTAAAATTTCAATTGTCCATCTATTATCATTTCTTCTAGCAATATGTCCACCCTAACTCCATTTCAATCTTTTAATTTTTTCAATAAGGTCAGTAACACCTGTTTGTTGTCTTACCCATACATTGCGTTTTTGATCTCTTCTTGTTACTCCCAACATACATCTCTCCATACTCCTTTGAGTGGTCTGAAGTCTTTGTATTGCTCTTCTATTAAGTGTCCAAGTCTCAGATCCATAAGTAAGAACTGGTAAAACACATTTGTTAAAAACCATTCTTTTCAAACACATAGGCATATTTCCTTTTAATATCAAGTTATTTCTACCAAAAGCATTCCAACCAAGTTTAATTCTATGATTAATTTCCTCCATTATGTTTCCATCTGTATTAATAATCTGACCTAAGTATTTGTAACTGTTAACTTCTTCTAATTCTTCATAATCAATCTTTATTTTCATATTTTGAGCAAATCGATTAAACATTACTTTAGTCTTTTTAACATTTATCTTTAGTCCTACTTTTCTACTTTCATCTGCTAACTCCTGCAACATTTCCTGCAGCTCTGAAGCATTATTTGCAAAAACAACTACATCATCTGAAAAATCTAAATGACTTAAATACTCTCCATTTACTTTCATTCCTTTAGTTTTCCATTTTAATCCACAAAATACATCTTGCAGCACTGCTGTAAAAGATTTTGGAGATATGGAGTCACCTTGCCTTACACCTTTCTCAATGTTGATTTTTCCAGTATCATTATGTAATCTAATTGTTGCTGTTGCATTTTTATAAATATTCTTTAAAATATGACTATATCCTGGATCTATACCTTGATGATCCAATGCTTTAATCACTGAAGAAATGTGTATAGAATCGAATGCCTTTTCATAATCTACAAATCCAAAACATAATGACAACTCATATTCATTTGTCCTTTCTATGACTTCTCTCAATACCTGGATATGATATATTGTACTAAAACCACTTTTAAATCCAGCTTGTTCTCTTGGTTGGTGGAAATCCAAAGTTCTCTGTAGACGAGTTGTAATTATCTTGGTAAAAATTTTATACAAAACTGATAAAAGGCTGATAGGTCTGTAATTTCTAATATCTTCTTTATCACCTTTTTTAAATATTAATATTATTACTGCATTCTTCCAATCTTCTGGTACATCTTTATCATTTAGACATTTGGTATATAACTTTGCTAAAATTGTTTCTATTTCTTCACCTCCTTCTTTTAATATATCAATTATAATTCCATCATTTTCTGGAGCCTTTCCTTTCTTCATACATTTAATTGCATGTCTCACTTCTTCATTTAAAATTCTGGGCAATTCGGAAGATGTAATAGATATAGGAGGTACTTGTTCTTTATTACTATATAATTCTTGATAAAAATCTTCTACCAATTTCATGATGTCATCTCTCTTTTTAGTAATAATTCCATCTTTTTTTCTTATTGCAGATATAAATTTCCTACCAATACCAAAATGTTGTTTAACATTCTTGAGACTTTTATTTTTTTCTACAGCTTTCCTTGCTATTTCACAGTTATACTTTCTTATATCATTTTCAACTCTTTTCCGTACCATTTTACAAAATTCGAGATATTCAATTCTTTTTAATACATCATTTTTGTATATCTTCATATTCCTTCTTTTCTTCATAAATTCTCTAGTCTCAGTAGAAATTTTATTAGTCAATTGCTGCTTTTTTCTACCAGCTATCTTTGTTGCAGTTTTTAAAAGTGTATCAGTTATTTTCATATTAATTCCATTCAAATCTGAATCATGTTCAAAATCTCCTAACACTCGAAACCTATTTGTAAGTTCTAATTTAAATTCATTAGAATGTTTCTGAAGATTAGGAATATCAACTGTAAATATTGTTTTTCTTGATAATTTTTGTCTCTCTAGTTTTACATTAACACGTAACTTACACCTTACTAATCGATGATCACTTCCTGTGTTAAATTTATTAAGAACATTACAATCTTGAAATATGTATTTCCTGTTAGTCAAAATATAATCCAATTCTGCTGTACCTTCATTTGGATGCTTCCATGTCCATTTCCTTTTAACATTTTTCTCAAAAAATGAATTCATAATATAAAGTTTTTCTTTTTCTGCAAACTCCACAAGTCTATGTTCTCTCTCATTTCTATTACCACAAACAAAATTACCTACAGCACTTTCATCTTTCATTTGTCTACCAATTCTAGCATTAAAGTCTCCCATAACAATTTTAAAATGTTGTTTACTCTGATCAAAAGCCTTTTGTACATCCATATAAAAATATTCTACTACTTCATCACTATGAGAACTTGTTGGGGCATAAACCTGAATTATCTGCATTTGGTATCTGCTATTAAGTTGTATAACTAATCTTGCAACTCTGTCCGATACACCATCAATCTCCACAATATTGTTCTTCCACTTTTTATTTATAATGAATCCTACTCCACTTGTATTTCCAATATGTGTGCCTTTATAATAGAGTATATGTCCACTTTTTAAATCAATTGTTTCTTCACCTTTTCTTCTAACTTCACAAAGTCCAATAATGTCCCATTTAATATAAGACAATTCTTCTTCTAATTCTTGCAATCTTCCTTCACTTGAAAGTGATCTGCAGTTGTAAGTACCTAAATAAAAAGTCATCATCAAATGGCAGCCTGGGTCCACAATCAGGGGATTCTTAGCACCCTCTGCCTTCGGCCACCAACCGCTGCCTTGGTTGGTGACTTTACAGCCTCCTGGGAATAAGGGCCATGCTTTATTTTTGTCTGTCATAATTGTATATATGTATTGGAAAAATATTTATCATTTACACAAACATTCATTCTGCCTTATCAGGCACTGAGAAGAAAGACCATGGTGTTTCTTGATCTTAAACTCAGAGGTAAAAAGCCAATAAACTCACCATGCTGGCTAATGCATGTTGGTGAGCAGCCCATCCATGTTCGTGTACTATATGAATAATCACATAGTAATAACAGCTGCAACAACAAGAACATATGGAGTGGACATTAGGAATTTGCCCTGCTTGGTTCCTTTAAGGCCTCCAAGAGGAATCAAAGGGTCTCCTCTCAGTTAATAGCAAACTCCTTTCTGCAGCCAAAAAAAAAATACAACTATGTTACATTAAATAAAATAAATGTATAAGCATGTGTGGAAGTGTGAAACACGAATGAATGTTAAAGAAGAAACTCTAAATACAAATTTAGATAACAAAATATTTATTAATCAAATAGAAAATAGTTAAGTCAACATTTACTTTTCTTTTATTGGTATGAACAAAAATTCCAAAGGGATTTCATATCATTGAGTACAGGTTATACAAGAAGATATAATACAACATGATTCATTAACCTTTACATCTACTATATTTCATTCATCAGAACATTTTGATAGATTGGTAAACATTTTATTTGAAACATTAAATGAACTAAATAAGTCCCTATTATTTGCTATAAGAAATGGCTCTTTAGCTATCAGTGATTTCTGATAGACTTATACAAAAATAAATATGACCTTAAACTTTTAGTAACTAATTACTAAAATATCTTTTATTCAGCCTTTTTCTGAATATCACTCATTTATTAACTAAAAGTTTATAACAACAACATAGATTAATATTCTAATTACTGAACAAATTAAGATTTTGCATTGTTACTTTAAAATTATCTTAAATAAAATTAAAATAAGAGGATTTAAACTAGGAATAATATTGGAATATTTTACCAAAGAAAATAAATACTTGTATTAATTAAATGTATTTTCTTTTGTAATTTTAAGGTACAGTATACACCTGGGTCTCATTTTACACGATAGATAGGTTCCTCAGAAAACAAGCGCAAATGAAATCGCGCAAAAATAGACGTATAACTTACATTGAAAAATGGGGGATGCGGTCTGTGATTTTTCAAAATTCGCATAAAAGCAAAGCACCAACATAAAATTACTTTAAAATTTGCACAAAAAAAAAATAAGGAAATAAAATATGACTAATAAAAAATTTCAAATTTGAAAAAAATTGATACAAGACAAACTTTTTTTAACTATAATATTTAATTTTATTCAAAATAATATATTTTTATGCGTAATTTACTGTACAGTAATTTATATTTTTTTATACATGTTTTAATTATTATGATTTTCTGGTGACAACATAATTAATCTTTGAGACAATGATTTTTTTAATTGTTTACGAAGCTCGCGATATCCAGATCTACAACCATTTAGCTCTCATTGAAATTTAAGAGCATGTTAATGTTTAGTGTCATTAATAAGAAAATAATAATTGATTATGTTTTTTTTTAGAAAGCAAAAACAGAATGTGATTTAAAATGCAAAATTAACACGCACAATGTTTGAACAAATTTACGTTATAATCTTGTAAAATTTAATATGTGTATACATAAAATGTGGAAATCATGATTTTAATTTCATTATTGCATAAAATCTTACTATTATAAAGCACTGAAAATATTGAAATTACTAAGATGAAAGTAAAATTTCAATAATGTGCTATTACTGTCAATATAGCGTAAGTGCACGAAATTTATTATTTAAAGTAATAGCGCATTATCGGAAATCGACTTCCGGTGAAACACGAATCGCATAACTTTAAAATCGTGTTAAATAAGTCCGCGTAAAAAGAGACCCAGGTATACTATTGAATAACTAGGTTCTGCTTTGCCAAAATAAAGTAAATCTTTGTATTCATTAACTAATTTCCTATCTTTGCTTAATTATTTATGCAAATTATGATTAAATGATAAAAATCAATGAGATGAAGCTTAAATGATTACTACAAATGTTTAAACATGATAAGTAAAGTTCTACATTAATAATGATTTTTTTTTATATCTCAAAATTAACAATTTGTGCATGAATCTGTATTATGCTGTGTGTCAAAGACAATAAATTCATAATGTTAATCAATCTAATCGGCTTGCTTATGATATTTCAATATGATCATAATATGGTTGAAAGTGAAGATCAATCAATCTTTATTTATCAACTATAATACAGCTGTTTTATAAGACACTATACTTTTCTTTTATTCTACTTTTTTATCATAAACCATCAAACCCTAGGCTATAGCATAAGCTGGAAAACATCCAATACACACATGGGATAACAGATTTATATAATTCAAAACAGGTAATACCACAATAACTTCCAAGTCTACCTTTAAGACTAAATAATTGGTGGAATAACTCATCACCAAATGAAAATCAGAGAAAGAACATCTCTAGCTTCATACACATTTAATTCAATATATCAAATATAAAAGGAGAACTCAATCCACTCCTATCAATATACTCCAATATGTGGATAAGAAAAGGAATATTCAATTCCATACACTACACTATACTGCACTGGGCAAACTACCCATATTAAATATTCAACTAACAAATACACTGATTCAATCCCATAAAATATTATAAACATTGTAAACTTTATAGCATATAGCCACAAAAATACTTTTCATTCAGTCATAACAAAGAAATAATAATTCTCTCTTAAACAACTTTCTAATTTTTCAAAATGATTGATCATCTTTTTCTTCTGAATCCGATTGATTTAAAATCATTTTTACTTGCAATTACATATAATTATAAATAATTTTGATAATAGACACACACACGTATAAGCATATGATATACAGACCATTTAAAATCACAGTAAGTAAAGAATTACTGTTAAAATATTAATTATTACTGCTAGAATTAATAAAGAATAAATATCTCATATCTGACAATATTTAGGACCTGGTAATATTCAAAGAACAATTGGAAAATAAAATAGTAATTACCATGGACAAAGCAAGATGAATAATTCTTTTATAATATAATGCATTAATATTGGCATGAATCTGTAGTTAAATTGAACCTAAATGAATAATAAAATTGTATGTTAGAGATGAAATAATTATTGAAAATAATTATTTTCTAATTTATAAAAAGAAATATATTCAGTAAGATTTGATATAATGAACTCTTTTTTTAAAATAATTATTCACCCTTATTAATCTATAACTGGATTCTTCCATTCATTTATTATGTGCATGGATTATTAACACACACACGACCAAATAATAACAATAATAAAAATAAAATTACCAGCATAATGTATTTTTTTTCTATTATGCTATTTGAGACGTTCTTGAAGAGCAAATATAATAATAATACATATAATAAACATATTTAAAATAATAAAACATTCCTTAACTAATACTAAAGCTATCTAAAATATCATTACATAAAATAAAGTTCTTTTCTTTTTTTCTTTCCAAATGAAATGAAACGAAAATTTATAAAAGTTTTTACATGACTTTCCTTGTCATGTTTTCAAATAGATAAGGAAAATAATTATACTGTACAAGACAAATATTAACACAGAATGGCACAATTCCTGCAGAAAAAACAAAATAATATTATTTTTCTTTGTTGAATCCATATGAGCATATTCAATGTTTTTAGTTATCAACTAATAAATTTGCTATTAATGTTGTAAATAATGAATTTCCTTAATTAAACAATATAGTTCATAATGCAAGTAAAATAGAAGTTTGTACTTTATTCCTAGGATATATTTAACATTTGATTTTACAATCATAAAGCCATTCAGAAATATACGTAATTACTCAATTAATAATATTTATATAGATAAACTCATTGGTAATATTAATACAGCAATGTCACATAACTTTATACCATTTATAATTTCATTCTACTAGGCTAAAAGAACAAATAATTATTAAAGTACATTTAATGACATATTTAATCTTATATTTTTCTTTTCCAAAGTTAAAAATATAAATAATTACGCCACCGCTATTCTAATATATATGACAATAAAATTACATATTCCTTGTGTATATTTTAAATTTTGAGTTTTCTTTTATATTTAGCATAAAATTGGTTCATTAAAGTTCTGAGCATGTTCAATGACAGTTCAGATCTTTCCCACACATAAATAAAGCACGTAGCAGTTGTTCTCTTCATAGTATAATTAAAACTTAAAAACTTGTTATAAAATAAACAAATATTTTTTTATCCTTCCTGTTAATTTTAAATTTAAATAAAACAATTTTACAGTCCTATTAAGCATTCCCATTTCTTAAATAATAATTTATCTTGAATAATAGAATATAACACTTATGTGTACTTTAGCATAATGTTGGGACAATTTGAATAATCAGCTGGAGCAAAACTGATGTATCTTTTAGTGGTTTTTAAGTACACATTTCGCAAACAAATAATATACTTAAATTTTTAACTTGAACTCTGGAAGAGAAAAAATAATTTCACTATTAAACTTTGCTAAATAAATTAGTTATAGCTGCTTTTGGTTAGCTACAACTGTCCTCATAAAAGTTGTAATAATTTACTCTGACCTCTTCAAAAGTAATAATAGTCTGCCCACTTAAAAGTAATAAGTATTCCTTTTATAAACTTTTTTAATAATCATTACATCATATTGTTTCCCTTCCAATTGTTTACGATAATGTTAACATCATCAGAAAAAGATTGTCAATTGCTCCTCCCCCTTGCAAACCTACTTAAATATGCAACACTTGAGACATGAAAAAAAAATATTGAATTAATAATTAAGTGTTTTTAAAGCAGTAGAATAAAATTGATGACAATTGTTTTAATAAATAAAATATTTTACAGTATTTTTAATACTTTTATTGATATAATTAAATATTTGAATGTAAAGTGGGGTATTTAATGGTTTAATGAAACTTATGAATGAAAAATGAAGTTGGATAATGCATGAATATTCAGTAGTAATATACTATGGGTATCACACTATACTGACTGAAATGACAATGTGAATGATGATGAGTGAAACATATTTTACTGTTTATGCTATAAATTTAAAATGTACAAAACAAATGGACTAGAAAATCATTCTAACAAAACTAAACACTGCCTTATGAACAAATAAAACAAGTAAGTATCAACTCAGACTGTACTGATTATGCATATAACAAGCTACTCCCTATTCTATCACACTAAACATTTAAGAAATCTGTTGATTATACCCACACTTACTATTGATTATAGTTTTAAGTCAAAATAAAAAATTTAAAAAATTTCACGTTATTTCATTTTTTTTAAAGAGGATTATATCAGATATTACTGATATACTACCACACTACTACAATGACTATTTCTGGTGCCAAACCAGAAGGTCACAATATATATATATATATATATATATATATATATGTGACCTATATATTTATATCTATCTATATTTATATATATATATATATATATAGACTTATAAATCCAATAAATAATATTATATTTCAACCAGAGGACTGGTTTTCATCAGAAAGAAAAAAAATACACAGTAAAATGGCGATAATCAAAAATTACAGATTTGGTAAAAGATTAAAAATTTAACAAAACCCCCCTGATTGGTCACAAAATCTAACACAGAATATCTACCCAATCAATGACAAAATTCAAACAAAAAAAAAACTATATTCCCTCCTAATCAAGCTTAAATTCTATTTAAATTAAAATAAATATAAAAATAAAAATAAAAAATCCAAAATTAAAAATTAAAATATACATATGTGCATACATAGAAAAATTAAACTATGATCACATACAAAAAATAGCTGTGCTCACATTAATATTCATTAAAAACTAAAATACTTATACATTTTAATCAAAAATTATAGTTAGTGCAAAGTACAATAATTTATAACTAATTATTTATCTATAAACCAATTAAACACAGATATTAAACATCCATGTAACCAATCTTTACATAAAAAATCTCATATAAGAAAATTTTCACATAAAAAACACACATATAGAAATCATTTAGGAGACCAGGTAACCCAGAGATGTAATAGTTCCAGTGTTCAAATTCAATCCATGTGGTTCTAAGGTCTTGAATTTAAAAATAAAAAAACTCTCCTTTTGTTTCCTCTCCCTTGTAGAAGAAAAACCTTCCTGAAGAATCACTACTTTTAAATCATCAATTGAATGATTCGGTAAGTTAAAATGTTTTGAAACCAGTCTATCTTTATTCTTATGCAAAATGTCAAATCTATTATTAGTCATTCTGACATGTAAACTATTTGCTGACTCACCTATATACTGGTTTAAACATCTACTACACTCTATCAAATATATCAAATTAACACTTTTACGTGTAACATAATTAGGAATATACCATTTGAAATTACAATTCTTAGTACTAAAGACCACTTTTGTCACAACAATATGTTTACATGTAAAACATCTTTTATCTTTACATGGAGAACATCCTTTTTCCTGTACAGAACTACTAATAAAATTTGTTTTGACAAGTATATCTCTAAGTGATCTATGTTTTCAATATACAGCCTTAGGTGGATCAGAAAAAATAGATTTTAAATAATCTGTGGACTGTAATATGTTAAAATGTTTTGCCAATATCCGGTTAATATTAGGTAAATCTCTATTAAAAGTAAGACCCAATGGTGGAACATCTAATTGTTTTTTACTCTTTTCAGATAAAAGAAGTTTCTTTCTATCAATTAAAGAAGATCTCCTTACTGCATTATCCAACAATGTCTTAGGATACCTCATATTGAGCAATCTATTATATAAAATACTATTATTTTGTTGAAGAAATTTCTCATCATTACAAATCTTCTTCATCCTTAAAAATTGACTATAAGGAATATTAGCTTTTAAATGTTTAGGATGGTTACTATAAAAATGTAGATAGTGGTTATTATCAGTTGGTTTCCTATATACAGTAGTAGTAAGAACTCTATTAGTGTAAATAACTTCAACATCAAGAAAATGAGCAATTGATTTTGAAAAATTCATTGTGAAATTAATATGTTTATTAAAATTATTTAAATAACTTAAAAAATTATGAAGTTCAATTTCTCTATGTGGCCATATCATGAAAATGCCATCTATATATCTAAGCCAAATGTGAGGTTTCAGCTTAGCATTATCAAGTATAGAGGACTCCAGTTTTGACAAAAAAATATTCACATAATTTGGTGCCATCTTTGTACCCATTGCAGTACCTTGTTTCTGTAAATAGTATCTAAAATCAAAAGTAAAAAAATTATTTCTTAAAACCAAATATATTAATTCAACCATAGTAGTAATAAGACCATGATCATACTCTCTATCTTGTAAAGCACATTTAATAGCCTCAACTCCATCATCATGAGGTATATTTGTGTATAATGATACAATATCCAAAGTAACCAAAAAACAATCAACTGGTAATTCAGATTTAATATTTTCTAACACACAAAGAAAATGAGTAATATCTTTAACATAAGAATTAAATGATGGTGGAATATGTATTATATTAGTATAGACCAACATTTTAAAGGAAGTGAGACTTGCAATTATCCCTATGAAACAGGAAAATCCTTTAGGAAGTGATAGAATTATAACTGATATTCTAATAAAAGGATGTAAAAATCAATATAAACTAGGAAAATTGTCAAGATTATATATCAAATCTCTAAATAATAAAGATATACTAGATGACTGAAATAATGCAATACATGATAAAGAAGATATTATAAATTAGCAACCTATCAGTCTTCTGTTAGTTTTATACAAAATCTTTATAAATTTATTTAATGCATACTAAGGCAATAAACCTAAAGCTTGTGTGGTTAAAAATGTGAAGGTAGGGACCTCTTTTCTTCCAAAGTGTAAGCTTGTGGTTAAGACCTATAGAGGTCCCTACCTTTGCATTTTTAACTGCATAAGCTTTAGGTTTATTGCCTTAGTAAATATTACTTCCAAAATCTTTACCAAAATAATTACAACTCATCTAAAATAAACATTTAATTCTAACTAACCAATGATTTAAAGGTAGACTTAGCATAATGGGTCATACTCAAATATAGAAAAAAATGATATAAAAAACCAATGAATATTAGTTGTCATTATACTTTGGATTCGTAGATTATAAAAAGGCATTTGATTCTATATGCATTTTTAAGGTAAGTAAAATATTGGAATATCAAGAATTAGATCCACAATAGTGTCATATTCTAAAGAATATTTATTAAATACAATGGCAATGACTAAAATACATGATAACACTAAGAATATTAACACTGAGAAGGGTGTATAACAGAGTTATTTTATATCTTCAGAATTTTTCACAACAGTTTCACAAGAAATATTTTATCAACTAAAATACTTGAGAGTAAAAGTAAATTGAACTTTTTAAGTCATATAAATTTTGCAATTGGTGTATTTGTTTTTTAAAAATAATGTCTTCAGGTAGTCATAAAATATTGCAAGAATTACCAGATGAAATAAAAAAATAGGATTAAAGGTAAATGCTAAAAAGTTTAAAAATAGTGTCCCATAGATTTTCTCAGAAAAACAGTAAGGATTGATAATTATAAACTATAAAAAGTTTACAAATTGCAAATAACCTCATCAAATTATTAATACCATTGAAGAGATAATAGACTAAATTAATTATAGAATTTAATTTTGATGGAATGCTTTTAATAAAAATAAGATAATATTAAAAGATAGTATATATCTATGTATTTTAAAAGTATGGTTTTTAATAAAAGTATTTTACCAGTTCTTATTTATGGATCTGAGAGTTTGACACTTAATAAAAAAGCAATGCAAATACTTCAAACTACTTTTGAAGTTTGGAAAGATATATATTAAGAATAACAAGAAGCTATCAAAAATGATATACATGGATGAGAGAGCAAGCATGTATCAATGACATTATTACAAAAATTAAGAAACTAAAATGGAATGAGAAGAAATAATCCCAGGAGAGATGATAATAAATAGACAGTTGAACTCTTAAAGCAAATTCCAAGAGATTGTAAATACCTAGAAAAAGATGTAAGATGGATTGATGATATAAAATAGTTTGCTGATGTGATATGGAGAAGAATGCTAGAGATTGGGAAAATGAACAAAATTGAAAAAACCTTCATTCTGAACTAGATTGATAATGTTTGAAAGTGATGATGATGAATCAGAAATTTACCTAAATGATGTATAATTTTCATATGGAGACAATTTGTTCCAGACATTATTGCATGCTACTTACATCATGAGGGAATGCAAGGGCTATCATCAATCTATCCCTCTGCTATCAATTTAAAAAAATATTTCATTATTTTAATGTTTTGAATTCAATCAGTTGTATCCTACCTTGACAGATATGATTATACCTAATGTGTAAATATGTTTCTAGTACTTTATTGCATACCTATTTGCTCTTTGATTAATTGTCTCTCTTTTGTAATTAATTCCAGCTTATTGGTCTTAAAAAATATTGTGATTGGATTAGTTTTTTGCTATACATTTATATTAGAGTTTTGCTACAATTGTAATTAGTTATTTTTTTTTTAACAATAATATATAAAAACTTTGGTTTAGTAATTAATATTTTAAAAAAATTCAGCAAACATTATTAGCCAGTATTGGACAAAACAAATTTCAATAGCATTTAAATAAATAAATTTAAATATTGCTTTAATAGTTTATTTTTGAACTGAAACGCAGATTTGAATCTTGAAATGGACATATATGAATTAGTTTTAAATAAAAATGTTATTTTACCTAATTTAGTATATGGGATAGATGTATTAATTTCTTGCTAAATCTAAATAATATTTTGGAAATACTTAGGCTATAAAATTCAATCCGCATATTATTCACTTTATTGAATGAGCGGATGCTGAGTCTGCTATTCTAACATATACCATCAATGATTCCAAATATGAAGCAAATGAATATTAACATACTTCATGAAAAAGTGTATTAATGCATTTGAAAATATTTTATGGAAGAAGCAACCATCATTTATATTATTGTTTCAAAAACTGTTTAAGAAGATGCAATATTCATTGTTGAAAATAAAATGAACATTACAATGTGCCAAATAAAACCAGTATGGATTTGTTTTTCACAGATTGGTTAGTATAATCAACTTTTTTTTTCTTGAGTTATAATGGTTATCTATCCCTTTTTTTTTTTTTTGATAAATTAGAATAGGTCAGTCGATATATGAATGATTACTAGTGTAAACACTGAAAGAGAGACCATTATTGTCAGATGATTAGGATTTTAATACTTTAATTATTGTTTTATTTACTTAACAAAAATAACTAAAAGTGTAGAAATTCCTATACTAAGTTTATTAGGATAATTTGGGTTTTTTTTAAAAAAAATTGACATTTGTAATAATAGAACTGGATGCGATATATGATCCCCCCCCCCCCCGGCGCCACTCTGCCCTACACCAAATGACGCAGGTTTTGTAGATCTAAACCACATAATTCATTAGTTAGTAAATTGTTGCAGGTTAGAAGTACTTTTTTTTTCCATGTGTCATAGCTTCGGCCGGGACAACCGTCTGCAACCAATTGCTTGCTTGCAAGGCAGCTGCGCTGACCTCTCGGCTAACAACGCTTGACTGTTTTTTATATTAAGAAGTTAAAATATTTCTAATAGTCATTTATTCAAAAATAAAAAGGAAATTTTTATCTGTATAATGTGCTGCATATGAACTCTTTATATAAAAAATTTAAACCAAGAATTATCACTTGTTGATATTTTTTTTTTCTTTTGTCTATAATTGGAAGATTAATTAATATTCCGCTTTCATAAAATTATCGGCAATATTTAAAAAAAAATTATATATATATAAAAGTTTATGCAGTTTAAGAAAATATTTAAAAATTGAAAATAACAAACTGAGAAACGCAGTACAAAAAAATATATAAACAAAATAAACATTTAATTACATATTTACGTCGCTTTGTTTTTAAAGTTTTATTTTTTAGGCATTATCAATAAATCAATGTTTTCTCGTCTTAAACAAATGTAGGGTAAGAAACAGTTTGGGAAATAGTCACAACCTTAAATTCTATTCTTCGGATTTTATTTAAAAATAAAAATCGTTTACCAATCAAAATAACTAAATTGGAAATTATTAGATATACAAATGCCTGCATTTTAAAATAACATGCATTGCTCATCAAAGGCGGATGACAAGACTCAAGCTGTCAAAAAAAAAAAAAAAAGCTCAAAGCTTGCATTTTATGGATATTTATTTTCAAACAAATATATGATTGACTGGGTTGACCGCCGATCTGTTATCTGAAAGGAAAATTTTAAGCCTAATTAAAATTTGATACTTTTTACTTGACTAGGATTCAAAATTATATTATGTATTATAATGTAAAAGACTTTATTAATTAATCATAAACCGCTACATATTAGACAGAGTTTATTAAATATGAACTGATAGATTAAGACTATTAATACGATGCTAAACAAATATTAACTATTAACAATGTAGATCATATGTTTGTATTTCTGCGGAACTGCAGAATTAAAGGTCTTATAGAGCAAAAGTCAATTCTATTATTTGCATGCATAAACTTTATATGAATTTTCTTGTGAATTCCAGGCAGTATACCATTCTATCATTTTTTATTACCTTGCATAAATATTCTATCGACTTCAAAACAAAGCATATTATATGTCTGTGTTTACTGATTTGAACTTTTAAATATGATTTAATTTTTTAGCATTCGAATGCTTAAACAAAGTTTACTTTGATCTACAATCGAAATTATTGTCATCAAATCGTTTAATGTTTATATGAAAAAGAGAACTTTGTTATACTTTTCTATATTGTTAATAATGCAGGGGCATGCTTTGTAATAGTATATAGAATTACTAACCCATGTAAAAGATTGTCATTTTAATGAAGACTCGTCCATAAAGTTTTTGTAAAAATGTTAGTCTATGTTAATATAATTACATTTTGCAAAAGTCTAATGAAAGATTAATTAATTTGAAATGAGGCTTTTTTTAATTTATTATCTTTTATTACTAATCTTTAATTTATGTCTAGATAAAACAGATATATTTATAGATATAATATTTAACGAATATTTAGATATTAAATACATTAGTATGTCAAGCATTGTTAGCCAAGAAGTCAGCGCAGCCGACTTGCAAGCAAGCAGTTGGTTGACCGATGCTATGACATATGGAAAAAAATACATATATTAGTATTCTTTTTGATTGCATTTCTCTCTTTACTTTTTACAGTAAAACTTGATTGACTATTTATAATGGGAAAACTCCACATACTAAAATTTTAGCACATATATATAAAGTTTAAAAGTAAAATAAAAAATATTTTTCAATATTTCGATTTAGTCTGGTGTTACATTGAGATAAAATTTAGTAATCTGTAAAAAAAAAAAAAGTATTTTTTAACAGTAATTCTCTACCGATTTTCTTTCTCTCTCTGTTTTTTCTTTATATATATAGCTTAATTTTATTGATTAATATATACATGTTAATTTAAAGATTTTTATGTATTTATAGGTAGTGACTGGTAAATTAAATTATCTACTTTGCATAATTATTATGAGCAAATGTTTTAAAAAAATTATTTTTAAATAAATTATTAAAAGTATTGTGTTATTTATAGTATAAATTAGTATGTTTAAATAAAGATAATTCTGAAATCTAAACATTTACAATAGTCAAATCTGTTCGATTTAATGCAGTGGTAAACAAAATACTTAATAACTGGTTGTTAATGAACATATAAAAAAAGTATTTTTTTAATATTCAGCTTTATAACTGCCTAGCTTCCTTTCAATGTATTGACTATATTATATTCATGCCAAGAATATGATATTATAAATACACCTGGGTCTTGTTTTACACGATAGATAGGTTCCTCGGAAAACATGCGCAAATGAAATCGCGCAAAAATAGATGTAACTTTCCTTGAAAAAGGGGGGATATGGACTGTGATTTTTCAAAAATCATATAAAAGCAAAGCACCAATGTAAAATTACTTTAAAATTCGTGCAAAAAAAAAATAAGAAAATAAAGTATGACTAATAAAAAATTCCAAATTTGAAAAAAATTGATACAAGACAAACTTTTTTAACTATAATATTTAATTTTATTCAAAACAATATATTTTTATGCATAATTTACAGTAATTTACATTTTTTATATGTTTTAATTATTGTCGCTATTTGCCAATAAACAGGTTCGTTTGCAAACTGATAAAAAATCAGATTCTTCACAAGAGGAAATACAACTAGTGCCAATGTCACTCTCTTGTTGTGTTAATGGTTTTCTGGTGACAACATAATTAGTAATTAATCTAAAAATTAAATTCTTATTTTTGTCTTTAATTTTTTAATTTTCAATTTTAATTGTGCCCACTGCTATTACTCACCTTTTAAAAATAAACTTGCGGACACTAAATGATTACATTCTTTTTTAAAAAGCAAAAACAGAATATGATTTAAAATGCAAAATTAACATGCGCAATGTTTGAACAAATTGACATTATAATCTTGTAAAATTTAATGTGTGTATACATAAAATGTGGAAATCATGATTTTAATTTCATTATTGCATAAAATCTTACTATTATAAAGCACTCAAAATATTGAAATTACTAAGATGAAAGTCAAATTCCAATAATATGCTATTACTTTCAATATGATGTAAGTGGGCAAAATTTATTATTTAAAGTAATAGCGCATTATCAGAGTTTGACTTCCAGAGAAATGTGAACCGCATAACTTCAAAATCACGTTAAATAAATCCATGTAAAAAGAGACCCAGGTGTATATCGAAGCATGCTAGGCAGAAATAAAGCCGAATATTTAAAAAAATATCTTTTCTGTATGTTTATTAACAACCAAGTATTACATTAGCTCAGAAAAAAATAAAATTAGTAACAATTAAATTAATAAAATATTTAGTATATTTTAAACAATTGTCATAAATCTGAGTAAAAAGGTAATCTTATATTGAAATAAAAAATATGTGCAATCGGAACATGTTTCTAACAATGGATTAATTCAGACATCTAAACATTTTTATTTACATATAAATTTTATTACTATTGTGGCAAAATGGGATGTCTGTTCATTGCAATTCAAGGATATACTATATAATATTTCATATATTTCAAACAATTTAAGTAAAACAGTAGTCCTCATATTTAAATAAAAAATATTTGCAATCAGAATGTGTTTCTAACAATGGAATTCTAAGTATTTTTATCTTATATATAAAATCCCGATTTTCTCTGTTGTCTTATTGGTGAAGGTATGAATGTTTGTCCAATTTCCCATATCAAATTCACAATGAGGCATATTATTCAATGAAAAAAATTATTTACTCTGCCATTATAATGCTGTCAAATTCATACATCAAATAGAACATGTAATGGGGAAATTTCTCATATTTATTTAAAATCTTTTGTTTAATTTACATTAAATCTTAAAAAAATTTGTTAAAGGCATCAATTAAAAAACAATGACTGAAAGCTTGGAAGAAATAACACTGTCAAGTTCATTAATGGTAATGGAGCAGTCACTACTTCAGCATTCGACTGGTGTCAGACAGTATGTTTGTTGACTCCCAAAAGGATATCTGGACCCCTGATCAAGTGAGATAACTCAGCTATTGTTTACATATTTTGCAGTAAAGGTTTCCAGTCAGTTGTAGAAGTACCAACAAATGCTGATTTGTAATTTAGAATTAAGGCACTCCATGCTTTCATGGTCTGTTAATCCCCTAATATAGTTCAGATGAACAATATACTCAACAATGTTTAATAAAAAAACATATGTGTACATTAAATCTTAATGAACCAATTACAAAAAAATATATTTAATAAAAAAATATTTCTGTATTAATAAATGATAACTATTTATAAATCCAATAAACATCACATGCAGTGCTCTCAGATCCAAGGCTCCTCACTGATGAAGGCCATGAGCCAGAAATTAGTCTGGGAATATTGGATGAGTAGGCACTAGATGGGGATTTTATGCACAAGCCTTCTGGCATCCATTGATTACTCTGGCTTGTACTGAATGGCAATATGTATAGAGAGTTTTGCCTGTTTTAATAATTATTTATAAAGCTAAAGAAACTATTGTATTTGTTTGTGAAGCTATCAAAAAATCATATATATATATATATATGTTAAAACGAAGATTTGCACGGGTTAAATATATAAAATACATATTTTGTGGGTTCATCCGTGTTAAAAACTTTTAATATTAATATACTAACATTTCGACTTGGTCACACAAGCCATCCACAGAGTTATAAAAGGTAGAAAGACAGTTGTAGAGGCGCTACAATCACTGATTTGAATAAAATGTTAAAATTCTACCAATAGCAAAAAATGTTAAATTTAGCAATGTTTTTTAAAAAAAAAATCTTTCCAAATAGGAGGAAGTTTGCATGTATCATCTCACTTATTGATACAATCTGGCCTTTTAAGTATCTCAATGGCTTCTCTAATTTTGCATTGGTAGAGATTATCACATCTGGATATGATCCTGGTACTAGATCATATCCAGATGTGATAATCTCTACCAATGCAAAATTAGAGAAGCCATTGAGATACTTAAAAGGCCAGATTGTATCAATAAGCGAGATGATACATGCGAACTTCCTCCTATTTGGAAAGATTTTTTTAAAAAACATTTCTAAATTTAACATTTTTTGCTATTGGTGGAATTTTAACATTTTATTCAAATCAGTGATTGTAGCGCCTCTACAACTATCTTTCTACCTTTTATAACTCTGTGGATGGCTTGTGTGACCAAGTCGAAACATCAGTATTGTACCGGTCGAAATCCACCACCACTGCAAGTCAAATCAGATTCAAACTCAGCTAGAAATTTAACTGAATTCAAACCCAACTCAACAGCTCAGATAGCAGAAATCGACGGCACAGTGCCATGCGCCAAGAACTAGCTCAACGGTTGGTGAAGACTAGAGACCCTTTTACTGACACGAATATCAATTAACTTTGACTACTTTTAAATCGAATCATATGTATGTTCGGGTTGCCAACACAGACAGCGAGTATTAACATTTAAATAATTATAAAAGAATGATGAACTGAGAAACCAAGTATGTTAGAAAATATTTAATAAGAATAATTTGTTTCGTTTCCATAAAACATAGAATGCATTAATTACCTCTAGTCTTTAAGAGAATTTACAAATATAATAAGAGTGGCGGTCCTTATCATATGCCAACAATTATTACACAACATAGAATTCTATGTCTATGCCCCCAACGAGAAATCTAAAGGCGGATAAAGGTATTCATTAAGAACGGAAATGATTGTTCTAATTTTATTACGGTGGAATGTGAGATTTATTTTCATGTTCGGAAATCTATTCATGAAGAGCAAAACGTATTTTAGGGCATAACGTTAAAATTGATTTGAAACTTATTGAATTAATAATATATTTGAGAATTTGTTCGACTTTAATTTAAATCACTTCATCACGAATTACGAGCATCCGAGCAGGCTTTTCCGGAAAATCCACTTTAAAGACGATTGCTAGTCGATGATCGAAGTCCTATGGCGGCTTGCATTTAACAAGTCTTACGCCCTTTGACTACTATGAAGGGAGCGGAAGTACTTTCTTCTTGATAATTTTAAATAAGAGAAATATGATCACCGACCAGCCTAACGGAGCGGAACATTGCCCTACGTCAGCAACGTTCGATGATGATGACTTGATAGTTATCATTGAAAACTAAAACCCATATAGAATGCTCGACGTGATAACTTGATCAATTAATTAAAGTCAAACGAGCTTTTAACAAACTATTTGAAAGTATTTGTAAGTTATATTAATTATGCCCTAATCATCGTGCTCTTACTGAATCTTAATACAAATAACAAAAGTTGAATTAGAATCTATTTAACCCTTTATCGGCCCTTTTGCAATAAAACATTTAACATTATATTTGAGTTAATAAATATTAGTGGAACGAGAAAATAATATTTTAACATTTTGTGAATATATAAACCTTTGTGTATTAGATAGGAGCTGGGGACATAGGTAAAAAACGGAGCTAATAATTGATTATTAGCCAATTATAAAAATAATAAACGTAATATTTCTTTCGACTCGATGATTGATAGAACTTATAAATTTAGTTCTAATGGGCGAGAATTACTATTTAAAATTAATATATTATTTGCGTGAGGCAAATAGAACAAAGGAGCTCATCGAGTCGAGAGATTATTGGCATATAATTTTAAATAAACGAACATTAATAAAGCACACAAATATATATATTAACTGAACCGCCAACTAAGAAGAGAAAAGTTTAAAGACTAGAGATTAAAGAATTAAGATATAGATTTACAATAGCGTAAATAAAAGGTGTTAGAAAGATTTTTACATTAGAGAATAAAGAGCTTTTAAAAAGGAGTGTAAAATAAAGTTCGAACTGGCCAGAGAGTTTAGAGTTCATGAGAAATATATTACCCTTCCATGCTAGGTTCTTAAGTTACACATCCAAGTCGGTGAAACGTAGGCACCATTTGGTTGATTATTGGAACAGCATTTTTAGTAGCTTTTCACGATGTTAGCAGTCTGATTGGTCCAGAAAGATTCAGCAGCACTATTGAAGATTTCTAGGGACTTCGTGGAACCGTAGCCAGATTCCTGATGTTCTAGCCCTCTATCATGATGAATACAATTTAACATGCACAGAGTTCACTGTACTACTTTACAACAAAGATCCCACACCCCTTCCGACTTTTCAGAGCTATATATACTGTTCACAGATGCCTTCGGCTAGCGCTCATTTTATTATCAATGTGTTTTTTTATAATTAGTTGTTTTCAAATACATTCCCTCGATAAGGCTTTCAAACTAATTAGCTTGAATTCCTTCTCTAATTGAAAATGAATTCTTAAAATCTGAAAATGATTTAATTAGAAAAATGAATCCTTATCTTTTTCCAATTCATAAAGCTTTACTATTGTTTTTAAGAATTTTAAAGCTTATCGAAGGAATGTAGCTTTTAATCACCGAAACTTTACAAATTATTTAAAGGTGAAAAAAAAAAAAAGTATTCCCGACGCAATGAAACTTTCGAACAATTATATATATTTAATACTTACGAATATATATATATATACACAATCCACGCAATTTAATATATATAAATTCATGAATATTTTATCATGAATTTATTTAGAGAATTGATCAAATTTAAACTAAACTAATTAATTTTACTACGCATTTGAAATAAATTATTCATTATGAAAATTAGCGTGGATTGAATGTATAAAGCCCCATTGCATCGGAAATTTAAGGTTAGTATTAGGGTAAATAACATGAAGCTAGGATCGATCTCAGATCCGACTGCTTCAGTATATTAATATTAAAAGTTTTTAATGCGGATGAACCCGCAAAATATGTATTTTATATATATTGAATTTTTTTTAATCACATAAAGTTTATCATTTTTGTAAAAATTATTTGCATTTAATTTTAAATTTGTAAAAATTTAAAAGAAAAAAGATATAACCAAGATGGAAGGTTCAAATCAACCCATTGTGAAGTTTTCTTCACTAATTAAATATTTTAAATGATAGATTTTCATTAATCAAAATATCATCTTATCATAGTTTTACTTTTATAATTTAAAGGCTTTAATTAAAAGTTTTACTAATGGAAGTGATTTGAACCTTATCTTCTTATATCTTACTTTTAATTAAAATGACTGTAATTTGCTCAGGAATTTGGTAATTGTCTCATGTGCCTCTGGGCAAATGAACCAAAGCATTCCAGTAGTAGTTTGGGTGATATAAATAGAATAGATTAGAGATAAGGGATTGTCTTAATCAGAGTCTTGGTTTACAGTTTTTTTTAATTTTACAGACATAGTTTGAAAGTTTTACAGTTTTCACTTTTACTCTCTTTTTGCGCTTAGTTTTTAGAATGTCTACTGAGTAAGTCACCAAAGCGTCTTTCCCTGGGCCTCTCGGAGCTGCCTCTAGTATGCTCCCACAAAACTCCTGCCATGGATGAAAAAGCTGAAGTGACTGAGATTGCTGACCACCAAGCTGATTCCTGCATCTGAAGTTCAGAGAATGAACCTGTTAACCATGCATCCCAAGTATGCTGAGGTAACAGTCCAAGAGCTATTTAAAGTTGTCTATGCTCACCTGTGAATACTAATTAATGTTTTCTTTTATAATTATATATAATCTCTATCTGTAAAAACTCTCTATAATCCTATCAAACATATATATGTAAATGCTTATATCTATTTAAGTTTAAATCTTACATTTTATTTAGTGCGGAAATTTTTATTATTATAATTATTTGCTTTTTATTTTTATATGTAATTTATATGCCAAATCAACTCAACTCTGCGAGCCTCTATTTTAAATTTATCTTTTAAATCCCTCCCCCCCCCCTCTTGCCCGTGCTTCTGGGGATATTTTAATTATGTTAAATTATTTGTTTTAAAGTCATTGCTCACTGGGTTGAGAAATAGTTAAATAATATTTCTGTTTATAGGCCGATTATTATTATTTTAATACTGTCATACATAAATATTTATTGAGTGTAAATTTAATGTTATCCAAGAACGCTATTGCTTAAATTCCAGATAAAATATCTTAAATAATGACCATTTATTTTTATTATGTAATAATCATTTATATGTAGTGCTTTTAGCATTATAGTATTAAATAATGCTTATAGATTCCAAATTCATCTGGGACCCGTTTAATGAAGGGAAATGTAATTGTATGTATTTAAGACATTCATCTAGTTTTAGATTTCAGTTATATAATTTGGTTTAGTCTACAAGTCATGCCATTACAGCCAATTTAAATTTTATATTTATGTCACTAGTTATGTTGATGCCATTAAAGGACATATTATAGTTTCATGGTGTTGCCAGCAGAGGTCAGCCATCATCATTATTGCTTTGTCATAACTTGAGGATCATTAGGAACTCTGAATTCTCCATCTTCACTTATATATGTTTTAGCTGGCATTGGAAGTGCCCTAGGACACCTTTGGAAAGAATACTGGAAGCTCTGCATTATTACCCTATGCGGACAATTGCATTTCCCTACCTTCCTTTTTTTTTCTCTTCAGGTATGACCGTCAGAAGAACAGGCATACCATTTCTTATTTCCACTTAAATGATGAAGGGTCTACTCAGCCAAAATGGACTGAAACTTATATTTTGCTGCCTATGTTCACACCACCAATCGTTATAGTATTTTAGAATCATGCCTAAAACTAATCTATAATGATGTGATATAACTAAACCATTTTTGTTATTTATTAATATATTTAGAACGTCAAAGAAAAGCTTACATTAAGCTATTTTCCTTAGATGAGCGGTTCCCATATGCGTAAATGAATTCTCATTTTATCTTGTAATTCAAGAATTAAAATATAATGTTTGTTATATTGAATACGAAAATATATGCGTATTCAAAATCATTGTTTATAACTTTGTTGTTTAATAATTAATAAATATAACGGATGTCAGAGACCAATTTACCTGGCATCACAGTTATAGATGTGTATATTTTTTGTTGTGATCGAAGTGGCATCGATCATAGTTTGTTAAATGCATTATATTAATTTATTCAAACACTAAAGTGTCTTTCTCGTGAATTCTTTTGTTTAGGTTATTATTTAACCAAAATAGCGTTTCTCTTCCTAAACCCATTTTGTAACTTTTCTTTTTAAACATTGACATATAAATAAACCACACTATATATGTATAAGCTGGACATCCCATAATAATCACAGATGTACGCATAATAAAATTATTCTAGCGTGAACTATGTAAATAATGTACATTTATAATAAGTTGTTTTTTTTTATAATATTAAATTAAAGTATCTTTTAATCATATCCAGAGTTCGAATCTTTACTTTGGTTAGTTTTTAAATATAAAAAAGTTTTATATAATGATGTATTATTTTAGCTCTCTTATCTTATTCGAGGATTCATTCTCAACAGTCCTGGTTCGCGTCTCATGTCTCATAACCGCTGTGTGATGTCCGGTATAATATATATGTAATTATATAACTGAATATTTGTAAATACAGTAACTAATAATTAAAAAATATTTTATCCACTTAGGAGCGCTTTCGATTATCCCAGTAATCTGTTTCAACTAAAGCTTTGAAATGCTAACTTTCCCACAATTCCGTGATCTTAACGTTTGCTGTTTGCCTGTTAATCAATTCATATTTATATTTGTTTATTAGCATAGCTTCTTTAATTTTTCTTTTGTTGTTATTTTTTTCAATTTGCAATATTTTTGCACTGTTAAAATTGTATTCAGAGGGTGCTCCAGTAAATATATAGTAGCACTGTATTGCTGTGAAATATAACATGTATATTTAAAATTTTAAATTTAGCTTTATTAAAATGCTTTCATGGTCTATCAATCTCCTAATATAATTCAGATGAACAAAACACTCAGCAATAATTAATTAAAGAAACATACATTTATATTAAATTTTTAAAAAAATTTATTAAATCAACCAATTAAAAAAAAGTACAAATATTAGATTTAATAATAAGTAATTTTTATTATGAAGAATTTAATGTGAAATAAGTAATGATGTCAAATTAAACTTATCAAAACAATGACCTTTTAAGAGGCTGGGTATATCTGGTTTACATATAAATTTTACTAATTGTTATTATGATTTGGCATCTCAATTGATGAAGCACCTTTATACCATCTGCAACTGCACACTCACATGTAATGTCCCTGCTTGAATGTCATCTATTGTGCTAACAAATACTGATATTGTTGTTGTTGTTGTTATTATTATTATTATTATTATTATTATTATTATTATTATTACTACTACTACTACTACTACTACTACTACTACTACTACTACTACTACTACTACTACTACTACTACTACTACTACTACTACTACTACTACTACTACTACTATTGGTAGTAGTAGGAATAGTAATAGTAGTAGTATTGGTTTGATGATTTGAGTCTAAAATTTTTTGTACATAAGTTTTAATAATATTGTAATTATCTTGGTATAGTACTGATAAAAGACTGATAAGTCTGAAAAGTTTTAATATTTTTTCTGTTTTCTTAAATAACCATATAGTTTGATTTTTGAAACATCTGATATATCTTTATCATTTAGATATTTGATAAATATCTTTGCCAACCATTTCTTTATTTTATATAATATAGATAATAATTACAACATTTTCAAAGCTTTTTTATTCTTTATATATTTAATTATATATCTTATATCTTTATTTAAAATACTTAGCAATTCAAACGATGTTGTAATTATCAGGACTACATAATTCTATGCTCTTTTATATGCAAAAATCTTTGTAAAATTCTTTCTTACATTTCATTATTTTTTGTTTTTTAGTCATAGTGGCAACTTTTCTTGCTGAAATAACTTTCTTTTTAATCTTAATAATTGTTGCATTATTTTTTAACACTTTATTTTTTCTATAACTTTCCTTGCCACTGTTAATTTTTTTTACATCATCATTAACTTTTTTTTTAATTTCACAAAATTCCAAGTATCCATTGTCTCTAAATCGATTATTTAAACTATCTTCTTATTACTTTTTTAATGAATGTCTAATAAAAATTATTAATATACTTCCTTCAAGGGCTTTGTGTCAAAGTTGTGAGGACAGTAAGTTTGACACTAATCAATTAAACTGTAGTAATTTGCTATTTATATATACTGAATAATGATAAAGATATGTGTAAGAGGTTGTGGTCTGAGCCAACTGATGAGTACTGGTTGAGTATGAAATATGGATCTTGGATCATACATATTCACATGTCTTTGGTCATATGTTTATGATTATATCTTTTCACAAGATGTTAAATGTGGATAAAAACCATTCCTACTTTGCATGAGAGTGGTGCAGTAAACATTTTATTACAGAAACATTATTCATTAAAGTAGATAATCTCTAGTTTAATGAATGACTAATAAAAATTATTAATATTATCTTCTCTTACTTAAAGATTTATAATTATCTCTGCATCTGACAGTTATAAAGTATCTTCATAATGATTTCCTGTATGACTGACACAATATCAAAATGCTTTAAGATTTTATAGCTATTTATAAATTCTAGCATAAATCCATTAAAAAAATTCTGAAGGTTGGAAATATCAAATGCTACTATTGTCTTTCATAATAGCTTTTATATCCCCTTTATTGAATTATTAATAGATTACTGTCTTATACTATGTACTTTTTCACAGACAAAATAAATCTATTTCTGCCTTATCTTCACTTGGATATTTTATGTTTATTCTGATTTTGGATAATTCTTTTTTAAAAAAATCATAATATACAGATTTTCTTTTTGAGCAAATTTCATAACTGTTTTACTTCTTTTATTTCTACTTTTATATCCAAATTTTCTATAGCATTTTTATCTTTCTACCGTTTTTCATTTCAAGCAATAAATATAATTTTAAAATAATAGTCTAATAAAAGCCAATAAATCCAAATTAACTGCATTTGAAATATTTTATTAAGCTGAATAATTAATCTTCCTACTTTATCTGATATATTAGCAATCTCCACAGAATTGCTCTCCTACTTTTTAATTATAATTAATTTTATTTTCTTTAGTTTTCAACATGTATCACTTTATTGTAAAATATAAATCCAATTTTAACATCAATTGGCTCAACTTTTTTCTAACTTCATCAAATTTGAAAATTCCTCATTTAATATTCGACAATTCTTTATCCAAATCACAAAATCCTTTTTTTTACTTGGAAGTGATCTACAGTTGTAGATAGCTAACTAAAAAATTATCGATAATACATCGTCTAATTTACCATACCGCTCTATGGCGCTGTTGCTAGTGAAAAACAAATAGATATAATATTACCGCGCTATTTTTCAATTTTTTTGATTTATGTTTTTAATTTTTGGATTTGTTTGATTTTTTTTTTTTTTTTGTAATCAGTTTGATGAATATTTCTTAAAAATAAAAAAAAATGTTTTTTTTTTTTTTTTTTTTTTTGGTTTTTTAAAATATTCTGTCTTTTAATTTTTTTTTTCAAAAAAAAAACATTTCTTTTGTCCGGTCTCTTTTTTTTTTTTTAAAGAAACTTTTTTTATTATTTTTGTTTATTAAGAAACAAAGCTTTCTCAACAGACCTCTCTAAGACCAGTCGTCATATTCCTTATGGCGTTTTGACACCTTTCCCTACTCAGCTCTAATATGCTTCACTGTAAGCTGTTCCCATCTTCAAGAATAAATTAGCCGTACTGCTTGGGAAAAAGCAATTCACAGGCAGCCCTCAAAGCCTATCCCATGAGCGAATGGAACACCTTCATTGCCATTGATGTGATTAACATTCTATTTCAGATGTTTGACAATACCTTAATTTCATTAAACCACCACAAAGACAGTTTTTTTTTTCTGGGTGGGTAAAATATTTCCTTTTTTTTGGTTGAAGGAAGGCCAGTGCATCTGCTTCTGTAGCAGGTAAATCTCAAAACTACAACACTGAATGGTCATCTGCCATTGAACTGTTTTGATCTTGAAAAAGTATCAGAAAGTGTGAAACTTGATCGTGAACTTTGCCAAATCATGATTTACACTTCTCATTTAGTGAATTCTGACCCCTGACAATGAACATAGGGGTGTTTGAGAATTCGTTACAATTTTTACTAACTCACGTCAATTACAATACATTGAAGCAAAAAAAATCTGTTCTAATATACTTTTTGTCATTACAACTACAGAAACCTTCATATCATACACTGTACAATAGTCAAGAGTAATGTCTATAGATAGTGTCATAGACTCATTGCTAATAATGTTCAACATGCTAGAGTTGTTGGGGTAAGGCTGCACTTCAACATCTTAGTGTTTGAACATTTTACAGGCCATAAGATCTATGAGCAGCCTTGTAAACAGCATATTTATGTGCTTTAGCATAGAAACAGTGCAGTGTGAATCAATAGATGCTGTATTACCAAATTATCAACTGAAACAGTCTACTTCTGCAAGTTGGATACTTTTTCATAATGTTTGTCTTCATTCATGAACCACTATCTTTGCTAATGATTCTGAAGCCATTGGGAATAAAGGCTATGATTTAATTGTGTCTGCATTGATTATAAATATAAAATGTAATTACCATTCACATGTACATATACTCATTCATTTTGCATTCTAAAACTTATGAAACAGATAAGAAAAAAAGCAGTGGTGTTTTCTGATCTTGAACTCAGAGGTATATTCATCGCATTGCCTGGTGTAATGTTAATGAGTAGCCATTTATGTTCGTTTAGCATAAAATTTATCACATAACTAATAACATGGAAACAACAAGAACATATAAAGAAGACATTAAGACTTTATCTTACATGATTCTTAAGATCTTAATAAGGAAACATGGATTTCAGTTAGTAGCAAACTCATTGCTCTAGCAAATAACTAGTAAGTATGGTATTAATGAACCATTTTTATTTTTTGTAAAATTACACACTTTTGATATTTGTTTTTATGTTTAACTAAAATCTGAGATTATTTATACTGTATCAATTGCAAAGCAAGTGCTGATTATCTTTGGATAACAATTTTAATAAAAACGATATTAACAAAAAGTGGACAAGTAAGTTAGAAAAAAAAAGATTTATTTTTGTTTACAAATTAAAATTTGCTTGTATGTCTCTAAGATTAAAAGTTCAGAGTTTAAAGGTAAGTTATTCAAAGTTTAAATAATTGAATTCTGATTTTTTTTTTCTTTTAAAAATAAAAAAGATTTAATATTTATTTTGGTAAAATATCAATTTATAAAAATTTATGTTGTAATAATTATTTTTTTGTTATTCTGAGTAATAAAACTAATTAAAAAAATATGATTAGAAAAATAATAGAATACAATTATTATTTTTTTATTCAATGACACTTTTTTATTGGAAGCTGTCTTTTGTTTTACAACCATCATTAGCAGCTTGTAAAAACTTTAAGTTTATTTTTACTTGAAGCCAAGTTATGAACAATTATAAATATTATCAGCACTCATCAATTAGTCCAAATCATCATCTCCCAGACATATATATATAATCAGTGCTTAGTTTATATTAAGATAGCAAATCTTCAAACTTTAATTAATTGAGAGGCTTGTGTTTATAAGATTTTTATAAAATGTAAACAAAATAAAAATAGTATCAAATATGAAAAAAAAAATTAAGGCGTGGCATTTAGTACTGATAAACAGTTAACTTTGTATAGGATTGAAAACAATTTTGGTAGATATTTATTTAATACATGATTCTTTAATTATTTATATAATAAAACATATCAATGTTCTTTCAGTTATATGAATTCTGTTAACAGTTATATTACCTGAGACATTGTGATTTTTATTATTTATATATAATGAATTTAATGATTTTATATTTATTAAAAATGACTACCAAAATTTTTAAAGGTATTAACAAAGTCATCAGATTTTATAATTTTAATATAAGTTATTGTAAGCTTAGAGGTATTTGTGATGCAATGTTTGTATAAAGTCATTAACCAAATATCACACTTATTAACAATAATTCATTATAGAACACTCTATTTTAGAGTTGTCAATGTAAGTATAAGTATTCAATGGAAACTACATAATAATTTTAACTAGATTTGAAAACTCATTCCTGCCTATTCAATCAAGGCTTAAAATACTATCACTGATAATGATATGCATTGGACTGCATTTGTCCATCCAAAATATATATTTGCTACCCTATTGCTAGCCCTGTATAAATAGGGAAACAGGTTGGCTTGCTTTCAACATTAAAGAATGTTCTAATTTAAAATCATTTATTTAACTAGTATAAGGAAAATAAAAGATTGTGAATATACACAATTTATGGCTTTTTACTAATAAAGGCAAGTTAGCATAAACTAATCTAATTTATATTACTCTCATATGGTACCCATTGCTTACACATTATATGGATATATATCTAGAATAACATAATATAGAATATTGTTAGTGCATGCACATATTAAATGCAAACTAGGAAACTTTCACAATACTATTTTTGTATAACTAAATCAAGTAATAAGCCATTTAATTATACTGCATGGTAAAATAGTGGACCCCAGATCTTAAAGTGTCCATGATTGTGATTCCTGTGTTTGATCCTATTATGAATTTCCAAGTAATATATGAATTTCTTTTTTTTAAATGTCATTTATATCACTGTGGTGTAAACTGTGAAGTTAATAAATAAGCTTGAAACATATTTCATATAGCTACAAATTATGGTTGTCATTGTTTTTTATTTTAGCTAATATTTTCTAATTGGATCAAATAATACAATTAGAATTTATTTTTAAATGTTTACTGATGCTAAATAGTACTTTTGGTATATATTTTAATACAAATAAAATGAATATAAATATACACATGCGCACCTAGAGACGTACATATACAAACAATGTAACAGTAGATAGATAAACATAAAAATATACATATATGCTCACACATACAATATTATTTATATAAATTTTTAGTTATTAAACTGTTAATAATTGTGATAATGTGTAATTTTATCTGCATATGTATGTTGTGCATGTATATGCGTTTTGATTGTGTACTTATTAAAATGCATCTTAATAATGAAAAGATCTTATTAAATTTTATGAATGTATCTCTAAATAGTGAGATATAAGAATAAATTGTTTTAAGGGATGAATCCATTTAGTGTTCAGTGACTTTATTTGTCTCTGATATAAAATGTTATATACATTCGCGAAGATGCACTTGAATTTCATATAAACAGTCGGGTAATAATTTATCTACAATTAGCTTTTGAATATAAACTATATATAAATTTATCAAAAAAAAAAAATTCATTTGTTTTATAAAGTAAAATAAATGTTGACAGTTATGTCAATAGTTGCTAAAAATATTTATACATGTTTTATTAAAATTTAAAAATTCGGTAATGCAATCCTTGAACATTGTTAAAACTTGTTTTTTTATTTTAAAAAAAATGTGTTTATTTTATATTTATCCACTAGGTGGTGTATAAGTCTTTATCTTCTAGTCTGGAAAAATCTAGCTGTAGTCCTTCCTAGTTTTTTTTCTTAATTATAAATACAATTAAAGTTTTAACTCTATATATATTTATAAAATCATTACAAGATTTATTAAATTTATTAGATCAGAATTAATAATTAATGTATTGATATTAGTTTTATTTGATAAAACTAAAAAAGACGCCTCTTATCATGAAAATTTCAAATGTCTACTTTATTTACTATATATATATATAAAATATCATACTAATCAAAACTTTTTTTTCATTTTGAATTAAGTTCAAATAATTCATTCATTCATTAAAAATAAATTGTCAAGTCAATTTCTAATTTACTATTTTAAAAATTCATTTGGTGTAATTATACTGCTATTATAAATTAATCAAAACAATTATAAGTAACATTTAGAAAATAAACAAAAAGTTATACTTAAAATTCAAATGGATGGTTTTAAATCAAGCTTTAACTATAAATCAAAAGCATTTAACTTTCTATTGACAAAAATATGTCGGATGTAATTAAAATTATTAAACTGTCCCATTAGTTAAAAACTGATTTATCATATGACTTTAAACAATTAAAATAATTTAGAAAGCTAAAAAAAATCATTAGGAGGTAAAAAAAAAATATGAAGGTTAAATATTTTAATAGTAAAGAATAATTTTATTTGTTAATAATTTAAAAAGAAATCAATAATGTAGTTTAAAAAAAAAAAATCAGTTGTTAGTAATAAATTATGATTGAAAAGTAAGTCAATAGAAAGTGCTTAATAAGTGGCAGTCCTTATTATATGCCAATGATTATTACGCAATATTTGAAAGTCTATGTCTATGCCCCCAACAAGAAATAAAAGGCAGATAAAGGTATTCATTAGTAAAGGAAATTATTACTCTAATTTTATACGAAAGAATGTGATATTTATTTCACATTCGCAAATCCATTCGTGAAGAGCAAGATACGTATTTTAGGGCATTACTTTAATCTTTATTTGAAAACTTATTGACTTCGAGATAACTGAGAATTTGTTTGACTTTAATTGAAATCACTTCATCATGAATTATGAGCAACAGAGCGGGCTTTACTGGAACCGAGAGGTAACAGTGCTGACGAATTATGAGCTATAAAATGAAAGATAATCGCTGGTCAGTAGTTCAAGTCTCATGGCGGCTTGTCTTTCACAAGTCTTACTGCCCTTTTGAGATGTGGAACACGAGAGAAACCAGGCCAAGTCGTAACTATGAACCGTTGGTGCTCCAATTATAACATGAACAGGGGAGGAAGTGCTTTCTTCCTCGATTATTTGAAATAATGGAAATATTACTACCGACAAGCATAACGGAGCAGAAGATTGCCCTACATCAGCAACATTGAAGGTCATGACTTGATAGTCATTGTTTGAATACTAAAACCCATATAGAATGCTCTACGTGATGACTTAATCAATTAATTAAAATCAAATGAGCTTTTAACGAAAACTATTTTAAAGTATTTGTAAATCATATTAATTATGCCCCAATCATCATGCCTTTCCTGAATCTTAAATAACAAAGTTCAATTAGAATATATTTTATCCTTTATCAGCCCTTTTGCAATAAAAACATTTTAAAATTAGATATGAATAAATACATATTGATGAATACAAAAAATAGCTGGGGCATAAATTAAAAACGGAGCTAATAATTTATTATTATCCAATTATAAAAATAACACACACATTTAATAATCTTTTCGACTCGATAATTGATAGAATGGTAAATCTAGTTCTAATGGATAAGAATTACTATTAGAATTAATATATTATTATTTGCACAAGGCAATGGAAACAAAGAAGATCATCGAGTCAAAAGATTATTGGCATATAATTAAAAATAAATGACATTAATAAATCACATGATAAATATATATATAATATAGTAAATGAACCGCCATTAAGAAAAGAGAAAGTTTAAAGACTAGAGGTTGAGAGAACTACAATATAAATTTACAGTAGCATGAATAAAAGGTTTTATAAAGATTGTTACATTAAAGAATAAAAGAGATCTAAAAGGGAGTGTAAAGTAAAGTTCAAAACTGGCCAGAAAGTTTAAGGTTCATTATGAAAACATATTACCCATTTCTTCTATGGCTGGTTCTTAGGTTACATGTCCGAGTTGGTAAAAAAATGTAGGCTCACATTTGGTCGATTACTTGAACAGTATTTTAATGAATTTTCACAATTTTAGCAGCAGGATTGGTCTGGAAAAATTTAGCAGCTTCATTGAAGATTTTCAAAGGGCTTCAGGAACCATAGCCAGATTCCTGATGTTCTAGCCCTTTACCATAATCGAAACACTATTTGAATTCATGATTTTGAACAGCACATAATTTACTGGCACTTTTCTGCAACAAAGATGGCTTCTTTTTCTCCAAACTTTTCAGAGCTATATATATCTGTCCTCTGATGCCTTCAGGCTAGTGCTTCTTTCATTATCAATGTTTTTAGATTTACTGGTTGTTTTTAGATACATTCCTTCAATAACGCTTTCAAACTCATTAACTTGAATTCATTTTCTAATTAGAAAATGAATTCTTAAAATTAGAAAATGATTTTAATTAGGAAATCCTTATCTTTTTTTTAATTAATAAAACTTTAATTATTGTTTTTGGAAAGGGAAAATCTGAAAGCTTATCAAAAGAATGTAGCTTTTAATTATTAAACTTTAACAAATTATTTAAAATAAAATCAAACATTCCCGATGCAATGAAACTTTTTAAACAATTATATATATTTAAATATTTACAAATATATACACACAATCCACGCAGTTATAATATATAAATTCATGAATAATTCTATCATGAATTTATTAATAGAATTGATCAATTTAAATCTGAAACTAATTAATTTTAATACGCATTTGAAATAAGTTATTCTTTATGGAAATTAGTGTGGATTGAATGTATAAAGCCCCATTGCATCAGAAATTCAAGGTTAGTACTAGGGTTTGAAGTGGGGTTATGGCTAGATGTCATGAAGCTAGGATCGAACTCAGATCTGACTGCTTCATTTTTTTTCACTTCAAAAAAAAAACAATGAAAAAAAAATCTCTTTACTTCTGCATGATACATTCGCATAAGTGTACTCAACTAGTTGTTAGACTCTGGAAAGTTAAAACTGGACAATGAGCAAAATTTGGTTGACTGTTGTAAAAAAAACTGGTCATAGGTATTTCCCTTATTTACTGAAAAATGATCATTAATAAGGTCATGCAACAAGCTTTCTTGCCTCTCTTCATTCCAAAATGTTTTTAGCAGCTTGTGACAATATTGTTCAAAGGTGTCTTCTCTAGCATGTCCCACCAGTCTTTGGCCATGGCTTTCAAATGGTGTCGAGCAATTACTATTTGTTGAACATTATCCAGAGTTTCTATTGCAAAAGCATCGGCTAAACTGTCTATATTGCTGAGGATCTTCCCAGCATTCACCGCAAAAATCTATGATTTGAATCAAAGGGTATTGAAAGGTCAATGAATTTTCCAGTGGGTTTCCCATTCTGGTTTGTATAAACAAAGGTATGTTATCCTCTTGAAAATAATAGGTAACACAGATTATCATAACTCATCATAACTTATATTGGCATGACAGTATCACTATCATCGGTCAGTCCTCTATCTACTTGTGCTCCTTTCATTTGAAAATAAATAAACAATATAAATCTTAAAATTATGGCACTCTTTCTCTGTATACTTAAATAATAACTTTTTTCTTTGGTACATTTAATTAGGTCTCTGACTACTGGTCCCATTGTCCCTATCTTATTAGCTGCTGCATATTATTTCCCCAATCCATATATATAATCTGCCTTTTTTAGTTTAGTTTTAGTTTGCCTATGTTTTCTTGGTTAGCTCTTTCTATTAATTCTTTGAATGAGACATGTATTTTATTTAAAAAAAACTATTAAAGATAAGAAAAAAAAACATTATTCACTTTCCCTCTGTTCAACTGTTCTCCCATGTCTGAAAAAAAAACTATACAAATAATTAGTGATATACAAACATTCATATATATATATATATATATATATATATATATATATATATAGCAGGTAGTACAACTAATTGTATTGGACACATTTGGTTTTCATTATTTAGACAACTGATCCACTACTGTGCTGACAATCAAATTTGCTGACAAATTTATTTATATGGGCGCCAGTGTGCAAAATGAGATCAATAGGGCCTGTTAAATAACCCATTGACCCCCAAATTACATATGACTGACTTAATTTTTGATAGAACAATTCGATTGATGAATATTTATCATTTATTAACAACTGACGCGTTCCTGACCTGAGTTTAAATATAGGAGTCCACTACTTCATTTTTACTAAGCATGAGGCTTTCACACACACAAAAAAAATGTCAAAATTAATATTACACAAGACTTTTATTTGTTGATATCATTTTTAATCTTGCTAGCATGAAAGTGTGTCAACCATTTAAGCATTTTGCCAACTGCATCTGGCTGCTTGGTGTACACAAAAGGTCTTCACCTCCTTTTGAGGTTACTCTAGAAATTATTGTCATTAAAGCATATTGTCACACTGCATCAGACCACTTGACATATAATTCCCAGTTTGAAGATCTTCGCCTGCTTTGAGGCTACTAAGAATACGGTGTGAACATTAAATATATGTGCTAGCAAGCAATACTTTGAAATTTAAAACTTTTAACATGATATCATATTGGATATTTGTAATTATAAGATGGAGATACATATAATTAATTTTGACACAGACAAAATATTTCATTTAATTTTACCCCTTGCTTTAATCTATAGACTCTTACTACTTTTCTAACGATAATTTTTCTACTGTCACGAACGCGTATAAACAAACGTATAATATATATACTGATATAATACACGTAGAATTAATTTATATATATTCTCTCATTACTTTTCTTTAAATAATTATTCTGACTAACGAATCTTTTACAGACGAACATTTAAAAAATAGTCTTGAAAACATTTAATTATAAGAAAGAAAATTACAAAATGACATTTTAATTTATTCAATCATTTCAGTTTATACATTATAAATCACATAACTTTTCTTCAAATATATATAACACTCTTTAAAACATCACTCTCTACAGAAACATTTAATTTATCGAGATCTCAATTGACTGAGTAACTAAGATCATAATTACTGTCAACAGGGTTTGTGAGGTTTATTAATCAAAGCCACAGCAGTTGGGCAGCCAAAAACATAACCATGTACCAGTCGAAAAACCCACCAAAAGAACTGCAAGTCATCTCCAAACTCAGCTGAACCAAACTGAATTCAAACCCAACTCACCAGCTCAGATTAGTAGAAATCGACGGCACAGTGCTATGCACCAAAAAACTAGCTTAACGGTTTGTGAGAATTAGAGACCCCTGAACTGACATTAATATTGGATAATAAAATGACTAAAGATACTTGTAAATCGAATCATATGTATATGTTTGGGTTGCCAACACAGACAGTGAGTATTAACATTAAAATAATTATGAAAGAATTAAGAACTAAGAAACCAAGTGTGTTTAGAAAATATTTAATAATAATAATTTGTTTTGTTTAAATTTTAAATAATGATTATATTTATCACCTCTAGCCTTTAACAGAAATTATAATAATAATGAGAGTGGCGGGCTTATTATATGCCAATGATTATTACGAAATATTTGCCCCCAACAAGAAATAAAAGGCAGATAAAGGTATTCATTAGTAAAGGAAATTATTACTCTAATTTTATATGAAAGAATGTGATATTCATGAAGAGCAAGATACGTATTTTAGGGCATAACTTTAATCTTTATTTGAAAACTTATTGACTTCAAGATAACTGAGAATTTGTGTGACTTTAATTGAAATCACTTCATCATGAATTACAAGCATCAGAGTAGGCTTTACTGGAACCGAGAGGTAATTGTGCTGACGAATTATGAGCTACAAAATGAACAATAATCGCTCGTCGGTAGTTTAAGTCTCATGGCGGCTTGTCTTTCACAAGTCTTAGTGCCCTTTTGAGATGTGGAACATGAGGGAAACCAGGCCGAGTCATAACTACAAACCGTTGATGTTCCAATTATAGCATGAACAGGGGAGGAAGTGCTTTCTTCCTCGATTATTTGAAATAATGGAAATATTACTACCAACAAGCATAACGGAGCGGAAGATTGCCCTACATCAGCAACGTTGAAGGTGATGACTTGATAGTCATTGTTTGAATACTAAACCCATATAGAATGCTCTACGTGATGACTTGATCAATTAATTAAAGTCAAATGAGCTTTTAACGAAAACTATTTTAAAGTATTTGTAAATCATATTAATTATGCCCCAATCATCATGCCTTTCCTGAAACTTAAATAACAAAGTTCAATTAGAATATATTTGATCCTTTATCAGCCCTTTTGCAATAAAAACATTTTAAAATTAGATATGAATAAATACATATTGATGAATACAAAAAATAGCTGGGGCATAGATTAAAAACGGAGCTAATAATTTATTATTAGCCAATTATAAAAATAACACACACATTTAATAATCTCTTTCGACTCGATAATTGATAGAATGGTAAATCTAGTTCTAATGGATGAGAATTACTATTAGAATTAATATATTATTATTTGCACAAGGCAATGGAAACAAAGAAGTTCCTCGAGTCAAAAGATTATTGGCATATAATTAAAAATAAATGACATTAATAAATCACAATATATATATATATATATATATATATATATATATATATATATATATATATATATATATATATATATATATATATATATATATATATATATATATATAGTAAATAAACCACCAAGTAAGAAAAGAGAAAGTTTAAAGACTAGAGGTTGAGAGAACTACAGTATAAATTTACAGTAGCATGAATAAAAGATTTTATAAAGATTGTTACATTAAAGAATAAAAGAGCTCTAAAAGGGAGTGTAAAGTAAAGTTCAAAACTGGCCATAAAGTTTAAGGTTTATTATGAAAACATATTACCCATTTCTTCTGGGGCTGGTTCTTAGGTTACATGTCCAAGTTGGTAAAAAAATGTAGGCACACATTTGGTCGATTACTTGAACAGTATTTTAATGAATTTTCACAATTTTAGCAGCATGATTGGTCCAGAAAAATTTAGCAGCTTCATTGAAGATTCTCAAAGGGCTTCAGGAACCATAGCCAGATTTCTGATGTTCTAGCCCTTCACCATAATTGAAACACTATTTGAATTCATGATTTTGAACAGCACATAATTTACTGGCACTTTTCTGCAACAAAGATGGCTTCTTTTTCTCCAAACTTTTCAGAGCCATATATATCTGTCCTCTGATGCCTTCAGGCTAGTGCTTCTTTCATTATCAATGTTTTTAGATTTACTGGTTGTTTTTAGATACATTTCTTCGATAAGGCTTTCAAACTCATTAACTTGAATTCATTTTCTAATTAGAAAATGAATTCTTAAAATCAGAAAATGATTTTAATTAGGAAATCTTTATCTTTTTTTTTAATTAATAAAACTTTAACTATTGTTTTTGGAAAGGGAAAATCTAAAAGCTTATCGAAAGAATGTAGCTTTTAATCATTAAACTTTAACAAATTATTTAAAATAAAATCAAACATTCCCAACGCAATGAAACTTTTTAAACAATTATATATATTTAAATATTTGCAATTATATATGCCAATCCACGCAGTTATAATATATAAATTCATGAATAACTCTATCATGAATTTATTAATAGAATTGATCAATTTAAATCTGAAACTAATTAATTTTAATACGCATTTGAAATAAGTTATTTTTTATAGAAATTAGCATGGATTGAACGTATAAAGCCCCATTGCATTGGAAATTCAAGGTTAGTACTAGGGTTTGAAGTGGGCTTATGGCTAGATGTCATGAAGCTAGGATCGAACTCAGATCCAACTGCTTCAATATGCTAATATAAAAATTATGCAAATAGAAATTAATAAAATGTGAATATAAATTTTTTTATAGGTAAATATATTTTTAAATTACATATTTTGAAAAATTCATTAATTAAATTGGTAATTAAAAAAACTAAATATTTTTAGCATTTTAATTATTCATTATTCTTATTAGTGCTATTACTATTACTATTATCTTATTATTACTATTACTAATATTGCTCCTATTACTACTGCCACTTCTGCTGCTGCTACTGTCATTTATACTTAATCAATGTCTGGATTAGTTTGTCAATATTATATTAAATATAAAAGAATTACAGCCTGTTTCTTATATATTTATTTAGTGCAACATCTTGAAGCAAATAAAACAATAATAAAAACAAGATGTTGCATTGAAAATATATAAGAATGGAATATAATTCCTTATATCTAATGATATAATCAGTGTATATATGTTAAAGAAAATGAAAGATTACAATGTTATCATTACCTGTTATTTTCTCATCACTTAACTGAATTATTTAGATACAGTTTTATATACTTATTATTTTTTAATTAAATAAAAATAATGTATTTTTAAAAAAGTAGATAAACATTTGTCTATATCCCCAGATTTTAGAATCATTGGTAATTGTTTAATCCTGATTTTATCAGAAAGTAGGTGAAACCAAAATATCTTGATATAAAAAATAAATATGGATACCAAACTTGTCATACAGTAGTGCTACAAAGTGCAAGCCATCATAATCAATAGATGTAGGAAGATTTGTGCATAACATACCTATCTAATACCTACTCATCCAACATCCCCATTACAAACATCATTGACTATGAAGTCTTGTACTTAGTGGAACTACATATTGGGAGTTTGGTAATCTTATTAACAGAATGCATAAGCATATGAAATGGTGATTGTGTGATATTTTAATGGTTTTACACAAATAAATATGATTATTTACTAACTCCTATATAAAAGTAAAACATCACTCAAACTTAAATATATTTTAATAGCTTGGTTTGAGACTAAAATTTATAGGAAAAAATTTTAAATGCAAATCATACTTTTCAAAGACATCAATGATTAATCTTATAAATCAGTATGATAAGAATATTTATATTACATTTCTTTTTGGAAATTGATTGCATTGTCAATAAAAGAAAATCGATAATTGAATGATCATTGTTGCTAATAAATTGATAAATAATTTATATATCTTTTTGTGGTTTTTACTATATAGAGTTTATTAAATATTTTATCATTTGAATATAAGTATGATTTATATACTTGGAGTTTAGATGTACTATAGGGTATTTGAATAAGTCTCAAGTACCCCTCAGCCATCCAATCCATCTCATACAACCTATACATATTATGACACATATGTGAAAGAGATAAATGATCTCCAATATACATATTTCATGCTGAAGCAGTGCTCATCAGTTGGTCCAGATAATCACCCCCCATATATATATATATATATATATATATATATATATATATATATATATATATATATATATATATATAATCAGTGTTCAGTTTATATCAAGATAGCAAATCATCAGAATTTCAATGATACGAATGGCTGAAGAGTTGAAAGGTGAAGAAGATTGAAGCCTGTCTATTAATGTTTGGAGATTTGCTATATTAATATAAACTGATCGTTGATATATATATATATATAGGGGGATGATGATGTAGACCAATTGTTAAATGCTGTTTTAGCATAAAATATATACATTGACGGTCATTTATCTTTTTCACATGTGTGTGGTCATGCGTATCAGTTGTATGCAATTGAATGGATGACTGAGAGGAGTTTAAAATTTATTGGTTCAAATCCTGACCTTATCAGTCATCTGAACTGTTAGAGCTAAACTCTTTTTTTTTGTATTTAAAGGTGAAATGGATGATTGATACCTGTATTATTACTTGTATATATATATATATATATATATATATATATATATATATATATATATATATGTGTGTGTGTGTGTGTGTGTGTTGCTTCTTTCTTTGCATTTAGTAAAGATTTGCATATGATAATAATAATTAAACATTTTATTGTACAAAGCATTGGAAAAAGCCTTTTGAGTAAGGATAGAATTTTAATCCAGTGTTTCAATATGCTAAAAAAAACAATAAATAATAGTTATTATGTTGTAATGAGCTGTATATTTAAAAAAAATTGATATAAACTGTTTGTTATTGTATATTCAGTTGTTCAGGAGCATATAGTATTTAGCACAAATGTGCTAAGCAGAGAATAATTCTACTGAATTCACTAAGTGAGAGTTGTACACCTTTCTTTTTTTTTTTCAGCTGAAAATTTTCTAAGCATCTTTAGTTCTTGAGTTTGTCACTAAATTAAACTTTTAAAAGTAAAAATAATCATTAAAATGAGCAACTTTATTTAAATATCATCAATTTTTCTCCTCAATTTAATACTAAATTTCCCATTAGTTTTTTAAAATTGTTTTATGGCAACAGCTGTAACTAATTTACTTTTCAATTTTTCAGTGTTATATATATATATATATAATAATTAAGAAAATATTTATTAATATAAATGTAATACTGAAGTACAATTATAATGTATATACTTAACCTAGATGTAATTTAAGGGGATTTGAACTTAGACTTTCAAGCTCCCTACAGTCACTCATTCCATCCAGTACAACCAATACATATGACCACATACATGTAAAAAAGATAACTGTTTTTCAATATACATATTTCATGCTGAACTAGCACTCATCAGTTGGTCCGGATCATCATCTCCCATATATATATATATATATATTCAGCGCTTAGTATTATATTAAGATAGAATATATATAAACTTTAAAGATATATATATATATTAAATACTTTAATATTTTGAGAACAATTCGTTCAATTCCCTCTACTCTATAGTTTATCTATTGTTAGATTGACTAATCAATGTGTACTAAACAATTAGTAAGAATAAATAGGAATATAGATTTAAATATATAAATTTTGATGTTGCATTAATGTTTATTAGGCTTATAGAAGGTTGCTCTGCATAAAAATAGTAAGAATAAGCTATTATTTTCAATGTTAGATAATATTGAAAGTCACCCGAAAAATTCATGTTACTTTGTTAGATACATATTTTAATATTTCTATGCTATTTTTATTTTCCATATTTTAAAAAAAAATCTATTTTATTGAAATATTTGAATACAAATATAATTTATATACTTAGAGTTTAAATGTAACTATAGGGGATTTGAACACAGACTTTCAAGCTTCCTTCAGCTTTTAACTCCATCTTATATAACCGATACACATGACCACACACATGTGGAACAAATGAATTATTTTTCAATATATGTATTTTTTACTGAATCAGCTCTCATCAGGTCATCATCTCTCACATATAAATATATTCAGCCCCAGTTTATATTAAGAAAGTGGGTGTCTGGTCATGTGTATTGGTTGTATGAGATAGAATGGATATCTGAAGGGAGTTTGAAAGTATGTGTTCAAATCCCCTAACAATTATATCTCCAAGCATACTTGTATTCAAATATTACAGATACAGCCTATATCCTATTCATCCCTCTTCTATGTATTTAAATAGACAAGGTCTTATACATGAGGGATCAAAGTGACTTAAAATCAACATGGGCATGACAATAATATTAGTATCAACAAAGAATTTGGGCATTCCATCATCAGATTTTCAATGGTATGTCTGGCGAAAGAGTTGTAGGGTGGAGTAGATTGAAGCAAGATTTTCTACCTTAATATAAACAGACTAGTGACTATATATATATATATATATATATATATAGTCACTAGTCTGTATATATATATATATATATATATATATATATGGGAGTGCTTTTTAGCACAAAATATGTATATTGGAAACCATTTATTTTTTTCACATGTGTGTAATCATGTGTATTGATTGTATGAGATAGAGTGGATAGCTGAAGATAGCCTGAAAGTCTGTATTCAAATTCTCTATATTTTATTGAAAGTGCAATTTATGTAATAAATATTTTAAAATATACAATAAATTTAATAACTAAAGAATCCATTTTTATTATGCATTTATGCATTGATCTATTTTATTTCTAAAGGCAGATAAAAGTATTGTTAATTCTTTTTGTGTAGAGTCATTCTCTATGATTCAGATAGTAATAGACTTCATTCACTGCATACTTAGTTTGGATGCTAGATGACTGTTTCTACCATTAATGAAAGTCTATATTTTTTTTAGTGAAAATTAAATTTGTGATGATTTTTGCTTGTTACAGATACACTATTATTTCATTACTATTTTATAAAATTAATTTATAAAACAAATCATTTATTGTTGCTTATTATTCTTAATGTCTTCTTTAGTTTACAAATGTGTAAAATTATCTTGTAGCCATCTGGCACTAAACAGATCTAATTATTTTCTCTGGTGAGAATTTTGTAAGCTTTTTAACATTTAACTTTATATTAAACAATGATCTTTTATCAAAATATAATAAATTGTACATGATTTGGTAAAAATTTACATTTACAAATTAATTAAATTCTAAAAAATTATATTGGAATTTTGCAAATATTGAAAAAATAAGATCATAATAAAAACAAGGAATGGTTTCATCTTCAATAGATGGGAGAAACAGATTGCTTCAAAAAGACAATGTCTCTTTTTTATTAACATTTGCATTTCAAATAAATATCTATATCTGATAAATTTATTATATATAGAGTTTGCAAAACAAACTCTTAACAAGCTTTGAGAATACCCTCAACCCCAGACCGGTTTCTGCATCTAGCATCATCAGTGAGGTGTTAGGATATTTATTAGATTAAAAATACTAGGACTAGCCCAGCACTCTATCTAATGTATAACTATTGAGAAGAAAATCTGAAACTTTCAGATATCTACATGTCTAAAAATCCAGATATCTAACTCAAATAGCCATATGGGACTGAACTAAGTTCAGATACACCATATATTAATAGCTCTAGTAATATAAAATCGCCAAAGCCTTAATAGCAAAAAATAAATTGATAAAAAATCAAGTCAGATGTCACATGACCTGATTTTAATAAAGCTTGTGTTAACAGATGTAAATTTAATAAATTATTGATAAATTTACTAAATTATTCTTTAAAATATCAAAAAAAAAGTATATTTTTTACAATATTGCAATAAATGTAATAAATTCTATCAGACAACCAATAATGATGTGATCAGTTTAAAATGGCATGTTTATTAAAACTTTGTAATTTGCTTTGTTAATGATATGGTAGCACTAATTATCTTCTATTTTAAAAATAAACCATATACATATAAAATGAATAGCTTAGTACAAGTAATCATTGTGCAAAAATAAATTTAGCAAAAATTCTAGATTTTTAGTCATTCAATATTTTTTTTTCAAAGTAAACTTACAAAGCACGTGAAATCTGATAACAATGACCAACCATATTAAAGCTTGTCAAAATTTATTTCAATGTCACTGTGTTTTCTGTTATCCTGACAACTTTAGTTTTCTTTTTTCGGAATTAGTACATCTGAATAAAATATATATATTAACTTCATGACTTAAAGCAACCCCAGCATTTTTCTTGATTTTTCCATATGAAGTCACAGTCATGAAAAATCTGGCTAAACTTTTAAAATAAAAATACAGTATATCATATAGTTTAAACACAATTTATTATCATACATCCGGAGAATGCAAAAATCTTTATTATTTTAAGAAGCATCTCTAAATTGAGAGTTCATTTATGCTTGTGATATAAGATGTTAAAATAAATTGTGCTAAGGGTGTAGATCAATGTCAGATACCACTAATAATATTCATGTTCCAATTGGTTGGATTAAGTATTTACTCCCTAGAATAATTAAATTATTTTTCAGCTTAGAATTTTATACACAATTTGTATAAACTTACATATAAATGAGTAGTGCTATTTTTAAAAATATTTAGCTTAATAATCAGTTTTAAAATCTGTTAAAAAATTTCTAAAGAATTTATTTAACTAGAAAAAATATGCCAACTTTTTTCAAAATGATTTATTTAATATCTGATAACATTAAAAATAATAATGTCTTTTTTAATTAAGTTTACTCATTTCAAAAAAAAAAAAACAATTCTCTTCAAAATTTGAATTACCTTAATATGCGCTATATAAATGTTCTTTTTAATATCGAATAAATATTACTAATTAAATTCAATTTTTATTACTTTGAAAATTATTAAACTCTTTATTTTGTTTAATAGTTGATGGATATTACATATGCTCAACAGAATTGTTAAAATGTTTTTTTTTTTTAAAAAAAAAAAAAGTTCACAATTTGTATTCACTCATAAAAATATAATTTTATAAAATCACTATTATAGCCGTTTTTCTGAAACTTTTATGAATAAAACCAAAGAACAAAATTTTAATATAACACATTACATCATGTTTTTCAGATATTCTTTCTCATATAGCTTTAAAGACCAGGTCCCTTCACCTTATTTTTGAGCCAATTATGATCGGCATGACTTATACAGAGACTTATGTATCAGTCAAGATTTTAGAACAAAAAGATGATTGTTAAAACAAAGAAAAACTTTAGTGTTTATACTTTTTAACTCTTTTTTTACATTAATAAAGAGCCAACTATGATAAACTTGAAAAACCAATGGATACCAAATAGTACAGTATATAATAGTGTATTTCTAAATTAATTTTCTCTTCATCAGTAATGATAAAAATTTAAAGCTGAAAGTAACGCATCTAATAGATAACGTTTTTTTCTTTATCCTATTCAAGTTAATAGCCTGAAATTTAAATTCTCATTGATAAAAAACTAAAATCAAAAGCTGACCTAGAAATAGGAGCAACACATTCACTTAAGTTTATAGTTGCTGGTTCTAGAGTATGGTGATTTCAGATAAACATAATTTTATTTTTACAATTTTACAACATGAACAGCTCAACATTTACTTAGATTGCCTTTGAATGCTGAACAAGCTCTTAAATATAACATTCACATATGAATATTCAAAAGTTGTTTAAAAAAATGTATTGTTTTATCTGCCATCTAGAAAGTAGTTTCTGCTTGATAAACAACTAATAAACACAATTAACACTGAATATTCTATATAGAACGGGATAATATTATGCTTCAGAATATTGTGTAAAATGTTATACTTAAATTGCAAACTGTTTCATAGTTATTTAAATATAAAAAGAATGAGCATATTGTCTTAGTTATATTAGGAATAAAATTCTGGTCGAAAAAGATTTCAATTTATTAAAAGACTTGGTTATGTTTGAAAAGAATTTTTTTTTGCTGTTATATTAAAAATCAAATCCTAACTTAAAAATCGGAATAATTCATGAATTGGATACTTTTATTTTCTCTTTTTAGAAGTTAGTACAGAAAAAATAATTAAACCAGAGAGATAAGAATAATAACTATATCGATGTCACTGAATTTGGAAATACACCAGTTTTATCTACAAATAACTTTCTCAATTTATGGTTAACTAATTAGATAGATAGATTGGAGAACCAGCTTGAAAAAAGTTCTAAGCTTATTTGGAATTTTAGAAAAATTATAAATTGTACCTCAAAAATATTTGAACCCCAAGTCATTGGCATGATAAATGAGTCTTCTAAATACGAAAAATCAATCAATTTAATCAGCTAAATATAATTCTTGTAATATTGAAAGTAAAATATATAAAGTGGTTGTATTTGAAAAATAATCTATAGCATAGTTATTTCTATTTTTCCGATAAACAAAATATTGAACATATTCTTCAGTAATAAACATCAAGCATTGCAATTCCAGTTTAACTTTAAATATAAAAAGAAGAAATTATTTTAAAAAATATGGTTTCAATTTTTTAATTGTAGATGTAGCTACATTTTTTTCACTCATTAAAAGCGTTTAGTTTTTCATTTACCCTTCGAACTCTAATTTAAATAGATAGTAAAGTGCTTACAAAAGATTAGCAATGCTTTAAGATATACATGCTAAATTATACTTAAGACTTAATTCCAACAACTTATTGATTTTGTCTAGAGTAAGACTAAATTGCTTTGTTGGTTAATAATTAATGTATCTACTTGATCAAACCAATAATCAGGAGTTCATATACAACTTAGATGAAACAATTTTTTTAAAGTTTCCAGCAAACTTAGAATTTTCATTATAGTAAACTACCGGTCATTTGATATTTGTTGCTAATAGATATCTATTATTATTAAAAAAATAAAGGGAAAATTGCCAGAATTAAATTAGTTATTTTTACCCAGACTAATCCAAATGAGATAGGACAATTTAACGAGAAAAGAATTGTCCTTTAGAATGATCGAATATCTGGAATTCTTTTGAGTTCATATATAATTCAATTTCTATATAGACATTACTTGAATAAGCACATTTTTAAGTATATCACTTAAATAAATTGAAAAGGATTGTTTACTAAATTAAAATAGTATTCAATTTTCAATCAAAAAATAAACGTTAAACTATTATTGCTTTAAAAAAATAATTAAAAAATAATCTTTATTATTTATTCTAGATAATATCGTCAAAATGGGTGGTTCAAGGAATATAGTACTAGTAAACAGAATTGTGGTAGTTTGCTATTGATGAATACTAAACTAGGGTTTTATTATGTATTGAAAAAAAAATAAGTATGAACTAGCAAGGAAAGCTATAGAATAGAACAGGAGTCTTAAAAATATATAATGTAATATCATGATATTGAAAAAAAAGTTATTTCAGCAATAAGAAGAAAAGACGGTACTATTACTGACAAGAGATACGGTGTGTAAAATATGTGGAATAGTTCTTTAAAAAGCTCTGTAGTGATAAATGAAAAAACAAAGTATTTCCTACAATTATTTTTTTTTAATTTGACAGTAATTTTAAATGAAAGGGTGAGACATGCAATCAAATCTACAAAAAAGATTAATTATTCCAACAAATGTTAGCATTGTAATTAATATCTTAATAGAAGCAAAGTGAAAAATAAATTGCCTGCGATGTTGTATAATTAATAGTTAAATGATAAATAAGTATTAGATAATTGAAATAATGGGGTAGTGATATTAATATTTAAGAAAGGTGAAAAAGAAGATATTAGAAATTCAACATCATCAATCTTTCTAATTCTATATAAGATCTTTACTAAGATCATCTACAGAAAACTTTGGGTTTAAGTTAGCCAAAGAAGCAAGCTGTATTTAAAAGTAGTTTTATCACAGTAGGTCATGCTTAAGTATTAAAAGAAGCTATGAACGGTTTAATGAATTAAAATTACCTTATTTTGAGGTTCATAGATTAGAAAAAGCATTTGATTCTATAAACATTTCCAGCAGTGAACTTTGGAATATCAATATGTAGACTTAAGATACTGTAAAGTTATTAAGAATATTTATCAAAATGAAACAGCAATGATTATATGTTAGGCAGCATTAGGAAAATTAATGTTAATAAGATAGATAGATTTCATATCTTCAAAACTTTTTATTGCAATTTTACTGAAAATATTTTGTGGATTAAAATGAGAAGGGAATACAAATAAATGAATGTTATTTGTTATCTTGGATTTGCAGATGATGTGGTCCTTCTGTTTTCAAATAATGATTCAAAGTATTAGGAAACTTACAAGACTTATCAGATCAAACAAGAAATGTAGGACTAATGATAAATTCAAACAAGATTAAAGTAATAATGTTCAATGATTTTTCACCAAAAAAAGAGCAAAGTCTGATAGTAAGGGATAAAATAAAATTAACAACTATTAGGTCAGAATACTAATACTGATGGAAACATATAAATGAAAATAATTATATAATTAATCTTGGATAAAATGCTTTTTTCTAGAAACAATGTAATAAATGAAATATACTTATATATTTGAAGAGGAAATTATTAACCATATTTTATTTGTGGATCTAGACTTGGATATTTCACAGAAGAGCAATACAAATAGTTCAGGCCAGTAATGAAGTAAATAAAGATTTATGTTGGGAATTATAAGGAAGAATCAAAGGCAAATTATGAGATTAAAGAATTGAACAAGGAGGGTTAACATCATTGAAAAAATTTAGATGCTGAAATGGAGTTGGGCCAGACATATTTCTAAAATATACAATAGTAGATGGACAATAGAAATCTTAGCTGAATTCAAAGATATTCTAAAACATTAAAAAATGATTACACGTGAAATAGATGGGTGTGGTAAAGAAATTGTTGAAGTGATATAGAGAAAGGAAGTTACAGATCAATGGAACTAGATTAAATTTGAAGATATCTTTATCTTGCAGTGGATTGTTAATGATGTAAAATAATTACTATGATGATGATGTTATAACATAAACAATATTATTGTAATTTAATGTATTCTTCATGAATAAGGAAATAGATATTATACTTTGATAAGAATTATTCCCATGATTTATGTTTACTTTTATCAAAAAATGTCAATCCACTCTTTTATAAAATGCAAAATACTTGTATGAGATATCAATAACACAGTTCTTATAACATTAATTTTTCCTTTGTTATATATATAATTTTTTGCATACATATGTGTGTATGCTTTATGAAGTGTATGCTTTCTTTCCTTTATTTTATTTAGTTGAGTACGCTTTCAGTGACGAGCATTAGATTCATAGCTCTCTAATTTTATAGTCCTACTGCATTATTTATAATTCATCTAGGAAGCCATACAAGGCACCACTAGGCTATTTGAACCGAGAAAATTTATAATATAGGCAGATACACCTTGGGAAAAAATTCAATTTTTATATTGACCATTAATTAGTCCATGCCACTAGCTCAAGGAGAAGCAGAGATTTGTAATTCAAATTTTTAAAATCTATTTTTAATAAAGAAAAAGCTAAAAAATAAGCCACTGCCAGTAATTATCACAAAACATTTATTTACACACACATATATAAATTTGAGGAATAAATATTTTATATTGTTTTAGTTTTGTTTTTATTATATTATTTTAAACTTTAAGTTTTAATATCTGGGTAAGTTCGCACAGATAGATATTTACATACTTTTGATATTTTAAAATGTTGAACATAAATAGAGTACATAGACTATGCAATTAAAAACTTTTCAAAGCATCTAACTTCAAGCTAAAAGTTCATAGCTAAAACAACGCTTGCTTTCTGATATACAGATACAAACATGCAATATGAAGATGTTAGCATAAAACCATGCTGACAGGAATGTGCATCTGCAGCATGATATTATTTAAAATAAATGATCCTCATTCAAACAGGAATGTGCGCCTATCTAGTAAAGGAATCATATATATAAAACATTAAAAAAAAAGAAATGCTTCATATGGAGGGAGAGTGATCCTTGCAGTCTTATAGTCCATATCCATAGAATGAACAGAGATCAGTGTTGCAGGGAATATATCTGAGTCCATTGCAATGTGATGGCTATACCTCTGGGCCATGCATTCATTTGGGTATGGTGCCCTGTATGCTAACATGCTTCACATTACCTTAGTATAAGCACCCATTCATTCCTCCACCAACATCGACTCAACGACAAAACAAATAGTCTGAAATTACCCCCCCCTTTAAACTAACAAACTTTAATGAATCTATGCAGCCATCTACACCCAACTTAAATTTAATACATTTTAATAATTTGTTGTAACTTATTAGAAAGCATATTTTGCTAAGGCTATGCATTGTCTTACTATTTTTTTATATTGGAAAACTCTATCAAGAAATTAGAGTTGATTAATTCAAATAAAAAATATTTTACTAATGTCAACATTTTTAATATTTGTTAATTTTTTATTATATATATCAGGCCATAGAAAAAGTGGGTATCCAACTTTATTATAAAAAGGTTACCTTGGCAAGAGATTGAGATTGTTGATTGTAATTGTCACTGATATTGTTTAAGTATTGACTACTTTCAGGTATTTACATATGTTAACCTATCTAGCATTGAGTATTATTAGTTTTATTATTTGAATAATACATAGTTTCACTGAAATTTAATAGTTATAATTAACTAATTGTTAATTTAATTTCTGAACAGGTATTTACCTTGTAATGAGGTTTATTTAAACTTCTTTCAATTAATAATCTCACTGTCTTTAGTCAAGTTGTATTCTTTAATGTCTATATAAACATATTAGATCATAGTAATTGTGAGTACCTTTATTGTAAAAAAGAGGTTACCTTGACAACAAATTGAGATTATTGATTGTTATTGGTATTACTATTTTCAAGTGTTGATTGCTTTCATCTATTTACACACACATACAATACCCATTATATATATATATATATATATATATTGTAATTACACTGTCAGAGATTGGTGATAATAAAAGAAAACTTTTCAGCATTGCTCACACATGCCCAATTATTGGGTGAACAGAAAATATGACTAGTAATTATGTTCTACAAAATAATATTTGTACATTGTCCATGAATAGGTACCTATAATTAAAAAGACCAAGTCGTTTTAGTAATATGTAAGATATCACATTTTTAAACTCGTTAAATACTGAAACTTAAAGAAAATAAGGATTTTTGTTACATTGAAGAAAAATTGACGTCATAATCCTAATCCTCTATGGGTGGAATTCTTTATTTCAAATAGATGGAATATTTTTAGCCATTGAATAATGCAAAGACACAAAATGAAAACTTTTAATGATATATTTATCCCACCTACTCATTTATATTTGGACAAAGAGATCTATATTTATATAAATAAAACAGATTCTTATTAGGATATCTAGAGAAATTCTAAAATATAACATGAATATGTTGATATTAAACTTTTGAATTTTGAAACAAAATATGCAGTAGTAGATATTATAATTATTTCCTTTACAAAATTAAATCATTAAAATCAAGTGATAATTTTCTAGGACCCTAGTTCTCTTTTTAAAAAATATAATAATGTTTCAGCTAATATATTCTCATTAATAAGCTGATGCTTAGATACTGTCAGTTCAAAGACTCAAGATATTTGCATTCAGTAGTTTCATCAGTTTGTAACTGATTAAAAAAATAATTTCTGTAAATTTCATACAATCATAAGAACTTTTTTTTCTATAACTGCATTCTTTACTCAGATCATTGCAGAAGTTTTTTTTTAATAAAATATAAAACGTTAAGCTCTTTTTTTAAGCAACTGGAACAAGACTACACCCAGCTCAAATTAACTATTGTTGGTCTGAGTATAAAAATCTGTTAAAATCATTTATAAAAAGATGAGATTCTAGTCTTCAAGTTTATCTTTGATCATTTGAAATTTTTATTCGTGGTGTTTTTTTCCACATAGATTTTTTTTACTAACCTGTTATATTTTGAAAATTACTTACAAAATCAAAATTAAACTTGGAATTAAAAATTGCACAAGTATAAAAATGAATGTAATTTGTTTTTGGGGAGATTAAAAATGTCTTGGATAGCTATAAAAATGATTGCATTTTTGATAATAAGGGTTAAAATGTCTTTGCTAGCTTATACCTTATTAGTCAGCATAATTAACCCTTATAAATATGTTCCCAGGAAAATACATCTTTATTATATATAAAATTACTGTTTTTAATGTTTATTTTAATATTTTCCTATGTGCATTATATAAAAAATATTCTCAAAAATTCTATGTGTTTCTCACATATTTTTTGACATATTTAGAATCTATCAGTCAACACTTTATAAAGTGACAACATCCTTTATTGCTAGAGAATAAGGCGTGATCAAGCACTCTAGCAATATGTGCCACTATTAATTAGACTAATGAGCATTCTTTTAGCACATAAATATTCATCATATTTGAAATTAGTATAATTATGATCTGCCAAACATAAGGCAATTTTACATTAACAAAACCCTTTTTATTTTTAAATTCCTTAATTTTATTGTAAATTGTATATGAAATTCAGTCCAAATTTAGCTTTACAGTTTCCCATCAATGCTAGCAAACAGCTTTTACAAATAACATTAAAATAATTTTTTTTTCTTAGTATCAAAAAGAGATTTTCTGAAATTTTTCTTCAATTGATACTTTTATTTTTTAACTATTGTTAATTTTCCTCATCTTTATACATTAGGCTTGAAAAGTTTTTAACTAGATAGAATTTATGAGTTTTAATCTCTTCTTTAACAGTTAGATAGACAAAGAGATAGAAAAATAGATAAATAGATTTTAAAGTATTGTCACAAAGGTTTTCATACTTCCAGTCTTACTATTCAGTGATCAACCAGTGCAACTGATAGCATCTAATGAGTACATAAATAGGTAGGTAAGAAGAAAGATAAACAGACATAAAATAAAAATTGAATATATATATAGCAATAAACAGGTATACAGATAGATAGATAGATAGATAGATAGATAGATAGATAGATAGATAGATAGATAGATAGATAGATAGATAGATAGATAGATAGATAGATAGATAGATAGATAGATAGATAGATAGATAGATAGATAGATAGATAGATAGATAGATAGATAGATAGATAGATAGATAGATAGATAGATAGATAGATAGATAGATAGATAGATAGATAGATAGATAGATAGATAGATAGATAGATAGATAGATAGACAGACAGACAGACAGTCAAGTAGATAGATAGGTAGGTAGATAGATAGATAGATAGATAGATAGATAGATAGATAGATAGATAGATAGATAGATAGATAGATAGATAGATAGATAGATAGATAGATAGATAGATAGATAGATAGATAGATAGATAGATAGATAGATAGATAGATAGATAGATAGATAGATAGATAGATAGATAGATAGATAGATAGATAGATAGATAGATAGATAGATAGATAGATAGATAGATAGATAGATAGATAGATAGATAGATAGATAGATAGATAGATAGATAGATAGATAGATAGATAGATAGATAGATAGATAGATAGATAGATAGATAGATATTCATAAGTAAAAGGTAGAATAATTTTAAATAACCCAATACAATGAAAATTCTATCATTCTTTTACATCAAATAGAAGAAGAAAAATAAGCCACAGCAGGCGCAATGAACGTCAATTGCTCAAATGCTATAAAAGTTTACAGTTGTACATCATTTTATTTTCTAAAAAATATCTATCCCTAATGTATATGTTCATCTGTATTGTCTATGAGCTATTAATCTTCAAGAAAAATACTAAGCATAATGAAAATATTAAATAATAAAGATACTATTTATATACTAAATGCATTTATTAACTATGCACTCTAAAGTAAAAACAATATTTTTTTATCTACATTTGGGTTTTTTAGATTTAACTTGAAACAAAAAAATCAAGGAGAATCCAGAAATTAATTAAGTCAATCAATTGATTTCATTAATTTCTGGATTCCCTAGGTTGTATTTCAAGTTAAATTTAAAAACTTCAGTTGTGGTTGAAGAAAAAAAAATTATTTTTTTTTATACAAAAAAAAATATTTCTATTATTTAAAAGTTTTCCATCTTCAAAAATTTATCTATATTGTATCAGGAACTGGGTTCAAACCTTGTTACAAGGGAGAGAGTAAATCAGGCTATGTATGTATGTGTGTGTTTTGTTTCATGAGTTGGGTATTTGGAAAGGACCATGCAGCCTACACATATATAGTTACATAAATAATAATAATAATAATAATAATAATAATAATAATAATAATAATAATAATAATAATAATAATAATAATAATAATAATAATAATAATAATAATAATAATAATAATAATAATAATAATAATAATAATAATAATAATAATAATAATAATAATAATAATAATAATAATAATAGTGGTGATGGGTTACTAATATTAATGTACATATTTTATTTCTCTCACTTATTTTATTCTTATTTTGTGGCATACATATGTATTGATGAATGTTGTGTTGAAGGGGGTAAGAAAAATGAATAAAATCAATAGATTTTCAAATATTTTAAAATATGAAGAAAAAAGAAAAAAAATTCGTTTGCCTTCCATGAATCAATTAGTGGAACGGACTGTATTGTTATTGAAATGGATATAGTTAATAGTTGGATATTGCATTTGAATTAATAAGATTAATATATTATCAAGTTTTGAAACGTTGTGGAAATGATTTTTGTGTTCAACTAAAAGAAAACAACAGGTGAAATGTCCATTAAAATAAATTAAATTCTTGAGAAACCTATTGTCTAATTATCAAGATAATCAACAAAGCATAGTTAGAGGGAGTTTCCAAAAATAGCAAAAATTAAGACCAAGTTTCTAAGTGTTTTTTCTTTTGTTCGGGTATTGGGTTAAAAGACTTTTGTGAGAAAAAAACTTGATTGAGAGTGAGAACATTTTTTTTGTTTGGTTGGCAGTTTTGGCTGGCTAGAGGGATTATTGCAGAGAGAAGGCAGAAGACAATATGTGGCAAAAAGAAGAGAATTATAAAAATCTTTTTTTCTTTGACCAGAAAAGAAAGATATAAAAAGAAAACTCCATGAAATGCATGCGGTAAAGTTCTCATCGTGCTTGGGGTCTATGTTAGACTCCTGATCCTTCTGTACCTTTGAGGCCATGCAAGATATTAAGAGACAGATTGTCCTAAATATTATGTAGAAAGAAAAAAGGAAAAGAAAACACATGATGAATTAATCCTATGCCTGACATCCATCACTCCACAGATTGGTCATGGAACGATGAACTTATTAATTAGAACACTGAATTAGAAGATCAAATGGACCCACAATTTATTCATATTAGCCCAAGGAATTGGAGTGAAGGATAAAGAATTAATAACCACAAAGAGTGCACTCAGAGACATTTACTTTAATTCAGAAGACTCAGAAAAACAACGGTAAATATATTTGCTATTATTTCCAATCTTTAAATACACAAAAATCAAATAGGGTAATAACTTTTATATGTATTTTGCTACATAGATTTTATTCTTTAACTATAACATCCTGTAAACAGAATATTCTGTCATATACATGTGTGTGCCACTTTATAATTTCTTCAAATAAACATAAATAGAGTTTAAATTTAACAAAACAAACTTCATCTTTTTTTGTTTATTGGTCTCTTTTACATTTTATTATATATTTTTTGGAATATGTATTATATGTTTTAAAATAGATTCCATTATTACTTTCCTAAGGGTGTGTGTTGATGTATGTTTAGTAATTCTAAGAAATAAATATGTTAGATCAAGAAAAAAGATCTTGGAGAGAGTACTATCTAATAAGACAAAGGAAAAGGGAAAAGAGATTTTAATTCACCTGCTGTTTCTTCTCTGGCAGGGTACGCCACCACCCCTGAGCATAAGCTAGTAAAAACCAGGCAAAAAATTTATTGAGTTAGTTGATCATTAGCGAATTCTGCGATTCTTGTTAAATAGCAAGATTGGCACTTGGGCCATAGCCCATAAATGCAGACATTTGTGCAGTGAGGGAGTTAGTTAAGTTTGGAAGGGACCAAATTGGATTGGTTTATGCACATCCATGTTTGTATGCAGCAGCCGAATCCTTTTCCCTTACCCTTTGAATGACCAAATTTAGGAAAACTTCACAAAAAGGGAAGGATGACTCAGAACATGGGAAAACTTTGTATGGGAGGAGATGGTCAAAACTATAAATACTATGAATGTGTAAGCATGTCAATTCACCCTCTGGAAAGAAATGTATGATCAGAATAAGTCAAATCTCAATAACCAGCTGACAATTAATAAATATAAAGTGAAGAAAATGAGGGACAGTGTGTTTTAGTTACAATATATTAATTCAAATTTGCAAAATTATGTCTAAAATATTCTAAAATCTTCCAAAAATAATTATTTATTATTAGCAAAATTCCTCATATGATGTTTTAAAATTAAAAAAAAAAATTGAATGCCAAAAATGTGAATAATTTTCTGACTTGATATTTGTATCTGTTATTCAATATGTAGTGATTAATTTCTATGCATTTAAACAAAATGTAGTGTTAACACTTTGGTCCATCATAATTTAAGGTACGAACGACTATATCATATTTTTATTCATGTATATACACATATATTATGTACACATAATAAATGTGATATATACATAAGTGATATTCATTGTAATTTATATCACAAATATCTAGTGATCTAGTGATTATATTCAGTGATGTGATATATATATATATATATATATATATATATATATATATATATATATGGAGAAATTTGTTAAAATATAATTAGTAAAGCAATATTTATATTAATGTACACATAGCAGTAAAAACTGCTTATGTTAGTGTTATATACTTTTAATGCAAAAATTAAATGTGTATGTAGATATATATTTAAATATAAAGAAATACTATTTTAAAATATTTAGGTAAAGTTATTTTAAATTTGAAATAAAATCTCAATTATTATGAGAATGATAAATAAAATAAAAATCATTTATTTTAATATTTATAATATAAATATTTATTTTAACATTGTGATTTGTATATTTAATTTTATTAAAATATGGTTTAAAAGGTTATTGTCAAATCTCTCAACTGTCCTAATGAATAAGCAAAACATCTGAAAAATCTATATCATGGTAAAATGCATGAATAAAATAAAATTTAAAAATATTATTGAAATCGAAAATTTTAAGCTATTTTGTCCTTGTTATTTAAAAAATTGTTATACACCTGTATATTGAATATTTATTTTAAACGAGTTTTAAAATTAATGGAATTACTCTTTGTAAACAATTTTTTTAGAAATGCTAAAATTAGCAAATTTAACTTCTTAAAAATTATTAATTATCCACTCCATATCTATAGAAATGAAGAAAAAACTTATTGTGATTTCTTAAAGTTTACCATATTAATGAATTGGTTCAAAAGATAAATTATTATCATCATTTATTGTTTTCCAATTTCTGCAATTTTACAATAAAAGTGCCAAAGGTTTCTAATCAATTTTTTAAAAAAAAAAATATTCTAAGAGATTTCACTGAGATAAAAATAATTGGATTTCTTAGAGACTTTAATTTAAGTGATCTTTAGGTTACAAAGGATATTTGTTTTTACTTATTATTAGATATAGTTGCTTTGTTGAAATTAAATTTTCACAAGAGAAAAAACTCAAGTAAAAAAAAAGATTATTCAGGCAATATAATATAAATTATATATATTATTTTAATTTCAATATTGATAATTTAGTAAGTGGGTAATTTTTTGATGAGTGATTGTTAATTACGAATAATTATTATTCATAATTAAAATATAATAGAGGTTTAAAGATATCTAAAGAGTAAGTGTAAATCAAAGATATTCACTTTATGTTATCAATTAGGGGAGATTTATGATGCTTTTTTGAAATTTAAATACTGATAGCTTTAACAACAAAATTAAAAATAAGCAAGAATTCAATGAGTATATACTCATCTGCTGATTACTAATTTGGTATGAATTGCTTAGTAGAATTAATCCAGTTTATAAAGCTCTTCAGGGCAAAAATATGAGTATATCACTAGTTGTAGAATCTATTGGAAATTTAAAAACATACTCTTCCAAATATTGATTAAATATGAATTATAAAAAAGTACTTGAAATTGCAAAACAATTCAGTGAAGGTGTGAATGGAGAAACAGTTTAAATTTATATTAGAAGTTGCACAATGAAAGAAAAAAATGTTAATTATCAGTAGGAACATCCAGATAAACTACCACAAATGCCAGAAGACAAATTTAAAATCAATGTATTTTATACTCTTTTACATAATGTGTGGAATTTTTTAATTCATATATAAATATTAATATTTCCAGAATAAAAGTTTCTATGGATACAACCAGATGATAATAAACTCAATCTTTGTGAACTAAAACTATCTTGATTATATCTGAGATTTTCTTAATATCTTCAAACACTATTTATGTTAACATCAAATTTAGTATAAAAATGGAAAAGGAAAAAACAATACTCAACTTCTTTTTTAGAAATTTTAATTAAAATAATTATTTGATGGTTTTTTATCATATGGTATAATATATAAAAGTGACACAAACCAAAATATATACAATTCAATTCAATTATTCTATGATATTACAATGCTGTTAGATAGAACAAAAAAGTTCTCTGATCACAGATACATTTATCAACATATCTCTATTATTAAAAAAAAACATATTGCTTCAAGACAATATTATTTATGTCTTCATCTAATAAAAAGAAGGTTTTTGATAAGTCAAGAGTTAATACATAATACTGATAGCTAATAAATTTGGTAATGTTTATATATTTTTTTTTAAAAAAAATAATATGTTTACATTCAAAGAGTAAAATTATTTTAAAATGTCCAGTGTTTACAATATAAGCTGTTTATGAAATTCCAAATTGGGTTTGCCTATCATTTTTATATTTAGAACGAATCAATTGTAGAATTAATACCAGATGAGGAAAATGCATTTTTGCTGTTAGAGAGAAATTTAATTTACCATTTATTTATTTAATATTAAAATAACTAAAGATTTTATTGATTTCAATAAACATGAATTCTGCTAAAAATTAACAAATATGAAAAAAAAAACATTGGTGGTCGAGAGGTCAGTGACAGTTGCTTTACAAGCAGCTGTCACGGGTTAACGGATTCGCTTCCGGCTGATGCTATGACACATTAGAAAAAAAGCATTATGAGAAGCTAAGTACAGATTTAAAAGACTAGATAATGAAAGGAAAGTCTACAATTATAATAGATCAATGTAGTTAAAAAAAAGTTAATGGAAAAAAATTAACACTTTAGATTTTCTCAACCAATTATCTTTGAAAATAAAGAACATAAAAAAGACATATTTAAACATGGAACACATTCTTATAATGTAAAAGTATTCAACGAGGCTTACAAAGTACACTAAAGTAGACCACTGTTATATATATATCATACAATCTAATATTTTGAATAATCAATTAATTTGATATGTCTTTAAAAAAATATCATGAAATCGTAGAAAGCCATTACAGTACTTTTTTCTTCAGTATTATTATTTTTGCATCGTTAAAGAAGATAAGGTTAAATGTCAGCTGGAAAATATAACTTAAATTTCCAATATAATATGTTTCAAATAATATAGTTACTAAAGAAGTTTTCTGGCGAATCTCATATTATATATACACATATATGTGTGTGTGATAAATATTAATAACTGAACTATTTATTATATAAATGGTAAACGTTAGATACGTTAAGAATTAAACGCTAAAAAAATTATATTTCTTTTTTCTTATTCTTTATCAAAATCAGCAATTTAATGTAAAAGCTTAAAAAATTTAAATATCAATGATTTTTACCAAGGTTTTTTATTTTCTTAAAATAGAAATATTATTAATATAGAAAAACAAACGTAGTAAGTAACAAATTGAGCAGAAACCATTTTGTTAAGTGAAAAAAATTAAGTAAAAAATATACTTATCTAATCTAGCACTGTTATCACTTTTTTACTAATACATCACAACAGCCTGATATTAAAAGCAAGAAAGATTACTTAGATTTTGAAATCCAAATAACCAATGATAAAATGGTTTTCATTTTTGATCTGCTTAAAATTTGAACTCTGCCATCTATTTAGTGCTGATGGTTAAATGTAAAGATTAGGTTATTGTAATATTTGCAATTTTATTCTAGGGTAGCTTTAAGTATATTTGGCTATATATTGTCATCATTTGGGTGAGGAAGCAATAGCATACAAGTAGCTTATTTTAAAACATCCAATAACTTTGTAAAAATTCTATGAAACTTAATAACACACTTAAACGTTTTTAGCTAATTTCATAAATATAAATTATTTTATTGTTCAGCATTCTCTAACTAAAATAATTTTACAGTTCATCACTTTAGAACAACTTAAATTTTTTTTAAATAAATATTTTAGTAAAAAAAAATACAAAGATATAGCATCAGTGTTCAAGAGCATTCTCTAAAGCAGAACAGTAAATAAAAATCTATTGCCTACAATCTAGTCAAATGTTAAATAATGAAAGTTCTACTTTCATATTTTATTTTATAACTAAGAGTAACTAAATATTTATTTAGCACTGATGACTGGATCGTTAATAGGAGTCTCTATATTCCAACTATCTGAAATAAAATCTTAAGCCCATTTAAAAACTTAAAAAGTTTTTGTTTTGTCTAGTATACTTTAAATTCCATGTCATAGGCAAATAAGATGATTATTATACTTAAAAAATAATTTAACATAAACTTTAAAAAAAAATAAAAAATATTTAACTATATTTCAGTTAAAGATTTATTATATGGTTTCCTTAGTGGAAAAATCTTTCTTTTACTTCAGAATATCTTTTTGTCTATTTAGATAGGCTTACTGACATTTAGATAAATAAATAGATATATAAACAGACAAACATGCTGGCTGGCAGGTGATTACATAGGTAGATAAATAGAAAAATAAACCTATGTATGGTAAAACACATAGATAGGTAGATAAATCAGTAGGCAGTAGTCATAGATAATTATCATTAATATATTAAATTTAATATGTGTTTAAGCTTCCAGAAATTTCTGGGTGTTTTAAAAATACAGAAAGTTTATCTAAGTGAGAATAAAAATTGTTAAAATTTAAACATCACCATGATTCTGGCAGTAATCTGCTGAAAGAATACTTAGTGCATTATAAAACTTTTGAACTTCAGTTGTTATCTTTTCATGGTACTTGATAAGAATGAGTTTATAATAATTACAATATTTGATGAAAAGAGAAGTAAACATTTAGAATCACATAAAATGAAATGTATTTATATATTGTACAGGTTCAGACTCCTGTTGTAAATAAAGCTAGTCTAATCTTACAAATTTTCACCCATATACTAACATAGATATATTCAAAAGAAAGAAGGAAAAAATAATATAAGCAAAAGTACCTGGGTCAGAATTTCTTTTTTTTTTTCTAAAAATTTACAAGCTATTTTTTCTTTCATTCTTATTATAATAGTGAAAGATATAGTTTTTTTGCTCTAGGAAAAAAGAAAATGTAATTTTTTTGTTTAAATTGATTTGTAATAATAAATAAAGGTTTCCAGATCTATCACATCTAGTCTTGAATAACATAGAAAAAAAAGTTTGAGAGACACCACTTTTTTTTTTTTAATTTTGGTATTTAGAAAGAAAGCTTTGCGAGAAAGCTTTTTTGCTTTAAAAAAGTTATAATATCTTCATAATTAAGGACTTTTGATCTATTCAATCAGCAAAAGCTCTGTTTAATAGTATCTCATAAAATTAAGCTTATTAAAATGGCAGCTAACTTGTGAATTATTTGCACAACTAATATGGAAAATCATACAGCTGAAAATCACATTTGATACAGCATAAAAAAATCTAATTAGTGCACTAGCCAACTAAATTTGAAATATCGACTTTTATGCAGATGCCAATTTTAAAAGTGTCTCATTTTAAGGAGTAACAATCATTGAGGATTTAGAAGTGGCATTACCTATCATTTTTCACATGATTTTTATCAGCTTATTCATGATAAACACATAAAACAGTCATTACCATCATTCTATTGAGAGAATAACTCAAGATCCTTAAACTTTAAAAATTATCTTACAGATCATTATGTAAAAAGATTCAAAGCTATATTTTTAGTAAAGTGTAAAATCAGAATACTGGTGCTACGATAAAATAATTTTTTATATAAAATAAAAGGTCTTTATAAAATAATAATAATAATAATAATAATAATAATAATAATAATAATAATAATAATAATAATAATAATAATAATAATAATAATAATAATAATAATAATAATAATAATAATAATAATAATAATAATAATAATAATAATAATAATAATAATAATAATAATAATAATAATAATAATAATAATAATAATTCAATTCAATTCATTTATTTAAGTACTAAACAACAGCATAAAGCCAATTACAGTTTGCACATACAATAAAAGTGAAAATAAAACATATAGTATAAAATGAAAATATAAATGTATACATAATAAAGTAAAATTTAAAAGACAAAATCAAACATAACATTTCAGTTTAATAAGATTACAAAATTTCTTATAATCAATGTCACACAGATTAAGGTTACTCCCAATCTGATTATATAAAGAGGATAACCTAAATAAAGGAGAAAATTTAAGAATATTAGAACGACATGTTTGAATCTGATATACACAAGTAGACCTAGTATCATAACTCAAAGACCTAACTGAGATAGTTGAAACTATATCTGATAAAATAACTTGTTTATTAACAATTTTATAAAAATATTTCAAATCCCTATACTTTCATCTAGATGAAAGACTAATCATTTTACCCTCCCAAAAAATATATTTGAAAAACTTCTTTGAAATAGACTGCAACAAGTTACATCCTTGCAAAGAACTAGGGTTCCAAATTATTGAACCATATTCAATAATAGGAAGAACCAATGAAAAAAACAATTTCCATTTAGTATCATTACTGAACTGATAACCATGTCTAAGAATGGCACCCATAACCTTAAAAGCCTTACCAACAATCATTTCAAGACAAGAAAACATAATTCCAAGATCTTTTTGGCATTTAACTGAAATAATTTTATGAGAATTGATATAATAACAAAATTGTAAAACTTCAGATTTTTTGGAATAAGAAACAAAGAAGCATTTATCAAAATTAACTGTCATATTATTTGACTCACACCAAGCACTAAAGTTATCAATATCTTTCTGAAGAACACAATCGTTAACTAACATAATTCTTCTAAAAATCTTACAGTCATCAGCATAGCTTAACAGAAAAAAATATCTCAAGAAATCCTTAAGATCATTAACATAAACATTAAACAGCATGGGTGCTAAAATACTACCCTGCGGAACACCTAAATTGCATTCAAATTTAAATGAAACTTTATTATTGAATTTAATATATGCTGTATGACTACACAGAAATGATTGAAACCAATATACAAGTTTATTAGAGAAACCTATTTTATGTAATTTATGAAGTAAGACACTGTGATCAACTTTATCAAAGGCTTTTGATAAATCAAAATAAATAACATCTAGTCTTTGACGATCCTCAATAGCATGAGCTATATGATCATAAATTGTCAGAAGATTACTATCAATTGATCTATTAGGACTAAAACCATGTTGAGAAAAAGAAATTATCTTACCCACATCTGAAATAATTTTATTATAAATACATCTCTCAAAAATTCATGCAATGGTATGCAGAACAGAAATCGGTTTATAATTAGAAACACAATCTCGATCACCATTTTTGAAGATTGGAACCATTTTAGCATATTTCAAAACACTAGGAAAAGTACAAGAATTAAGAGACAGATTAAAAATAAAGGCAAGAGGTACTGCAATAAATTTGGCTAACCCCTTATAAATAAAAGAAGGAATATTATCATATCCTAAACTAGAGTGAGTCTTAAGCCTCCTAATAGCTACAATAACATCTTCCCTAGAGATATGATCAATTGTACATTTAGCACTAGACAAATTGCCAGGAAATGTGATTTTAGAATCAATCCAATGTTGTAAAAAGTATAACTCTGCAAAATGTTTAGAAAATTTATCTGCATTTAATGCAGAACCATGAGTCATTTAAATCTTTTTCTTATCCATGCCTGAATTATTAACAAAATTCCAGAATTCTCTAGGATTAGAAGAAGTATTAATTTCAATTTTTTTATATACTCTTGTAAATCTCGTTTATAGATATATTTAGCCAATCTTCTAAAATTGATAAAGTTATTATAATAAATTATATTCTGTGTCTTAAAATAGAGTCTATGATGGTAAGATTTCCTTTTAATAATCTTAATAAGAGTATATGAAAACCAAGGAGGATAACCTTTGTTAAATGACAATTTATTAGGAATATAGACATCAATAAAACCATTAAAAATTTTCAAAAAATAATCCAAGCAAGAATTCACATCATTTATTGAGTACATATTATTCCAACCAACTTCAGAAATTTTTCTACAAAGATCAACATACTTACCCCTCCCATAATCCCTTTTCACAACATTACAATGAGAAATTTTAGAATAAAACATCTTAATATAAAATTTGATAGGTGGACAATGAACATCTAAAGTACGCTGAAAATTATTAACAACAGGATTATATTGTTGAAGCCCAAAAAATTTGCAAAATCTAAGCATTCTTAAAGCTTTCTGAGATAATAAAGAATAATGCATAATAATCTTACCCTTAAATAAATCAGGCATATTCAAATCACCAACAATGATAATATTATTATATCTAATCAAAAAATCTTCAAGTGTTGTCAAGAAGTAATCAAGCTCTAAAAGTGAGATATTAGGTTTAAAATAAATATTTCCCAATATACATTTAAAATTATGATCCATATAAACTTCACACCATGTAGATTCACATACAGAAGAAGTAAAACATAGATCCTTATATAAAACATTTTTGTTGATGGCAATAAGAGTACCACCTCCTCTAGCTGAATATTCTAAAGATCTATCTGTACGTAAAATAATATACCTATTATCAAGGAAAGAACAATTGGAAAATTGTTGATTTAACCAAGTTTCTGTAAAAAATATCAAATCAAAATGCTCTGTTTCAAAGAATTGTTTAATTTCCACACACTTAGTTCTCATCCCTCTAACATTCATATAAAAACAAGAAAGCCCTGCCATATTAAATTAAAAATAAATCAAAACAAATAAATAAATGAAATCAAGTAAAGAAAAATGTAAGTAAGTATAGTGAATAAAGAAAATAAGAAATTAAAGAAAATAAGAAATCAAAGAAAATAAATAAATACCACTAAAGTTTTAAAGAATTAGCCAAAGTTCCATAAAAAACGAATGGAAGCACCACGAGGCCATAAATTGGAAGAGATTAAATCATTAAGTTTATGAGCAGGAGCAGATATATAAAAGCAAGAAGACTTCAAGTTATACATATTAATTTCATGACACACGATCCTAGTTCTTAAACGTTTTTCAAGAAATACCTTAATATTATATGAATTAAGACTCACTGGCATATTAGAAACAAAATATCTATTACATTTTGTATTAATATTATTAATAATATTGTTATGAATTTTAGAAATACCAAACCCCCTTTCCACAGGTAGTCTACCTTTTTTATCAGAAGTTGAAAAAAAGCATCCCAAACCATTTCCCACATTAACCTCATTATCAATATAATTGTTATATTTAGAGAAATGCGAATAATTTACTCTATGAGTAAAAAAACCTCTATCAGCATTTGCTAGACAATTTTTTCTTCTGAAATTTGATTTAGAAAAGTCACCAGAAAAATTACTACTATACTTTTTTGAAACAGAATGTGAATATCCATCCTTCAATATATACTTTTTGTCAGTAAAATTATCATAATATCCCAGCGATGAATTATTAACAGAAAATAATAATAATAATAATAATAATAATAATAATAATAATAATAATAATAATAATAATAATAATAATAATAATAATAATAATAATAATAATAATAATAATAATAATAATAATAATAATAATAATAATAATAATAATAATAATAATAATAATAATAATAATAATATGTGGTCCTGCTCCTATTCGGAAAAGAACATGCTGACTACAGCTCTCAATTAAGTTTAAAAGTTATTAGCCTACAAAGTGATTTTTTTTATATTAAAAACATTTAAATAAAAAAGAATACCATTTCCAAATAACTGGGATTTTTTTCATGCCAAAAAAGTAAGTAAAATTATATTTTTTATAAAAATATAACTTTTACACCATGGTGTCTTTAGAAAAAAATATTGAGTCAGACAGTGAAAAAAAAAGCAAATCCAACAATATTAAATTAACCTATGCTAACACTGCAAAATTAAACAATAAACAACACATTATAGAAAAAGCACAAACTAGTCTATTTAGAAAAGTAAACTTAATAGATATTGATGATTTAAATCTAGTAAATAGTGATATTACAGAAAACCCCCCCCCCCTGCCAACCTATGGAACGAAGAAGAATTACAGTTAATCAACACTAACTTTAACAACACTATTTCTAAAAAAAATTTTAATACATTCAAAAAATTCTTTTCAATAAAATCAATAGTTCTAGCGGTCACAGACAAAAACCTAACACTATAAATTTCTGAGAGAATTATTATAGGATGAGTTAACAAAAAAAATCTGTGGGATAGTATCGCAAATATTGGAGAACATCCCAATAATAGATACATTGCTATAGAATTTTATGATGAACACCAAAAAACAAGATTTCAAACTCTGGTTAAAACACTACAAAATTACGCCCTAATAATAGATCCAAGTTTACAAAATTATATCACAGGCATTATCAAAAACACGTACTTCAGGTACAGCATACAAGACTTTAATAACTAATTCAACCTTATGGCAAAGCAATATATAAAAAGTATTTTTTTCTAAACAATACACCCAGGGCCGGCGGAAGCGGGCATGCAACGCATGCTAGGCATGCGGGCGCTGGCAGAAGGAGGCGCCATCACTGAGAGATTAGCATCTGAAAAAGAAGGCGTCATCCCTGAGAAATTAAAACTCTACTAACAAAAATACTCACATTTGAAGAATATTATTCTCAAATGTTTATTTACAAAAATTATTGAGAGTAGATTATTGAAAATCATATGAAGTCATATTATATCTTATTAAATGACACACACAAGCAGGCCTGCACACAAGCTCTGCTTAATATTAAAAATATAAAACAATCAAATCTATTATTTATCATGAACAATAAACTAAACATAAAGTTTATTATATTACAAATTTCATATTGTAATGTTTATATATATATATAGTACTGCTTATAGTAAACTATAAGTAACTTTCTGCTAGCAAATATATAAATAAACACACACTAAAAGTATTATAAATTAGAACTTATGTATGTATATGCGTATATATATATATTAGATCATGTTTGTTAAAAACAGACAGTGACGCAAATAATAAATATGAAATTTTAAAAAAAAAAAATATCTAAATTTGCCGTGTTAAATTATATATTATTTCATACAAACCGTTTGTATGAAATAATATATAATTTAACAATCAATTTTATGCTATTTTTGATATCAAAAATAGCATTACATCGTGCATTCTTTCTAAAAATCATGACTTTTTTAAAACGCCACGGGACACGGTCGGGTCACCTTAGTAAACATACATATTGACAGGGGCACCAAAATCAAATTTGCATGCGGGCGCCTAGTACCCAGCGCCGGCGCTGAATACACCTATATCAATTGGTAGCAATAGCTTTAATTTTAAAGTAAAATTAAATGAAAATATTGATCCAGAAAACATACCCACTCAAATAGTAGATCAAGATGCAGTATTAACTCTTTATATAAAGGGACTAAGACCACAATGCTTTGCATGCAAGGATCGAGAACACTTAGCAATCAACTGTAATGAAAACAGGCCAACATAAATAATAAAATGAAATTTAACTTGAAGAAACAAAAACATCAAACCAACCAGATAAAACAACAAATAAACTTGAAATAACTAATAAAAATGATACTAATGAAAATTATAATAACACTGATATGCTTTTATTTTATTACATGTAATAAAATAAAGTTAAAACCCAATGAGAATTTCTTTGGAAAACCAAATGTGTCAAAATATAGAGTTTTTAATTTGTAATATAAGTTAAAAGCAGGTTAAGTTGCTTAATTTAATGACAGTTATTATAACTCTTAGGAATTTGAGCACATTTTTAGATCAGCTGTTTGATCATTAGATGATTGAAATAGAAGTGAAAATAATTATTTATGTAAAGATAGATCCAATTTTAATATAAAAAATGATGAGTAGGTTATCATTCTTCTGCTAAATTTAAATTTGTTTTATTTTTTTTTGTGATTAAAAGAAAATACATTGTGATTTATTTTTGAAAATATTTAAGATAAATTGAATAAAACTTTGTTTGAGATTAGGCAGAAGATAATTTCTAATAAAAGTTTAGATAATAAATTGTTAAAAGCAAATGTTATGTTTGTGACAGATTTAATAAAAAAATATTAAAAGTTTAACAAATATCAAATAATAATTGAAATTTTAATTTCCACTATGGTCCACAAAGTCGATGATGAAAGATTGAAGCTGCTAGAAAAAAAAGAGCAGTTCCCACTATCGAGTAATTCATAAAATGTTAGGGCATTTTTTTAAATTTAGGATAAACTAGTAATCATTATATGTCTTATCAAATAAAGATTAAATATCGATAACTAACAGGTCTATGTAATTGCAAGTCATGATAAAAAAAATAAGAAAATTATAAAATATCACAGAAATGTTGATGGTATAACTATAATAGAAAATAGCAGAAATATTAATGCTTTTAAAAAATTGAACAACAGTAACTACAATATTAGATTTACAATGAAATATTTAGATATTTAAAAAAAAGGAATTAATGTGGAAATTCTTTTTAAACATTACATTAAAGATAAAAAAAAGAGATATAATTGATTCAAATTCATATCCACCATTATAGCAACTTTGAAAGGATTTAAGATAAAAAAATGTTTGGCTAACATTGAATGCAGAAGAAGAATTTGAATAGAAATTGGAAGTTGGGAATGATTAAGTTAAGATTAGTTATAAAAAATGTTATTTAAAAGATTTTCAGTAATAAATAGACTAACAATACAAGAAACAATTTAAAGTCATTGTATAAAACTAGGAAGTGGATTTCAATTCTATGAAAGGTTATCTGATGATTTTAAAGTAGGATGGGAAAATAGTAAATATTTAGGAAATGGACTTGTAATGTAAAAAAGACTGCCATTGAAAAATGACAGGACAAATCATAAATATATATATATATATATATATTGTACCAGTTGAAAAACCCACCACCAAAAGAACTGCAAGTTGGATCCAAACTCAGCTGAACCAAAACTGAATTCAAACCCAACTCACCAGCTCAGATTAGTAGAAATCTAAATCGATGGCACAGTGCTATGCGCCAAGAAACTAGCTCAATGGTTGGTGAGGATCAGAGACCCCTGAACTGACATTAATATCTGATAATAAACTGACTAAAATAATTTTAAATTAAATCATATGTATATGTTCGGGTTGCCTACACAGACAGTGAGTATTAACATTAAAATAATTATAAAAGAATTAAGAACTAAGAAACCAAGTGTGTTTAGAAAATATTTAATAATAATAATTTGTTTTGTTTGAATTTTAAATAATGATTATATTAATCAACTCTAGCCTTTAACAAAATTTATAACTATAATACAAGTGGCGGTCCTTATTATATGCCAATGAATATTACACAATATTTGAAAGTCTATGTCTATGCCCCCAACAAGAAAATAAAGGCAGATAAAGGTATTCATTAGTAAAGGAAATTATTACTCTAATTTTGTACGAAAGAATGTGATATTTATTTTCACATTCGCAAATCCATTCATGAATAGCAAGATACATATTTTAGGGCATAACTTTAATCTTTATTGGAAAACTTATTTAATTAAATATAACTGAGAATTTGTTTGACTTTAATTGAAATCACTTCATCATGAAGTACGAGCATCAGAGCGGGCTTTACCTGAACAGAGAGGCAATGGTGCTGACAAATTATGAGCTATAAAATGAAATTGAAGATGATAGCTAGTCGATAATCGAAGTCCTATGGTGGCTTGCATCTGACAAGTCTTATGCTATTTGACTAATATGAACAGGAGAGGAAGTGCTTTCTTTCTTGATAATTTAAAATAACAGAAATATGATCACCAACCAGCCTAACGGAGCGGAAGATTACCCTACATCAGCAACATTCGAAGATGATGACTTGATAGTCATCGTTTGAATTCTAAAACCCATATAGAATGCTCTATGTGATGACTTGATCAGATGAATTAAAGTCAAATGAGCTTTTAACTAACATTATTTTAAAGTATTTGTAAATCATATTAATTATGCTCCAATCATCGTGCCCTTCTTGAATCTTAATAGAAAATAACAAAGCTGAATTAGAATATATTTATTTGATTCCTTTATCAGCCCTTTTGCAAAAAACATTTTAAGATTATGTATAAATAAATATACATTGGTGAATATGAAAAAATAGCTGAGGCATAGATTAGAAGTGGAGTTAATAATTTATTATTAGCCAATTATAAAAATAACAAACATTAATAATTTCTTTCAACTCGATGATTGATAGAACTGTATTAATCTAGTTCTAATGGGTGAGAATTAACTATCAGAATTAAGTTTATATTACTTGTGTACGGCAAAGAAAATGAAGTAGATCATCGAGTCGAAGGATTATTGGCATATAATTAAAAATAACAACATTAATAAATTTACTCAATAAATATACATAATAAAATAAATGAATCGCCACATAATAAAGGAACGTTAAAGACTAGAGGTTGAGAGAATTACTATTAAAGTTAAAATAGCATAAATAAAAGGTTTTACACAGAGTATTATTACATTATAAATGAGAAGAGCTCTTAAAGGGAGTGTAAAGTAAAGTTCAGAACTGGCCAGAAAGTTTAAGGTTCATTATAGAAATATATTACCCATTTCTTCCGGGCTGGGCTCCTTAGGTTACATGTCCAAGTTGGTAAAATGTAGGCACCATTTGATTGATTACTTGAACAGTATTTTAATGAATTTTCATGATTTTAGCAGCATGATTGGTCCAAAAAAGATTCAGCAGCTTCATTGAAGATTTCAGGGGACTTCAAGAACAATAGCCAGATTCCTGATGTGTAGCCTCTTACCATGATAGGAACACTTTTTGAATTCATGATTTTGAACAGCACATAATTTACTGGCACTTTTCTGCAACAAAGATGACTTCTCCCTTCTCCAAACTTTTCCGAGCTATATATCCTGTCCTCTGATACCTTCAGGCTAGCGCTTCTTTCATTGTCAATGTTTTTAGATTTGCTGGTTGTTTTTAGATAGATTCCTTCAATAAGGCTTTCAAACTCATTAACTTGAATTCATTTTCTAATTAGAAAATGAATTCTTAAAATCAGAAAATGATTTTAATTAGGAAACCCTTATCTTTTTTTCTAATTAATAAAACTTTAACTGTTGTTTTTGGAAAGGGAAAATCTGAAAGCTTATCGAAAGAATGTAGCTTTTAATCAATAAAACTTTAACAAATTATTTAAAAGTAAAAACAAATATTCCTGACGCAATGAAACTTTCAAACAATCATATATATTTAAATATTTACAAATATATACGCACAATCCACGCAGTTGTAATATATATAAATTCATGAATAATTTTATCATGAATTTATTAATAGAATTGATCAATTTAAATCTGAAGGAATTAATTTTAATACGCATTTATAAAATGTTATTCTTTATGGAAATTAGCATGGATTGAAGGTATAAAGTCCCACTGCATCGGAAATTTAAGGTTAGTACTAGGGTTTGAAGTGGGGCTTATGGCTAGATGTCATGAAGCTAGAATCGAACTCAGATTCGACTGCTTCAATATATATATATATATATTGTAACATAATTAAAGTAGTCCAAAACATATATATATAAGAATTATAAACAAATTATGAGCAAATATTATAACAAGTATTATGGAAATCACGTGAGGTGAGTACACTAGTAATTCAATAAAATATAGCTCAGGTATACAGACAGTAATCTTATCCACTTTCATTTCTTGGTTTGATGTTAAGTGCATGTTTAAACAAATACTAAGTGAATATGGTCTAGCAGGGCGCCACTAGATTATCTGAATCTAGACACGGTTATATCTAATAACCTTTCACATGTACTGGGTTTGAATCCCTTTTTGGTACTTTATTTCTAATAAAAATGAGAGATTTTGCTTTTTGAGCCATATCACTATAAGCACTAATAGTTAGGTAAAAGTAAAACATCTTTAAACCACAGTGGAGTTCATTGAACATAAATCATTTCTCAGATCTTAACATAACAAATGTGTTTCAATATTTTTATAAGTTCACTAGCTCAGATTATATATAACTAATTTAGGATGGCAATTCACTCATCCTTGCATGAAATAGATGATGGGATGTGGTTATAATAATACTAAGAGATCACTAAATATTATAAAATCAATATTTATTTATGGCCTTTAAACAGTTAAACAGCTCATTAATTAAAATGTTGATGACGATGATGATGATGATAATAATAACAATAATGACAAGGGTTTCAACTACAGCTCTAGGACTAAGCCTAAACATAAAACTAAATTTTATAAAGAAATTCATAATTATTGCTTAATTTTAGCATATTTACTTATATCTTAAATAACTAATATTCAACCATTGATGATGATGAATAATCACACTTAACAAAGACTACACTTAATGAAATATATACGCCTCGTTTAATAAAACAAACTAATATTTATTACTACATTTCTAACATATACATAAAAATTTCTAGATAAATATGAAAATTGACATGAATAATAATAATAATAATTGATTATATAACAATCCTCAGATTAATTTTAAGTTCTTCCCCCTTTCCCTTCAAATGTATTTTGTATTAAGTTGGACGTCACATTGACCATGATTTTCACTCCATGAGAAAAGTATTTCAAGAAAAAAAAAATATTATCTGCTCATTAGCACACATACTTTAAAAATCCAACATGTAAATAGAATGTAAAAAAAAAAATGTTAGTAGAATTGAAAGAGCAAGTTTTAGAAAAGAGTTTTAAATCATTATCTCCCCCTCCCTTCCAAGCGCTGAAATCTATACTTAACTTGAAACAAAATAATCTAATATTCTAATACTACTCATTATTTCACATTCAGTCGCAATTATACACATATAAAAATACCATTATGTATGTGCGTGTTTTATCCCATAATAACAAAATATTATTCAAAACCAAAATAATAATAATATATTAGTTAAAACTAAAATCATAATACCATAAAAAAAATTGTTTTACACATTAATATTTTTCATAACTGTAAAATTAATAAACAAATAATTTTCATACATTCAAGATAATTTATGAAGCTCAAAGTTATTATTAGTAAGACATTCTTGTTTTTAATTGATCTGAATAGTCTTTAAAAGTTCTTTAAATAAAATATACCACTTTATTGCTAAAATGTTTATTAAGACTGATATCATAAAGAAAATAGATATAAAAAGTCATATTACCGATCTTTTGTTTGTGGCGAATTTCCAAGGGTTCAAACTTGTCTTGTATAATGTCTATATTTCTGCAGCTACTATTTCCGTTTTATGTGGGAACAATCTCTTTCTTGAGGTGTATAACTATTTGATGATGATGACTCTATTGAGGTTATTTGCTTTAGTGGACAATTTGGAAATCATTATATTAAATTTTCTTCTCTTCCTGTCAAGCATGTGGATGAAATACAGCAGTTGTTTTCACATTTATAAATTTTCTTGAGTTTAAAATCAGTTGTTGTAACAATTAATTGGACTTGATGATTAATATTTATCAGTAGATTAATTCATCTTCTTTGAATGCAGGTGAATGCTTTCTTCCTTCTATTAAAAACATCTTATTTCTCTGGTCAGTTGAAAGGTGTAGAATATTATTTTAGACACATCTTTTCTTTCCTATGTGATGTGCAGCTTCCCCAGATGGTCCGGAACCGATGGGACATACATATAATTTTTCTAGCCAGACATTTCTTATATTTTCAGCATTCAATTGGATAGTTTAATAATCTGAATCATAAACAATAATCCTAATAATAATTCAAGACAGCTTTTTATATCCAATTTTTAGCTAACTTAACCAATCAGAGATAGCATCACTTGCTATTTTTGGACAAATTTGTTTTAATTAGATCTCTAATTTATTTTCAACTAAATTATTTTTCAACTGAAAAGTTTAATCCTTTTTCCAGACACTTTTGTTTAAAAAAAAAAATAGACTCAATCCTTATTTCCTTTCTTTTCTTTTTTTTTTTCTTTTTAACATCCAGGTAACACTTCAAATCTTTGAGCTTCCTTCTTTAGATCTTGAGATAAGACAATTTCAAAATTAGAGCTCTGACCCATTATAAGCTTCCAAAGTGAAAAACAATTATTTACAAAAAAAAATTGCTACAAAGATTGATATCTGATTAAACAGATTTCCTCTTTTAACAAACAATTGTACAAAAAAAAATAATTTGACAGATTTAATACTTCCTTTTCTTTCAATATTTAGGAAATGTAAATTTTTGTATGTAATGTACACACATCCTTCATTCTTTCAAATCATTCATAAACTAACCTTAAATAATATGATTGCTAGCTTAGTAATTATAACCCAATTATTTAATTAAGTCTGTAACTTTTAAATCCCAATTATAATTAAAGAAAAGCAAAATAAAAGTATAGAATAAAATATTAGAATTGATCAAGCATAGGTTAGTTTTAAAGAAAGTTAAAATGTTTAATATTTGAAATATAAAACAATTAAATAATTTACACATACATTGCCTATATGTATGCATTATAACTTTGCTTTTTAAAGAAAAATTAAATATTAAATAGTTTAAATGTGTGTATTACCTTTCTATCAACACACAAACAAGTAAAGCATGTAATTGTTGACCCATTCTTTCTCTGTTTAAAGCTTTTAGAACTGGACCTTGTAGGGTTTGAACTTGGATGCCCTACAGCTTCTTTTATGGTTATATAAAATTGTGATGATGATTTTTGGTTTACCTTTTCTACATGCACATTACTATAAATTTATCTAGTGACTAAATTGTAATGGCACAATATATATATATATATATATATATATATATATATATATATAAACAAATATAGAATCGAACTCAGATTCAACTGCTTCAATATATATATATATATATTATAAATATTGGTCATAAAATGAATTATGAAAAAATATATTAAGGTAATAAAATATACTAAAAATTACCATGAAATAAAATGTTATGAAACTTTAAATATTCAGAAAATTTAAACAAATATGTAAACATGATTAAAGCCAGTATAAATAGGGGAGTGGGGGAATACACATTGTTGGATCATTGGAAACTTTAGAATCATAATTAATATATTAACCTATTCATTTATTATACTGAATGTTTACTATAGTAAATAAAAAAAATTTTAGGATTTCAGTCTGTACTCATCCTGCACTCCATCTCAAACAACTGATACACATGACTACATACATGTAAAAAAGATTGATAAAAAATCAAGTCATATGACCTAATTTTAATAAAGCTCCTATTTACAAATGTTATATATATATTGAAGCTTCATAAGAGTTTGTTTTTTAACTTACTCTATATATAACATTTGTAAATAGGAGCTTTATTAAAATTAGGTCATATGACTTGATTTTTTATCAATTTAATTTTAGTTTTTTGCTATTAATGCTTTGGCGATTTTATATTGCTAGAGCTATTAATATATGGTGTATCTGAACTTAGTTCAGTCCCATACGGCTATTTGAGTTAGATAGCTGGATTTTTGGACATTTAAATGTCTGAAAGTTTCAGATTTTCTTCTCAATAGTTAGGCATTGATAAAATGCTGGACTAGTTCTAGTATTTTTATTCCCTAGCACCTCACTGATGACGCTAGAGGCAGAAACCGCGGTCTGAGGTTGAGGGTATTTTTGAAGCTTCATAAGAGTTTGTTTTTTAACTTACTCTATATATAACATTTGTAAATAGGAGCTTTATTAAAATTAGGTCATATGACTTGATTTTTTATCAATTTAATTTTAGTTTTTTGCTATTAATGCTTTGGCGATTTTATATTGCTAGAGCTATTAATATATGGTGTATCTGAACTTAGTTCAGTCCCATACGGCTATTTGAGTTAGATAGCTGGATTTTTGGACATTTAAATGTCTGAAAGTTTCAGATTTTCTTCTCAATAGTTAGGCATTGATAAAATGCTGGACTAGTTCTAGTATTTTTATTCCCTAGCACCTCACTGATGACGCTAGAGGCAGAAACCGCGGTCTGAGGTTGAGGGTATTTTTGAAGCTTCATAAGGGTTTGTTTTTTAACTTACTCTATATATAACATATGTAAAAAAGATATATATGTTTCATGCAAAACCAGCATTCATTGGTAGGGCCAGATCATATACATTGGGTAAAGTTTCCATAAAATATTTGGTCATGTGTCACAAAACAATAAAAATCTTTTTAAGTTTTTAATAATGAACTAAATTCTGGTTAGATGTATTAAATTAAAAAAATTATTTATCTTTAGCTATCAACTTTAATTTTGTTTAAGATTGATTGTTTTAAGTTTTACAAAAAAGTCAACATTATGGTAATATTGTTTAAAATGGAAATTTAATGATTTGAAGTATGTATATATAACAGTGATGCAATGGTCACTTATTCACCTACCTAGATTATGACCTGAGTTTAAATCTGGATCTGGTGAAGCTTGAATATTTTTTTAGATTTTAACCAATCATGATTTTTTTTTTAAATTGCATAATCTCGGATAATCATCCATTATTGGTGACTGACTGAATATGCAATCTTTATTAGATCAAAAGTAAAACACTGATATAAAGTTATCTTAATTCTTAACAATCTATAAAGTGTGGGCTTTTAAGGAATTTATGCAAATAATTATAAAATTGATGTTTTTTAAAAAAACTTCTTTTAAGAGAAATTTGAAGAGAGTCTACAGTTATTTCTTTGAAGGCTGATTCATCTTTTTATATTTATATTTTATGCAATGTACTAGTTTTTTTAATTGCTAATTTCTGTTATAACTTTTTTTTTCCTGTCAAGTCTTTATCTGATTTAACAGCATATAATCATTATCTATATCTATAGTAAACTTGGAAATAGTTTTCACTTAAATAAAAATTCATTAATATTACTTATTTTAATAAAGATGAGCCATAAAATTTTGCAACTTAGCACTTTTGTATTGGATATATGAAGTAACTGTAGATCCTGATGAAAAAGCAATTTTAAGTTATGTTGGAGTTTAAGAAAAGAACGATTATGATTAAAGAAACTTAGATTCATTTAGTTTCTAAATTAAGAAAAAAAAAGAAAAATGTTTTGATTGACAAAAAGTTTTCCATAATGAATTGCACATAAGAATGGATAAATAATATTATGGTATTCATTCTAACATATGAACAAAATTATATGTTCAACTAGAAATACTACTTGCCTACATAATAAATTTGTGGAACATCAAGATAGGATGCTATTTTTTTAAAAGTTAAATTTAGAACAAATATATGTTGGAATGCTGATTTCTAAAATTATGAGGTTTTTTTTACTGTGAAGTATTCCAATCAGATATCTTGAAAAGCATCAAAATTCTAAAGAAATATTAATTTTTCTATATCACTTTTTAAAAAAAACTATTTTTCATAATTCAGACAATTTGCAGAAAATTCAGCAATTTCCTAAATTACTCTGTTATTTTATTTAATAACCAAGAATGATTTATATGAAGTAAATTGCAGAAATTAATTTTATGGATTTTATCTTATTAGATATGTTTTGTAAATGAGACTGATTTAATTTTCCTATTGGTTGTTTCAAATATTATATTATACCCAAGATTAAGAACTACTTATATTTTATATTTGCAAACTAAAAATAATACTTTTTAGAAAATTGTTTTTATTATTACTTGTATTCTTTTTTTTTTTTTAATCTTTAAATTTTTAACTGGTATCAGTGTTTTCATTGCTCACATAAAATGTATTATTTGTTTGAGAAAATTATATATGTCTTGCATTGGTGGTCGAGAGGTCAGCGCGACTGCCTTGCACTTGCAGGCAGTTGCCCGGGTTGCGGGTTCGCGTCCCGACCGATGCTATGACACTTAAAAAAAAAAAAAATTATAGAATATCTTTATTGTTTCTTTTAATAAATTAGATCTGCTAATTAATTTATTTAAAAATTAAAAAGAAAAAAATTTTTATCAGAAAAAAGTTTGGTTTTTATCAGAAACACCATAATTTTTCATTTATAAATAACTCCACATTTTTAATCGTGTTTACAAGTTGATTTTTTCTGTGTATTTTTTTTTTGTTTGTTTGTTTCAAAAAGATATATTGTTTTATTTGTATTGTCATTTATCTAAACTTTATTATGTTATAATCCTATTTACTAGTTTCATTTGATGATCGATTTTCTAAATGCTTGAACTAAATGATAAGCAAGTGCTAATTCACGCAATAGTAATTTTAATTTTTATATAATATTTACAATTTTTAACAAAATTCTCAAACTTCATATTTCAGCTTATTGCATGCTACCGTTAAGATTTTCGTTTGTAAATCAAGTGTAATAAAATAGTTAGTTATAAACATTTCCAATGTTTTGTTGTTTTTTTTAGTTTTCAAAAATAATTCTTAATATTTTAAATTAATTGTAACCAATTTCAAGAGCAAGCAATTAGAAATACACTTTCATTAAAACAAATATGTCTATATCCCATTTATATTGTAAAAGATATAATAATCTTTAAAGTTTACACTGCGTTGCAAAATTGTTTTCAACAGCCACATCGGGAAGAATAAAAGAAGGCATTAGTCAGCCCGGGGGAAAATAAAAGTTATTGATCATTAAGTTGGCTAATAATGGATGATAAAAATTTAAATAATTTTCATATCCTTCTTTTATACTCGAACTAATACTTTGCATATAATAAAAAAGTATATGAGAGATTGTGACCTGGGCCAACTGATGAGTGCTGGTTCAGTACGAAATGCATCTTGGGGTCATTTGTCTTTTATTGTATCTTTATTTATATATATTTAAAAAGAATGGGGAAGTATGGAGATGTTTATTATATCTATAAAAATAAGTAGGTTAACGTTTCCAAAGATAATTGTATGGTTAATTAGATTAACTGTGGGTTGGCTAGGTAAAAAAAAAAATTCAAATTGTATAAGTCCGGATTCGAATTCTAATTATAAGTATAGAGAGTGGATACATTATTACTATATCATGAATTTCTTTTATACATATTTTCTATATACTGTCGAACAAATTGGACGTTCTTTAGATTTTTTTATACTTCAAAATTAATAATAATAATTTCATTAAAATATTTGCTACAAAATATACAAAAGAGAAAAATTATAATACATTCTTTGATCTTTTTTTATAATAAATATTTTTTTCTCCTACTATTTCCCCTACTTCTAAATTAAATTTCAGTAAGATAAAGGTTATATTTATTATCAATATTTATTTGTAATTAAATGTCTTTTATATAATTAAAACTATGTATATATTTAAATTGTACTGACCTTTTTCTTTCTTTTCCACATTTTACTCTCCGTAAACATTAGTAAATCAATAAACTCTAAGCAGCTGCAAAACCATGTTCTCATAACTTATTTATAAATACTGGGCCTTCTTTTGGTATAAAACATTAGAAAGAGATCAAGCCAGTTAAAAGTTGATGCATATTAAATATATATAAAAAATTCGAATGTTGTTTTTACTTTATTTATTTACTTTTCAGCAAGTGAGAATCAGAATTACTTATAATAATTTTTTGTCTAATATAGTGAATCTCAATTCCAAATTAATCATCCATATTTAAGAATAGTTTTGAACTTTCCATAATAGTCGACAAAAAATTGACTGTTTGAAATAAACGAAGGGGATAAAATGCTTTAAACTTAATTTGTAACTCCTAAATTTTTATTAAATACCATTCTACTTTCTCTTTATGACTGTACCTTTTACGAAATATAAATCATCGTAATAAACATATTATTATTAATATTACAAGTTTTTATCAGATAAAATATTTTCCAAGTATATTTGATTTTTGTGTATTCATGTTATCAACCACAGAAAGTAAGTTTAATATTTACACCAGAAAAGATGGATATAAATAGTAGTCATGAATTCTTATAGGATAACAAATTACAGTTGCTTCACTTATACCCCTCTTTTTATAAGACTAAGAAGGCTGATGTTTTGAAAATGCATGGGGAAGCATTTTGTCTCTTTTCCATAGAAGATAGGAACATGTAGTTATTTTATTTTATGGAAACATATTACAACTACCTGCATTTTGAAAAAAATTGGCACTGTCATCTTTTCCCCCACATAAAATCACCAATATGTAGATTTTCATGGTATTTTATCTGTCATGTTGATAGGAATAGTATTTTTATAAAATCATTTTAAAATTCAAACAGTTCTAATTTGAACACTACTTTTCCTTGAATTGGGGAATTCAAAGATCCCATTTAGTTATTTATAAACAGATAGTCATGAAGTATTGAAGAAATTAGACTTTTAGGGAATGCTTTCAAAATTTCAATTGGTAATAAATTGCATTTTTTAGCATTGTTGTTACTTTTAACTTCACAAAGTAAAAAACAAATTGATTATATGATCCCAACTTAAATTTTCATTCGAGAAGGTTTATGGTTCATTTTTATTCACAAAAGAAATAAATTGATTTGGTTTTTTCAGTGATACAAACCAAATTCCCAAAACAGTTGTATGTTATATTTTTTTAAGAATTTATATCTTGAAAATATTTAGATATATCTCTAGTTAAATTACATATTTAGTTATAAAATTCCAATTAATAATTCTCTCTAGGTCAAACACCTTAATTATAAACAAATGTGATTCTATCAAAAATGCATCGAGGAAAGTGAACCCAGGCCAGCTGCTTGGAAGGCAGTTATGCTAACCGTTAGGCCACCAATTCTTGACTACTCTTAGATACTTTTAATATCTATATTCTAATTAATATATAATTTTAAAATTTTGGCAATAAGTATTATTTACTTATACTGTGATCCAATTCTAAAGTAATGAATTAATTCTAGGGATTAATTAACTGAATGGTTTAATATAGTGGTAGAAGTAGCAAATTCTGGAACTCTAGAACCCATATGGATTTTTCCCTCCTGTACTCAAACTGCAGACACATTCTTAAGCCAAAAATCATTTTATTTTTTGAATGATTTATATTTTTTTACAATTTTGCTTTATTAATTTTCTATTGTATCTAGTGTGTTAACTAATTTTTTGCAAATAATGTAACGTTGTTGACAAAAATGCATGTTCTTAGAATTTAATTTTATTGTTTTTCATTGAAAAAGTATGTTCCATATGTCATTTATCCTTCTGAAAGTCTTGTGATTTCACTACATTGTTATAATTAATTTGGTCAAAGAAGTTGAATAGATTTTTTAATTGTGTACTGATAAGACTTCTCAAAAAAAAATTAAATAATGACTAACAAGTTCAACGGTTATTGGAATTATTGATTCGATAATAAAATCTAAAAAAGTCCTCTGAATTTACTAATAATATCATTACAGTTCAATCAGTTTGTAAACGATTTTTAACTTGAAGACATTATTCAAGCTAAAAATAAATTGTCTATATATATATATTACTTTTACTCTAAAAATATGTATAATAGATTAAAGTTATGACTGCATATGGTTTTTTTTTTTGTCATTTTAATGTAAATAGTCTGTATTTTATTTTAAAGATAATTGTTTTAGGAATATTCAGGTAATTGGTGAAAGTAGCATTATAACTTGTGTAGTGATAAATATAAATTGATACATATAAATGAATAATTTTTATTTATATTAACACCTAATATCATTCATGATTCCTAAAATAAGTCTTTGTCATATATGTTTCTTTCTGTTTTGCTTAATCAATAGATGTTTCAAGGGACTTCAAAGGGAGAAATTGAAGAAATAAGTGCTGGAGGCAATTTTTTGTACAATTACCTATTGAGATATTTTGCTAATTTGTTTTTAAATCATGAAATTCATGTATATTTTATTCTGATATTTTAATTCAAGAAAAAAATCTAAAAACATCAGGATAACTAAATGTATTAACTTCAAAGTATTAAGCCACACCTTGATGTGATTAATCTATGTTATTGGATTTCGTGAGCTTTGTGAGATTACTTAGAGAAATTTTTCAAATGACTAAAACCTTGATTTTTTTTATGAAGTTTATTAAAATTCATGATTATATTTGCATAATAATTGTGTAATAATTATTAAAAATTAAAATTATGCATGATTACACATTTACCATAAGTTAACAATAAATTAAAGATCAGCTTTTTCAAGCTATTGTGCATGCACTTTTTACGAATGTTAATAATAAATGAATACTGTCACTCCCAGTACTTAAGATTTGCCCATATATAAGCAATTGGGTTGGAAAGAATAAGTGGATTCATTTTATTCTTTCTTAAATCCTATATCTTGTGTTGGGAGTGACAGTATGCATTTATTAACACTCATAAAAACTGCATGCACAATAGCTTGAAAAGGCTGATCTTTAATGTATTACAATTTATCAAGCACAGCACTATAAAAATAAATGTTTATTTACGTAAGTTAACAATGTAAATTATGAGTATGATAAATCACACCTTTTCAAAATGATTATTAATGTCTTTACTGCTCAAATCTTATAATATATTGCAATATTGTAAAAATTATACAAAAAAATATTTTAAAGAAAAATTTGATAAATTTACCGGATACTGATAATTAGTTGTTCACATTGCAAATGTCAAAAGAGTCATTGATTTTATGATTCAATTTGCTTTATCTGACAATTGAATGATGTAACCTTTTTTTATTACTATCTTATTTTTTTAATATTTGTAATGTTTAAATATGATCTTTTTAATTCATTCTTAAATGCAAATTTCTATCATACCAGTCCAATTTCTTTATTCTGATATTGAGTAAAGGTTTAATATTGAAATGAAATATTGAAAGCTTACAAATCTTTCCCCAGGAAAAACACTTAAATGTATCACAGTGCAGATGGTTAATACAATAAAATATGCAACGCTAAATTTTTTTACTTTCTTTTAAATACAAATCTGTTTATTTTTAAAAAAAACTTCAATGATGGGTTTACCATCATATAATAATTATTAAGTCTATAATTCTAAAAGTTCTGAATGTTTAAACTTTTAATAGAATATATTAAAAATAAATTTTATTCTATTATATCTTATGTAATATTCTCATAATTATTTTATGTCATAAAACCTTTTATGCTTTTATAATGTAACACTAAAAAATTTCTTATTATATAATAAATCATTACAACCATTGTTAGAAAATTTAGCAATACTATCTATATTTACAAATACAAAGCCTGACTAAATCAGCATAGATAATGCTACCAACATATTCTAACAATAATTGAAATGATTTACTAATACGAATTTTAGTTATATATATATATGTTAAAACGAAGATTTGCACGGGTTAAATATATAAAATACATATTTTGCGGGTTCATCCGTGTTAAAAACTTTTAATATCAATATACTGACGTTTCGACTTGGTCACACAAGCCATCCACAGAGTTATAAAAAGGTAGAAAGACGGTTGTAGAGGCGCTACAATCACTGGTTTGAATAAAACATTAAAAATCCCACCAATAGCAAAAATGTTAAATTTAAGAATGTTTTTTAAAGAAATCTTTCCAAATAGGAGGAAGTTTGCACGTATCATCTCGCTTATTGATACAATCTGGCCTTTTAAGTATCTCAATGGCTTCTCTGATTTTGCATTGGTAGAGATTATCACATCTGGATATGATCCTGGTACTAGAAAAATCTATTTTATGACCTGAATCTATAGTATGGAGTGAGAGTGCTGATGATGATGAGTGTTGTTTAACTGCATTAGCATGCTCATCTCTCCTAACACTGATGGGACGATTACTCATACCTATGTAGAAGCTTTACAATTTTTACATGAGATTTGATAGACACCATGAGATTCAAGAGGGATTGAATCCTTAGGCTTGGTTATTATATTGCTGATCTTTTGATGAGCAGAAAATGCTGTATCTGTATTATAGTGTTTAATATACGTCGATACTGTCTGTAGTTCTTTTACATATGGAACACAAATCCTAATAGCTGACTTATCATCTTTTTGTTTCCTATTTTGTCTATTTTGGGCTTGAAATAAGGCTTTTTTTTATAAATTTGTAATTATAACTATTTGCTAATAAAACACTATTAATATGATTTATTTCTTCTTTCAGATGTGTGTCATCTGAAAGGTTAATTGCTCTATTTAAAAGAGTTTTGGCTACAGAAACTATCTGAGTTGGGTGATGATGAGAATGGAAATGTAAATATCTGTCTCTGTGTGTATCCTTTCTGTAAATAGAAAAAGATAAACTATTTGGTGTTCTGGTGACTAGAACATCAAGAAAAGGGAGTTTTCATCAGACTCTGTCTCCATTGTAAATTTAATATGAGGATGCATATTATTTAAATGTTCCGAAAAATCATCTAATGTATTTTTTCCATGTTGCCATATGACAAAAGTGTCATCTATGTATCTGAGCCAAATGAGAGGTTTTAAAGATGATGATTCTAAAGCACGAGTTTCTATATATTCCATGAATAAATCAGCTATTACTCCTGAGATAGGTGAGCCCATAGGAGTACCAAAAACTTGTCTGTAATGCTGTCCATTGTATACATATTTTGTATACAATGGACAGCATTACAGACAAGTTTTTGGTACTCCTATGGGCTCACCTATCTCAGGAGTAATAGCTGATTTATTCATGGAATATATAGAAACTCGTGCTTTAGAATCATCATCTTTAAAACCTCTCATTTGGCTCAGATACATAGATGACACTTTTGTCATATGGCAACATGGAAAAAATACATTAGATGATTTTTTCTTACATTTAAATAATATGCATCCTCATATTAAATTTACAATGGAGACAGAGTCTGATGGAAAACTCCCTTTTCTTGATGTTCTAGTCACCAGAACACCAAATAGTTTATCTTTTTCTATTTACAGAAAGGATACACACAGAGACAGATATTTACATTTCCATTCTCATCATCACCCAACTCAGATAGTTTCTGTAGCCAAAACTCTTTTAAATAGAGCAATTAACCTTTCAGATGACACACATCTGAAAGAAGAAATAAATCATATTAATAGTGTTTTATTAGCAAATAGTTATAATTACAAATTTATAAAAAAAAGCCTTATTTCAAGCCCAAAATAGACAAAATAGGAAACAAAAAGATGATAAGTCAGCTATTAGGATTTGTGTTCCATATGTAAAAAGAACTACAGACAGTATCGGACGTATATTAAAACACTATAATACAGATACAGCATTTTCTGCTCATCAAAAGATCAGCAATATAATAACCAAGCCTAAGGATTCAATCCCTCTTGAATCTCATGGTGTCTATCAAATCTCATGTAAAAATTGTAAAGCTTCTTACATAGGTATGAGTAATCGTCGCATCAGTGTTAGGAGAGATGAGCATGCAATGCAGTTAAACAACACTCATCATCATCAGCACTCTCACTCCATACTATAGATTCAGGTCATAAAATAGATTTTTCTAGTACCAGGATCATATCCAGATGTGATAATCTCTACCAATGCAAAATCAGAGAAGCCATTGAGATACTTAAAAGACCAGATTGTATCAATAAGCGAGATGAACGGCAAACTTCCTCCTATTTGGAAAGATTTCTTTAAAAAACATTCTTAAATTTAACATTTTTGCTATTGGTGGGATTTTTAATGTTTTATTCAAACCAGTGATTGTAGCGCCTCTACAACCGTCTTTCTACCTTTTTATAACTCTGTGGATGGCTTGTGTGACCAAGTCGAAACGTCAGTATATTGATATTAAAAGTTTTTAACACGGATGAACCCGCAAAATATGTATTTTATATATATATATGAATTATTTTGCATTGCAGGTTAACTGCTAACTTTTGACATGTTGAACTGGAGATATCAAATTTGCAGACTTAAGCAATAAATATCTCAACACTGTGAATAAAATTAATAATTGTTCTTTTCAGAGCCAACTTAATATCTGGTAAAATGAAAATACACACAGAAAAAGTAGGTTTTTAAAAAATAATATATAGTTTTATTACTACCTAGCATGCTTTCAATATATTTTTACTATATCATATTCATGGCATATAGTGATGTGATTAAATGGTTCTTTATATCTATCAATGGTTAATTAACTGTTCACATAATCAATTTTAATTTTAAAATTTAAATTTGAATATTCAAATAGTCATTTCTTTAAAATGGGTACACTTGTTTCTTTTTGGTTAATAAAAAAAATAGTCACCAGCTAAAGGTTCTCTCTCTCTCTCTCCCTCCCTCCCTCCCTCTCTCTCTCCCTCCCTCCCTCCCCTTCCCTCCCTCCCTCCCCCTCTCTCTCATTTCCTCTCCCTCTCCCTCTCTCCTCTCCCTCTCCCCCTCCCTCTCCCTCTCCCTCTCTCTCCCTCTCTCTCCCTCTCCCTCTCTCTCTCTCCTCTCTCTCCTCTCCCTCTCCCTCTCTCCCTCTCCCTCTCTCTCCCTCTCTCTCCCTCTCTCTCCTCTCTCTCCCTCTCTCTCTCTCTCTGTGTGTACACTATCTGCTTTTGTTAGCTCGAATTTATGATCAGTTTTCTCCTCATGGTCTGTAAATATTGAAGTGTGTTCTTTGTCCCTGAGGACTCTATTGTATAAATATTCATGTTAAGGAAGTCTTGTTGATAAATTGGTCCTTGACTTCCCATATTATGCAGAATTGCAAGCTGATTTGTTGCACTTAATTCTACAGACCATGTGATATCTTGATTCATTTGGTATAGTGTCTTTAGTATTATTGATTAATTGGTTAAGTGATGGAGTGGTTCTAAAGCTTATATTAAATTTATTTTTCCATATATTTTTTAATTTATATTCAGTCTTTGGAATATAAGGTAGGCTTATCCAGTTTTTAGGTTCCATTTTTTAGTTGGAGTGAGGATTTCTTATTCTTTATAGAATATCTTTATGATATTTATGATTTTATTGTGATTATATCCCTAATTTTGGAGGTCATTTGTCTACTGTTCAATGTTTTCTTTCATCACATTCAAACTTGCATAGTGCATGATTTCTGTGTAAAAAACCTTTCAATTTCACATATTTAGGTGATATTGTAGTTATTGATCTTGAGTGGATTTCTCTTTTTATATTTAGGGGCTCAATCATCATTCTGTAATCTAGAATGTGGGCTTATCTTTATATGTATAAGTCCAAAAACATTATTTCTCTATTATTGTCTTCTTTCTCCAAGATCCATGACAGTGTTGAAGCTTGCTAAAATTTCTATTGTATTTCATCAATTTGTGGGTCTGTAGTACATATAAATATGCCATCTACATATCTTACATATATTAAACTTAATTTAAATATCTGTAATTAGGTATAATACATTTTTTAATTTTTGCTAGGAATAGTCTATTGATGTTACCACTGATAGTGATCCCCATTGTCCAGCCATTATTTATTTTATATTTTTCATTTGCTGCTACTGTGACATCTTTGTCAATCCATATCAAAACCTTAATTATGAATTCCCTTTTGTAGGGTCATAGTTATTGTTACTTAGCAATTCATTAATTACTTCAATTGATTCTGTTTTGGGCACTGAGCCATCTATATTCAGTGACATAATTTTCTATTAACAAAAAATAAACAAGTGCATCGATTTCATAAAAATGGGTTATTTAAATATTCAAATTTAAATTTTAAATTAAAATTGAATATGTGAACGTTTAGTTAAACATTAATATAAAGAACTCTTTAATCATACTATTATATGGCATGAATATGATATAATAAAAATATATTAAAAATATGCTAGGCAGTATAAAAGCAAAATTTTATTTTTAAAATTATCTTTTCTGCGAGTATTTTTATTTTAACAGATATAATACTGTAAATATTAAACTGGAAACTAAAGAATTATGTGGCTAATTATATGGTAATTTAAAAGCTCTTTATGAATATGCTTAAATACATCACTGCACCACATAAAATACCAGAATCTCAATTTAACTGTTTTATTTTTTAATCTTTATATAAATACATTGATAAAAGTTTAGAAATTTCTATGTCTCTAAATAGAATTCTGTAGTCTGAAATTTTTAGGTGGATAATGTTATATTGTTATTTAGTATATAAAGATTTTAAGTTTGTCATTCAGATGTCAAGCAGTAGATTTTCTACTATTTTTATGAAGTCATATATTTGAAAGTTGACATCAAGACAGAAAATTCAGAATTTCAGATGTCACACTTAAACTTTTTCTGAGTAGGCTATGTGTATTAATTTACAAAATAATTGTCAGTATTTTTTAGACTAAAATTAGTGATCAATGCTAAAATCATCAACCTTGTGATTAAAAAAATTGCAGGATATTGTGCTCTCTAGTCATACCATAGTTATACTACATAATTACATCATTGCAATTATACAGAATAGGATAAAATTGTGAATAATCATGTGTCGTTGGCTATAATTCATATATTTTTGGAAATGACATCTAAGATTTATATGTCTCCATCTTCAATTATAAGATTATGTAAAATATATTTTTTTAAAAAGTATATAATCAAAATGTTTAATACAAAACTTCAACAACAACATGGTTTGTTCCGTTAAATTATTTAATTGTTGACTTGTTTTGAATAATTAAATAGAAAATAACAAATATACATTTGAAAATAACATTAACTTAATATATGTTTTAAAATAAAAAAAAACTAGTCTTTTTTAGACTGCAGATAAATAGAATTCTTAATGCTAAACAAAGAATCCACCTATTCTTTGAGGGTTTGTGAAACTTCAGAATGAAATTAATATATTGGGAGGTGGAATATGACATTTGTTAATTATTATGTTAATTTTTATTCCAAATGTTCACCAATATTGACAAAGTCAAGCACAAGTGCAACAAAAAAAAAAACTCCAAGAATAGGTGGATTCGTTCTATTCTTTATTCTTTGTTCAACATTTAGAATGCTATTTATCCATATTCTGAGGCAGTCTTGTTTTCTTTTCTTAATTACATACATATTAAGCAATGTTTCCTCATAAGAAAAGACTGTCTCTCTTCTAATAATACAAGAGATTACTAAACCTAGATGAATGTGCACCAAAAAAGACATAAAAATTTAGCATCTATTTGTATGTTTATATATAAAATACTTTGTGTATAATGAAATATTGTAGAACCTGATAAAAACAACAATAACATTGGAATTGTTCTTCACAATTTAAGCAAATTTTACAAACTTTGCCTAGATTTATCTGCTTTTCTGATAAGATAAAATGCTTAATTTTTATTAAATTATTCAAATGTTCATTATCTAGTTCATTATGGGATTTTGATTTTATTGCTTTCATTAATACATATGTACACATATTATATATATATATATAAAGATTGGATAATATATAATTTATTATTTAATTAACAAGAAGTTCATTATAATAAAATCTGGTTTTTATATGGAGACATTTTTTTGTAAGATGAACTGTAGGAATCATCATGTTCTGTTCAAATAAATTTTTAGTTGCTTGAGAAATCATGTGACATTTAAGAAACAAATCACAGTGAGCTGATTTTTGATTAATTACTCTAGCTCTTGAGTTTGCCATTCTTGTATATTAAAACACACTGAAATAAATATGATTTTGAAGTATATTATTATTTATATAATGTGTAAATAAAATAGACTAACATATAAATCATTGATCATATTCATATACAGTACACTAAAATTACAATTATAGACTTATATTGGACAAATGTATTATCTTTTAAAAAACATTCTCATCAAAAGTACTGCAAATCGACTGGTCAACCATGAAATTTGATATTTATTTATTATTGTGGGCATTAAATTGAATTAGTGATCGTCATTGCAATACTAGTATCATAATAAACACATATCCAAAAAGAGACTATAATAATTATTACGACTACTTTTCAAATGTAATCTGTAACGTGATATAAAACATAATTTATTTGTGCATCTCATACACATGTATGTAAATATAGTAAGAAACAATTTTGCATATAAATATTTTTTATTCATTCTCATTCACTTTTTATACAAACTAAAGTTGATTATGTGAAATAATTAAAACTTTTTTAATAATTTATAAGTATATAATTTAAGAATAAGAAAAGCTTAGAATTCCCAATTAAGCAAGTAATATGTTTAAATACCTATAACGCAGGCAATGGTGAAGCTAAGTATAAATTGTAGTATTACAAGTTTTATATTTAATATGCATATGAAAAATATATATAAAATATCAATTTCCATTTTATTCTTATGCTACAATTTTGTTTAATTTATTATAACTTATTTTTAAATAATATTTTATATCGTCTGCTCTCATTTCATATTTACAAAACTTTATTTTTTTTTTTTACAATTTTTAATTTTTTAATAGCAATCATATCATATTCAAATTAATTCATTGAATTGCTTTTTTTTGTGGGGGGGGGGTCAAATAAAACATTATATTCTATTAAAATAGGTGTTAATTATTATGAAAAAATTACTTTTACGTGACCAATAATATTATGTTTAAAAGACAAATAATACATTGTAGAATGTAAGTGAAATATACATCAGATAATATAATACAATCTTCAATAAAAAAATCAATATAAAATATTGTAAACATTAACACCCACATTGTTATTTTTTTTTTGTTAAGCGTTGTTAGCCCAGAGGTCAATACAGCCACCTTGCAATCAAGCAATTGGTTGCAGACGGTTGTTCCAGGTTCACCTCCCAGCCGATGCTATGACATATGGAAAAAAAATTGTTATTTTTGTATTTTAAAAAAGACTATTTCTATTATCTACATGATTTTATGTATGATAACAAATTCAGACATTAACAATTTAATAACAGAAATTAAATATATTTCAAATGACTATAATGATAACATAATTTTATTATTATTTCATTTACCAAGATAGAGATACTAAATATTCATTTCTAATAAACTTAAAAAAGATCAAATAATTATTTCAAAATGAGGACTTATGTTTTTGCCTTAGGGTAATAAAATAATGTCAAATTTATTTCTTTTATTGTTAATATTTGAAATGTTATTAAATTCATTCTTAAATTATTGATATCAGAATGTATTGTTATAAATAAGATTTACTAGCTAACACAAGAGGTTTTACTTTATTGGCAAAAAATAATGATTTGGGTTTTAATATTTGAAGGTTTTACCAAATGGTTCTCATTAAATTTATATTATATGATTCGGTAGTTAATTCACTTATATTATACTGTATGTTATCATTTGTTTACTTTTAATTAATGATTTGGTATTTTCCCAAGATTCTTAAAAAAAACAATACTAAGAAGATTCTCACATCAGCTCAAGAAAAAGTTAAGATTTCATTTCAATTATTCTAGGACCCAAGATTAAGTTACAATCTTGTAGCAAAGCGTTTTCTAGTTTTTAATTTGTTTATTAAGTGTCCAAAATTGATTAAGTGCTACGGAGAAGGTTTTATAACCTTCCCAAGATGGATGCTGACTGTCAAAGTCAGAATAAGCAAGCATTCAGTAGTATTAAATTTAATGACATATTGAGAAGTGATCAAGTAATTCGGAAGTATTTAAACAATCTAAATCAATTAAAAATAGTTCAGAAAGATGTTTAGAGGTGAAAGAACTAAAGGAAGTTCAGAAAAAAATGAAATTTGAGGGAAATAAAAAAACTGTTTTAAAAAAAATTCAAACGGTACCAAAAATACGGTAGATAGTGGGCTAAAGACCAATGAAAACATTGAGATACAGCAAATTAAAGTTGTTACAGTGAAACATAAGCTAAATATTAATGATACTGCCAAGTTGGAAATCTATCAGAAAATAAAGTTGTGGGCGGGTCCGTCACAAAACTACTAAAATCTAAAACGATATTTAAAAATCACGGGAATTTTGTCCCAAGAGAGGGCGCTGTTCCCCAAATTCATGATATAGAAGCAGAACTGGAACGAAACAAAGACGAATATAATAAATAATTTAAAAAAAAAAAAAAAAACAAAGACGAATATCACCAAAGAGACTCTACATTGATCAATTCAAGAATAAATACTGAAGGACAAACTAAAAACCTCAGGAAAAGTACACAAAGTAATTATCTAGACAAAACCATGACAATTAAAAGCCAAAGCCCAAATGGCAAGGTTTCAAAACCCCATATGCCAATGGCTTTCAAATGGAGCAGGGGGTTATGGGCCTTGACACAAAGCTAGAGCTAGTGGTCAGAGGTCATGAAAACAATCTGAACAATGCAAAGTATGGGAAAACTAGTCATGCTGGCATCTCCCATGAGAATAAATTTGAGAATGGCTTAATATATCATAATGTTGAGTCAAGTACAAACAACTCTAATCAGGATAGAAATAATTTAATTCCAGAAGACTTTCAATCAGTCAATGATGAATTTAATAATAGAATTCCTCAGAAATTGTTTAATTCCTTTCTAAGCTTCCAGAATCAGTATACTGTAACATTGAGCACAACGAATAAAAAATGTGAACTTTTCATATTTCCAATAAATGAGCTATTTGTCTTAATCAAGGACTTAAATATCATTGATTCAATAAGAAGGGTCTACTATCACCCTAACAAAAAATATGTCACACTAGAATTTGAGAACACTTTAGCAAAAGAAAGATTCAAAAGATCTCAAATGTTTCTAGATGGAAAATATTTAGTGAAAATTGACCTGGAAAGACCAAGATTGATAACAGGTATGGTGCGGAATTGTCATGTGGCATTTGGAAAAGATGAATTGCAGGGACTATTAGTACAGTTTGGCTCTATTGAATGGTTCACTTTCCTAATGGAAAGAAGAGCAGGGATTCAGCTGCCATCCAATAATGCAATATTTACAATGAGGCTGACTAAAGGTATCAGTCCACTGGATATACCATCTATTTTTGATCAGAATAAAAGCCCAATATACATAGTAATTCAAGGAATTCAATCACAGTGTTATGGATGTGGAGACACTGGCCATTAATCTAAAGGGGCATGTCTTTTTTGGAAGGGGCATGTATGTAGCAACAATGAAGTAGGGCAGATAATTTCAGAAGAGGCAGATAATCCAGAGGAAAAAATCAATAACATGGAAGAGCAATGGAATAATGAGGCTTGTAGTGACAGGTCTGGAAGCAGGCATGGTGAAGTAGTGCAGGGTATCGTAGAAAAATCTGATAATCCAGTCCAAGAACTTGATAATGTAGAAGAGCAATGGAGCGATGAGGCTCATAGTGACAGTTCTGGAAGCGAGGAAGTAGATGGCTATTCAAAGGAAATGCAGCAACAAATTAGTACTAGTCCTGTGTGTACTGATGAAACAGAAGAAATCACAGATGATGAAGAAATAAGATCACAAGAGGAAAATTTTCAAGAAAACTCTGAACAGGAAAGCAATAGAAATTCAGAAATGGATTAAAGTATGAATTCCATAAATGCAGTTTATACAAAGACATGGCAACATAGATGAGGTTTTAAGGATCTGTGAATTAAAGAACTTGGCAATTCAAAGACTATTATGAATCAATGGAGAAGACTAGGGTTATTGACTGTAGTATGATCTAAAGATTCCTTTTAAACAAATGTATTTACATCATGTAGTGGGTGATCAGTCACCTGCATTTTTTTTCCTTAATAAATATATATATATATAATAATAATAATAATAATAATAATAATAATAATAACAACAACAACAACAACAACAACAATAATAATAATAATAATAATAATAATAATAATAATAATAATAATAATAATAATAATAATAATAATAATAATAATAATAATAATAATAATAATAATAATAATAATAATAATAATAATAATAATAATAATAATAATAATAATAATAATAATAATAATAATAATAATAATAATAATAATAATAATAATAATAATAATAATAATAATAATAATAATAATAATAATAATAATAATAATAATAATAATAATAATAATAATAATAATAATAATAATAATAATAATAATAATAATAATAATAATAATAATAATAATAATAAAATCCAAAAAAAAAAAAAAACAATCAAAAAAAAAAAACAATACTTACTGGTCTATCTTATAAAATAATACAAAAATTATAATCGCCATAATGAATATCTAAAATAAAATGTTATTAGAAGCTAACAAAACAAATTTGTTGATATCTGAATTTATTACATATAAATTCTAATAATTAATCAGAGAAATTTTTCTTTGTTACCAAAAAAATAATGATTTGCCTCATTAACACTTGCATGTGTTATTATGGAAGATGATATCATATAATCTGCTAGTTATTTCATATATTTATATATAAATAACTATAACCATTAAATGTCTGTATTTTTAAATCATATAATAATAATTCAAACAAATTGATTTAACACAGTATTCAAAATTAAATAGTATATTCTTTACCGGAACTACTTTCGTATGTTTCACTGACAATTTTAATAAATAGACAATCAGCTAATATAAAAACAACATAATTGTGGGAAATTTGAATGGATTGAATAATGGGTAAGGCAAGTTTTTATTTTCTGTATATTTGTATTAATGGTTGATAAAGATCGTCGGTGAAACAATCAAAAGTACTTCCGGTAAAGAATATATTATTTAATTTTGAATACTGTGTTAAATTAATTTGTTTGAATTATATATATATATATTGTGCCCATGTATTTAGTAAAGTCATTTTAAGTAGTGTTTAAAATATAGCCAGTTTTATAAAAAATTTAAATTTATAATGATTTATATTATTTTATAGTGATCTTATAAATAGAATAGGTCCATACTTGTTAAATAGAAGTTTGTAAAGAGATTTTAAATATTTAAAAGTTATCTTAGTGTAATTTAAATAATAAGAGCAATATAGTATATCATTTAAAAGATCAAATTAAATAATATTTATTATATTTAAAAGATATAATAATAAAACTATAGTTAAGTGACAGTGTTAAATATCATATAATGTATTTAATGGGTTTTAAACAATTATTTGTTTTGGTTATTATTTAAATAATAAATAATTAAATACTATTCTAAAATGTTGTCACATGTCTTAAAGGTGTTTGTGTTAGCATGTGAGCTTTTGTATTTTTAGATAGAAATATTGATTTCTAGTCTTGTTAATAAAATTAGAAACATGTAAATGTTGCAAATTATTCCTTGTAAATTTTATATGAAAATAGTAATTAAAGTTATTGTATTGTTTCAATGATATCTTGCTTTAAAAATTAATATTTTAGAGTTATTAAAATACTTTAAATTGTTTTAATTAAGGTATTTAATATTTAAAAGTGTTAAATAATTCTGATATAATATTAAAAATGTTGAGTCATAGGTTTAAAAAGTATTTTTAGAGATAACATTTAATTTTTATATTAATTAGTCTGTTTAGAAGCAGGATTAACCAATGAGCTTACTGGATCAAATCAGTATAAAAAGAGCTGTAGTGATAACATTAGTGTAGTGTAGTGATAACATTAGTGAGTGTAAAATTTATTATTATTATTTTTGTTTGTCTAATTGTTAAAAGTTGTATTTTTTTATAAAAATTACTATTTTCTATCTAAAAGATTTAAAAGTAAAATTTTAATTATTTGTTTTAAAATAATGCCTGAATAAAAACGAGTTACTTCCTATCAGCAAAATTTTTCTTTGAAGCTTAATTAGGAACTACTATGGAAGCTGATAGTAATCATCAAAGTGTCGGTAAAATGTGTATCAAATGCCATGAAAAGATAAACCATATGATGGGAGATTTGATGATACATAAGGACTTTGAATATAATATGTTTAATATATTTAGAATGAATTAATATTTATCTCTAATAACTTTACTAAACTCTAATAAATATAATCTTTCAAGAAAATTTGAGCTAGTAAGTATGAAAAGAATATTTGTTAAGAGTTATTCTAATAATTTTATTAATTTCAAAAAGGAGAAGGATAAATTAATAATATGCACTTGAATTAAAACTTGATGAGAGAATATTTTTTGAAATGTGAGTATAATTTATTATTGTATGAATGTGAATGAAATGTCCTATTTTTAGTTTATCTTAAATGAGCAATTTGAATGGATTATATATCTGTAAGTTAGATTTTGAAAAATTGAGAAAAGTGAGCTTCAATTTTATATGCTAGAAAAAGATTTACTTATTAAAAAACTGATGAATAAACTTTATGTTTTAAATGACTTTTTTTATTTAAAGTCACATGGACTATAATGTGATTTCTTTTTAAAGATTAGCAATATATTATATTTTTAGTGCCTGGATGGAAAGGCTGTATTTTTTACATAAAAATAACTGATTGAATGTGGGCATTGTACTTATATATAATGAATGTAAATATATATGTCTGTTGAAAGAAATTTAACAAGTGGACAAATCTTGCATTATAAAATATTTTACAAATCCTTACCAATGGAAATATTAATATTGTGATGTATTTTGCTATAAAAAGTTTCAATTAGCCTGGGAAATATGTGTACATAAAGGATATATTATTTAATATAAAAATGAAGTCATAAATGTTGTTCACATAGAAATATTGATTATCTGGATAAATATTCAGAAAATGAACTGAGTAATATATTTATCTAATTTGGATGAACAATATTTTGCCAAGATTTTTCAGATTTAATTTTTCCATTTATGAATTTGTTGTACATCGATGAGAAAAGAGAGCAGTTTTTGTTCAAAACCTTTTCTAGTATCTTAAAAATAGAGAAAAAAGCAAGATGCTAGGTAAATAGAAGAAAATAGAAACCTTAGTAACTTTGAATTCTTTTTTATTATATTAATTTAGTGATTATATTTTTAAATAATGTTTAATTAACATGTTTATTATAAATATGTTTTAATTTAATATTACAATAGTTTAGTTCTTTTTAATAAATAAAAAAAAGTAGGTTTCAGAAATTAATTTTCTGAAGGGTAATAAATGCTTATAGCTTATTTGATGTTGGACAATCAAGAAAAAAAGTGGATTGTCATTTATAACTAATAATTGTTAGAATTATAAGTAATATATTATTTGTTTGTATGGCATTTCGGTAATATTTTTAAATGATATTTTTTAATTAATATTTTATTTGTCATATTGCTTAAATATTTAAAAAGTTAAATGAATCATTTATATGATTAATAGTGTATTATGTATTTTAAAAAGAAAAAGTAAATGTAAGAGAATGCCTTATAAAATATCTAAATGTATTTTTAAGTATTTTTCTCATAAATGCTTGAATATACATATATTTTACACTGTGATTGAGTTGTTAATACATTATTGTTGTGGATAGTATCTGTTGAGATCCAGTGATATGAAAGTATTGATCTCTAAATTATGTAATGCTATAATACATGAACAAATATATGACACTGATGAATATTTTATCAAGATCATTTGTGCATGAAATGCTTTGAATTATCTTGAAATGAATATTAGATCTTTATTGTTTTTAGAAAAGTAGTTTGGAAATTATTTCTATAGTGTGACTTGTATTTTTTGCAATGTTAGCAGAATTATTCAGCATGGGGAAAATAGAGGATGTTGGTCAGGAAAGTAATTATTAAATGAAATCGTAGGTATTGGGAATATATTTTAAAAGGATATTATATGTGAGTTATATTGTCATAATTTGAGAATTTTAAAATACAAGTAACAAAAAACTGTATAGTAGTTTTTCCATGGTCAGTTGCATTCTTTTTTTGAGTCAGTAAGAGCTGAAATAGAAGCCATGACTTGCCTGATAAATTTGAATCTGAAGTATTGTAACTATGATGATGCTTTTTTTTACTCATTTAAATCATTATTACATTCATATCCTTTACTATAATCACTATCAATCACCACTGGTATTATATCATAAATGATAGTTTTTTTAAAGATGGTTAGAATAATGTCTAAGTTGTTGAAAGTTAAAAATTTTTGTGAAGGCAAGATGAGATAAAAAAATTTTTATCACAAATGATATTGAATTGTTTACTGTTTGTTATAATAAAAATAGAAAAGAAGTGATTTGATGTTCCTATAAATGTTGTAAATGTTAGAGATCATTAAAACTTAAATATGACTGCATATTTTGGTTGGATTGTAAGAGAGAGTGGTGAAACCGTGCTTTTTGAATACTATGATGGATGTAAAGTATGAAAATAAATAAAATATATCAAGCAATATAATTTATTACTATAATTTAAATTTTCTATAAGAATGGTGAACTTATAATATAGAGAAAACTTATGAAATTCTATTTTAAATATTTTTTATAAGTAATTAATTTTGTGAAGAGAGGCAATAACTATATTTTTCTTTATTTAAATTTTTTTGCATTAAAATACTAGAGCATATCAAAAGGTTAAGATAAATGTTTTACTGAATTGCAAAAAAAGTGCTTAATAATTTTAAATGTTAGATTATATGCTAAGTTTAGATAAAAGTGTATTTTGACTTAAACCTATAGTAATAAGTATTGCATAATTATAAATATATTTTAATGCTATGAAGTATAGTATTAATTTTCATAAATCATAATATTTATCGGTATTGTCTTATCATCATAGTGACAATAGAATGTTTTCTTCTATTGATAAAAATAATATACCAATATTATAATAATGTATGCTTTTATTTTCCATATCAGATAATCGGAATGAAGGCTATCATATGTTCATTTATTTGTTATACTTTATTGTGTAAATATTTTAATTTTTAAATAATTTTTATATTATCTTAGATTATAAATATTTTCAAGTTCTACGAATATATTGTGTTATGAGCATAATGTTATTAAATTATAATAAAGCTGTTAATGTTTTTTTTTAAATTTATATTGCCTTGAGAGTTTAATTTGGTTGAGTAATTTTCTTTGATTCTTTGTATCGGCACACATGATCTATAAAGATTAATGGTTTGAAACACTACATGTTTTGCACATGATTTTGCAAAGATTATTTGGAATATTATTAGTTCACATGATTGATTAGTAAAGATATTGGGAGTAACCTTAATCTGTGTGACATTGATTATAAGAAATTTTGTAATTTTATTAAACTGAAATGTTATGTTTGATTTTGTCTTTTAAATTTTACTTTATTATGTATACACTTATATTTTCATTTTATGCTATATGTTTTATTTTCACTTTTATTGAATGTGCAAACTGTAATTGGCTTTATGTTGTTGTTTAGCACTTAAATAAATGAATTGAATTATTATTATTATTATTATTATTATTATTATTATTATTATTATTATTATTATTATTATTATTATTATTATTATTATTATTATTATTATTATTATTATTATTATTATTATTATTATTATTATTATTATTATTATTATTATTATTATTATTATTATTATTATTATTATTATTATTATTATTATTATTATTATTATTATTATTATTATTATTATTATTATTATTATTATTAAGTTACAACAATGGTAAACTTTATTGATCCTTTTAGTTACATAGTATTACAATGCCATAGCAATATACATGTTGAATCTTATTATTGTCAGTTCAATTTCAAGTGTTACAATATTCATTTTTTTAAAAGTACATATCTATATGGGTAATTTTTACATGATTCTATCCACTTTAGCAATGTTAATTAATCACATTATTGTTCAATAGGAGCATAATCTTGACCATGCTTTCTTTAATTTTCGTTTTTTATAGCTTTGCTATTTGTCTGAGCTGGGACCAAGTAGCTGCATAAATAACTGGGCTGGTGATCTGCTTGTCTCTAACTTGAATTTTATTCAATTTATTCTCAAATGTGGCTGGATGTCTTCTGGAGTTATTATCCAATATGAACAAACACCTAGTGCACCAAAGTGCATATAAGACAAATGCTGAGGCCCTTATGGCCTGTATAGACCTACCTTTGTAATTTGACATAATTTGGATCATTGTAGTATTTTGTTTTCTGTATTTGCCCTGCAGAATGCATCTAGTCTGCTCCAAGGCCTTGCAGTTGAAAATTATATGCTGTAAAGTCTCATCAGCCATATGGCAAAGGCCACAGAATGGATCAACTGATCTGTACATTCTTCTGTGATGTAAAAAATATTTAGTAGGTAAAGCGTTCAAATTCATCTTGATTATAAAATCTAGGAACTTAGGTTCTAATTGCCATTTTTGTATTGCTTGATCAGATATTTGTTTCCTATTTCTAGTATTGATGGAATCTCCTCATTATAATTATTTTGATGTATAAATTTATATATTTTCAAATTGATCTGGAATTGTTCTTTCTCTCCTGCATTGGTAGATGGTGATTTCCAAAAAACAATCTTTTGGAGGAGGCCTATTGGTAGGTGTTATCTGCTCTAACTGTCTTAATTTAGGAAATTGAGTGAGTATAACAATTATAGCATTCCTTGTTTTGAATGTTTGAAATGTTTGTAAGCTATGCAATCCCAATCCATTTGCTACAAGAGGGTGATTCAGTTTTTCCATTAAGATTGCCACTGTCTTTTTCCCCCAGATATGGAATTAATGCATGCCATTTTTTTTTTTTTGAAAATTCAACTACAGGCATATAATATGTTATCTTGGTTATTATAAGTTTGTTAACCAGTTGCACCTTTGCATATATGGACAAATATGCCTTTGAGAGTGATTCAGCTATGCTTTTGACTTTCTTTTTGAGCTTGGCTTGGATCTGACATCTCATTCCAGTGGCTCCTAGAAATGGAGTTGGTATTGCTCGATACCTTGGTCCCCATGGCTTACCAGTGAGTAGCATCGAGGCCACAGACATTTCCAGGTTTATGCTTAGTCCATATTGTTTTGAGAATTGTTCAAGCACTGCCTGAAGCTGTGGTATTTTCATCTTTGATGTCAAGAAGACTGTGATATCATCCATATATGCGAGACATGCAATCTTCAGTGTTGTACCAGGTATTTGAACTCCAATGAATGTGCAATTGATTTTTTCAATAAGAGGATTGATATAATAAATAAACATTAATGCACTCAGAGGATACCCTTGGGATAGTGATTGTGTTGGGATAAATGAGGGTGAATTTCAGCCATTCATAGCAACATACAGTTCTCTGCTCAGTATCAAGTTTGCAGTCAAATATAGCAGACCTTTGGGTATTTTAGTCTGCTTGAGCATATCTAGTAACACAGCGATTCTCACTGAATCAAAAGATGAAGCAATATCTACATGCACCACTACTGTGCTGTATTTCTTCCTCACCCTGGTGGCTATCATCATGGTCTTGAATAACAATGCTGCTTGCCCTGTTGATGATGTCTTCTTTGCAAATTGTGATTCACTGATGGTTGGTAAAATATAGGGCTCAATCTTATCTTTCATAATTTTTTCCAATATTTTAATAGGAAGTGGCCCCATAGATATTGGTCTAAGCTCATTTGGCATTGGTATGCCTTTCTTTTTCTTATTATATGGCACTAATGCCATGGGATATATCCCTGTGGTTGGTTTAATTTCTTGAGTAAGATGGTTTGCTAAATCCTTGAGGTTTTAGCTGTAAAAAAACTTAAATGCTTAAAAATAGACAGTGGTATCCCACGGCCACCTGGATGACAAGCATTTCTGATCGTTCTCATTTTCTCTATTATATCATTTTCACTAACTGGTAATTCACCCTCAATCTCTCCAGACATTTTTGGCTGAAAAAAAGGTGAGGCTCCGCACTTAATTTATCTTGAAAATATTTGAACAATGGCATAATCATGTTATGGCCAGTGAACATACCATCCTCAGTCTGTATGGCCATTGGCACTTTTAGGTCTGGTACATAACCCAAAGCCCACTTGATAAACTTGCGGGTCCATGTGTGCTGTTGTGCTATGCAAAGCTTACTTTTCTTTACCTTCAAATATTCTTTCAGTGATTCACTGGCCTTGTTATAAGCATCAGTCAGCTTTCTTATGTGAATTTGGGTGTTGTGTGTTGGAGTCATCATCATTAGTCTCTGATGTAGCTGATCAGCATATTGCAGAAGCCTTGATGGTGGTGGTTGATTTCTTGTTACATGATCAACATTGAAAGACAAGACATGTATAAAAGTCAGGTATTGTTGTATATGATCAAGGCTCATCCCTTTAACCTTCTGCAACAGAATATATGTCTCTGAGAAGAGGAATTCTGTTGCATTTGTTGGGATAAGTACTCTTATTGTTTTTGTTAGGTTGTGATTAACTTTGCAGTTTTCGTAGATTGATCGTGATTAACTGGGCAGAATGATCAGAAAAGGTGGTCTTTACCAATTTTACTTCCATGAGGTGATGCAGCAATGGTGAGTAAAAGACAAGATCTATTAATGTTGCAAACCAACCATTATGAAAGGAGACAGCCCCTTCTGGCAGAAAACCTTGTCCACTAATCAATGGTGTGGCTATTTTATGTAGTGATTTCTGTATAAATTCTTCATAAGATGAGTTGCAGTCCCCAACCAGAACAGTGGGGCTTGCATTCATAGCAAGAATTGAATTTATATTATAAATTATAGATTCTATCTTTTGCTTTTCTACTGGCATATATTCAAGCGCTATAATCATTGTAATTAATTTTTGAGTCAGTGTTATTATTAGAAGGTTTTTCAAAAGGAAAATCTTGAGCAATTGCTATTCCAGTTCTTGTAGATGGGGAGGATGAATCTCTGGAACATGCAGAGAAACCCTGGCCCCTCAGGTAAGTAGCTGGATTTATTGCTGAGCCTGCATATATCTTTGTTTCTAATAATCCTGTTATATGTGCTCGGATTTGATTTATCCAATTTCTGACTGAAATTTTTATTGATTGCATTAAGTCCTCTGACATTTAAAACAGCAATTTTAAGTTTCATTAATTTTTTTTTTCTTTTGAGTTTAAGAATTCATGTCTTCCTACTTTTCTCCCTCGATTTCCACTGCATTTTGAAACACCAGGCCACTCTCATCATCCACTGCTACAGCCCAATTATATATTTCCTGCTCACTGTGAGGATTCTCTTGTTCATTTCTCACCTTTTTATATCTCCTATCTTGTTTTGGTGGACACCCTGGTTTGTGCCTATATTCAGTGTGCATTTCTATTTGGGTAGACAGATCTGGAGTAATGACCTCCATCATTTCAGCAGATGTTTTATTAATAATTGTTGGCCATGATATGAATTTGGTTGAAATTTTGCATCTTCTATCTACATGAATCACATCTTCAGTTTCAGTCTCAAGTGCCATAATTTGTGTGTAATCTTTACTTGCACTCTTTGACTGATTTTGTTGGTCACATTTCATATGGCTTACCTTTGCTGCAATTCTCTTATCCTCTTTTTTATTGTTAAATCTCTCTTGCTCATAGAGCTGAGCTGGCCTTTCCTGATGTGCCATTTTAAGCTTACTTTGTTCATTATTATCTTGTATGTTGTCCAGTGGCTTATTTTCCACTTTTAAGCCAACTAGTTCACGGTCAGCCTCAATGTGTTTGATGTGTTTTATGTTCTTGTCTGCTGTTGCTTCCATTGTATCTTCTTTATCTGTTTTTTGCTTACTTTGTTTATTATATTGTATGTCATCCTGTCCCTTATTTTTTCCTTTTACATCGTCTAGTTCTGGGTTGCCCTTAAATGTGTTTGGTGTGTTTTATTTTCTTGACTGTACTTGTTTTATTTTCTGTGGCTTCAATTATATCTTCTTCATCCTGTTGGTTTATTTCTCCATATTTTATATTATTTTTTTGCATACTGTCTATATCTATTTTTGATCTTTGGTGTTCATCAGGTGTATCTTCTATTCCAGTCTCAGATTCCAGTCTTTGATTGTTATCTTGATTTTCTTTTTTTTGATTGTTTTTTTTTTTTTGATGAGGCTTTATCTGTTTTGGACTGACTCAATTCTTTTGCCTTCTTTTTCATTGATTAGTTTGTCTTTCTTAAGGAGCTGTGATAATACTGACTGATCAGCAACTTTCAGCAAACATTGCTTCTTATTTCTTTGTATATCATCTATTTGTTTATAATTTTTTTGCATGTCACCCATCTCTTGGTCACACTCTTTATGTTTGGTGTATTTTCTCTTCTTATCTGGCCTTGGCTGATTTTCTGTTCCTTCCTTTGTATATTCTTTATCTCTCATTTCTGCCCATTGTTTTTTATTTTTTTGCATGACGTCTATTTCTCAGCCAGTCTCTAGGTGTTTGGTATTATTATTATTATTATTATTATTATTATTATTATTATTATTATTATTATTATTATTATTATTATTATTATTATTATTATTATTATTATTATTATTATTATTATTATTATTATTATTATTATTATTATTATTATTATTATTATTATTATTATTATTATTATTATTATTATAATGCTATATTAAATATTAATAAGATTATTGAAGAAAAGACAGAAGATATTATATTGACTGATAATGTTGATGAAATTAGCACTATAGCGCAAGATATAAATTTGCAAAATAATCTGTGTAATAAATAGCAATTCATGAATTGTTATTATCAAAATGTTCGTGGTCTTAGAACTAAGACAATTGATTTTAAATTTGAATTGTTATTAAATGAATATGATATTATCTTTTTAACAGAGACTTGGTTAAAAGAAGAAATTGATAATATTAGTATATTTGATGATAGGTATTGTGTGTATAGATGTGATAGAAATTATAATTATGAAACAAGAGGAGGTGGTACTTTGATTTCTATTAAAAAAGACATAAAGCATAAACAGATAATTATTAATGATAATAATATTGAATCTTGTTGGATTGAAGTTAGTTTAAAAAATAAAAATAAAATATTGTTAGGTACTATATATCTTCGACCTACTTTGTCAATGAATGATTTAGATGCATATTTAGTTAAGGTTGAGGATATATTGGTGAAATATAAATATGATATTATTATAGTTGGGGATTTTAATGAAGCTGATTACTCAAGACATAGTAATAAGAATGTTGATAATAGTAAACTTTATAGATTAAAAATTTTTGTTGAGTTGGTTAGTTTAATTCAACTTAATAGTATTATTAATTTTAGGGGGGGGGTATGTTGGATTTATTGTTTAGCACTAAGAATGATTTGAAGTGCAAAGAGGCTGATCAAGCTCTTTTGCCCCCTGATCCTTATCATCCACCTTTGGAATTTGTAATAGATGGTTCTCATGAACATATAAAGCCTATGGTAAATAGTAAGAGAGATTACAAACATGGTGACTATTATGGCCTTTATAAAGCTTTTGAGGACATTGATTGGAATGTAATTTTGATGGAAAATGATCCAAATATAGCGGCAAATAATTTTGTTGGTATAGTTCAAAATTGTCTAGATCAATATATTCCTGTTAGGCATTATTTAAATACTAATAACAAATATCCTAAATGGTTTTCTAGGGAATTGTGTAAGGGCTTAAATAGAAAGCACAAATATCATAGGTTATATAAACTAACTAATGATAAAGAATTGTATAAGAAATTTAGTGGTTTGCGTGCTTATACTAAAACTCTTATGAAAAGAGATTATAATAATAATTTAAATAGAGTTGAAGAAAATTTTAGGAATAATCCACAAATGTTTTGGAATTATATAAAAGATCTTAATATTGTTGGAAGTAAAAGTTGTAGATATAATGTAATTAGGCCTTCTATGGATGATCTAGTCAATCATTTTACTAATATGTACTTAGATACTTCAAGTAATGATAATATGGTTGATATTAAATTTAATAAAGAAAGTTTTTGGAATATAGATGTTAATAAAATTGCAATTCCTGAAGTGTTTACTGCAATTTCTAAACTTAAATCGAAATCTTCTATGGGATATGATAATATTCCTAATTTTATTATCAAGGGTTGTGCTGAATGTTTGGTAGCACCATTGCATTATATTATTAATTTATCAATTGAGAAAACTATTATTCCTGATATATTTAAGATAGCTAAAATTATACCAATTTTTAAAAAAGGGGATAGATCTGATTTCACAATTATAGACCTATTTCAATTCTGTCACCTTTTGCTAGAATTTATGAAAGGTGTATTTATAGTAATATTATTGTAGATATGATTAAGGTATTACCTAGTTATCAGCATGGTTTTTTACCTGGTAGATCTGCTGAAACTAATTTAATGGTGATATCTGATCATATTGCTCATGCCTTATCTGATCAGAAGCAATTAGATGTTGTATATTTTGATATGACTCAGGCATTTGACAAAGTTTCATATATTAGACTTTTGTATAAACTTAAAATGTTGGGTGTTAGTCCTCATTTAGTTGAGTGGTTTTCCAATTATTTGAGGGGTCGAAAATCTTATGTACATATGGATAAAACTAATTCTCTTTTTTTTTATAATATGATAGGTGTTCCTCAGGGTGGAATATTAGCACCATTGCTTTTTAATGTTTATATGTGTGATCTTGATCATAGCATAAAAAATAGTATGATACTTACTTATGCTGATGATTGTAAGTTATTTAAAAGAATTATTACTTATAGTGATCATATTGAGGTTCAAAAGGATATAGATAGTTTTATTATATGGTGTAGGTATAACAACATGGAGATTAACATTAATAAAACATGCATTGTTTCCTATACTAATAAAACTGAAAAATCTGTTTATCAATATAAAATTGAGAATGGTGTTATTAAATATAAAGAGACTGTATCTGATTTAGGAATTATATTTTGTAGCAATTTTACTTTTAATGCACATATTAAATGTATTATTAATAAAGCATACAGAAAGATGGGCTGTATTTTGAGATATGGGAGAGATTTATCTATTTCCATAAAATATAGGTTACTTTTTTCTCTTGTTGTTACAGTTTTAGAATATAATTCTTGTATATGGAACTTCAATCTGATTAATATTCAGTCTAAAATATATAATATTGAAAAAAGATTTAATAAATTAATAATGGGTGAATGTCAAACTGTCAAAACAGTATTGAAAGAAAGGAGAATGTTGAAGGATATGATATTACTGAAAAAGTTGATTGATGGGAAAATTGATGTCAGTAACTGTATATCAAAAATAGAATTGAAAGTACCTTGTCGCTTATTAAGAGAAATGCAAACTTTCAAGATTAGTATATGTAAAAATACTTTCTTTGGTAAATCAGTTATTAATAGATTGCAAATGGTATATAATCTAACTTTTAATAATATTGATATTTTTTGCGATCAATTTGTGATGAATGTTAAAAAACAACTAAATGTATAGTTATGAACATATATGTATATATAATTTTATGTATTTAGCTTGTATTTGATTATAATTGTTTTTTTTTTTTAAATTTTAATTATTATCATTGTTATTATTATTATTTTTTTTTATTGTGTATTTCTGTTAAAGTGTAAATGTTGAAATGCACATAATAAATGGATATTGAATTGAATTGAATTGAATTGAATTATTATTATTATTATTATTATTATTATTATTATTATTATTATTATTATTATTATTATTATTATTATTATTATTATTATTATTATTATTATTATTATTATTATTATTATTATTATTATTATTATTATTATTATTATAATAAAAGACATAATTTTTGGTGATTATGAGAATTCTCCAATGCCAATTTTATATATTTAAGATTGCAATTATATTGAGAATATAATATTTTCTATAAATGCCACATAAAAGAAACAAAAGATTATATGATTTTTTATAAGAATTTATGATTTACTTACGTTTATTGAGGAATATTTATAATTAAATAAATATATGATTTTATTTTAACCATCATTAAAATATCCTAATTGCTCGTTGTTTTGTGAGGATAGTAAAATATATGTAAAATCCTCATTATATTTAACCACATGGTATTATTTTGTCTATTATTATTATTAGAAATGAATCTGAGATATCAAATCATTGTAGAGTTGTGTAAAATGATGATGAATAAGAATTATTAGTTAATATTAAATTTTAATATTGTTTTGTAAAGGAATAGTAATTAATTTGTTGTTTTTCCATAATAAGTTTGATAAATTATAAGTTAGAATTATTCTATGGGTGTTTAAAGACCTGAGTGTATTATGAGGTATATATCAATTATGTAGGAGTAATATTCTTATATCATTGGGAATGTATCTTTAGAGGTATATCCTCAATGTTAAGCCATTGCATCTTGCTGAATGTCTCATTTGAAGAATTTTCATAATTTTATTAGTATTTTTAATCAAACCATATTTTAATTGTGAACCCTGATTATTTATTATTATTATTATTATTATTATTATTATTATTATTATTATTATTATTATTATTATTATTATTATTATTATTATTATTATTATTATTATTATTATTATTATTATTATTATTATTATTATTATTATTATTATTATTATTATTATTATGTTTTAACTTGGTTAATTTATTATATTTAATTATTATGAAATTATTAATTTGGTTAGATATTATACACTAGAAGTGTGTTTTGAGTTAGTCATAATAATAATCTTTAATAGTCATTGTTTATATAACTTGACTACAGTTTATGACAAGTTTATAACAGGGGTCCCCAACCTTCTTGCACTTAAGAGCACATTCTATAATACCAGCCAGGTGGTGGGCATTTTTTCAACCAGGTGGCAGGCACCATTTATTTTTCCAATGTAAATTTATAGTTGAATATTGCTAATAATATACATAATGTACAAAAAAATATTTATTTCAAAAATAAAATTTTAACATATAATTAACGTTTATATTTTACGCTGTAAAAGTATAGTATGCCCTACAATTTGATTACAATATAATACAATAATTTATAAGAAACTTTAAAAATTAAATTGATTTGTATCAGATAAATAATTTTTTATCATGTTCGGATAGTGGTGGGCACATGTAAAATGGTCTGCGAGCGCCATGGTGCCCATGGGCATAGGATTGGGAACCCCTGGTTTATGATATTTATTGATAGTTAGCTGAAAGATTTAGGTTAGATTTCTATTAAAAGAGGGTTCAATATATATATATATATACTATGCTATTTTTTCTAGATATTTTGTAGCTATTTCTTTTTTGAATTGCATAATAATTAAATAATTTAAAAATGTTGGTAGGGTATATTGCACTAGTATAGGCATTAAATAATTTCTTTTCAAAAAAGTTTTAGAGCTTTAATATATGGATTATACTATGCGTATTCAAAAGCTTTTATGGTAATCAGATATATAATTTCAAATATTAATTTGCATCTAGCATTCCATACATCTTTCATCAAACAGTAAAATTTTAACTTAATACACATTGAATGTCATGGAATCATAATTTTTATTATCTGCACTTCAAAAAAAATATGGTCATAATTTTATGGTTGTTCATTACAAAGACAATTATGTATGCTAAATTTATTGACTTTTATTAGTATATATCTGTAATAGACAGGGTATGAGCACAGACTTTCACATAACCCATCACTTTCCACACTATCTCATAACACTGATACACCTGAACACACATATGGTGATTATTTATCTTTTCAACATATGTGTGTTCAGGTGTATCAGTGTTATGAGATAGTGTGGAGAGTGGTGGGTCATGTGAAAGTCTGTGCTCATACCCTGTCTATTACATATATAGACACAGGTATATATAAGCCTGTATATTTCATCTATTAGTATATATCCAATAATTGATTGTAAAAAATTAGTTATTATATATTGATATTAACAAGATAAGTATATTTTCCAAAGAACTTGCTATAAAAATATCTAAACATGATTACAGTTGTGAATATTTAAGCATATTAAAATAATATTCACATGTTAAATGATGTTAACTTTCTAAGTGGTCTTTGCTCTTAATATCAAGATAACATAGCTTAATGTGTATGTAAGTAAAAGGAAAAACATTCTCCTTCAGGCTATGAACAAATAACACTCTAAATGTTGAACAAGGACTGAAAATAGAATAAATTCACTATTCATGGAGTTTTTTATATATATAAGCTTACTTTTGTCAACATTTATGAAACTTCAGCATAAAATTAGTATATCATCCAACATATGGCATTTAATAATTATCTGAGTATTAATCAACTATACAAGGATGGAGATAGAATCTCTCTTTTAATAATTTTCTTTTTAATATTTAAATAGAATTTAATAAGTGTAACCATAAAATTAACATAATGTATATGTTATTAAGAGGGGGGGAAACAGTTTTTCTCAAGCTAAGTATAAAATAGAATTCTAAATATTGAACAAAGAATTAAAAATAGATTGAATCCATATATTTTAAAAGATTTTAAATATATATAAGCTTATCTTTGTCAATATTGATGAAGCTTCAGAGTAAAATTAATATGTCATCCAACAGGAATATAGCATTTAATAATTATCAGAATTATAATTATTTATATATGTATGGGGGTAGAATCTTTTTTTAAACTTAAATTAATGTAGCTTAATATGTGAACTGTACAATTTCACAATAATCTTGAGCACATACACACTACTCCGTAGTTTCTTCACACTCCAGCCATCAAACATTCACTATATTCATCCATTTGTTTTTACATTTAAACATATAAAGTTGAATCCAGATGAATCATTGTGATAAAAAAGATCAATAAATGTAATTGATCCCTACATGCTGTGGGGAGAGATATTGCTATAGTGATTAGTTTAATGACATCGTGTACTGCCTAAAACAACTAAAAATAGATTCCAATACTATTATATTTCAGCCTATGTATAACAGTGCTCTCTATTCCTTTCCTCCAATGGTTGTTGCCATGGCAGAACATTTGATACAACGTAAACAGCAGCATGAGTGCTATGTGACTTTTATTATTATTGTACATTTTTAAAAATCACCCAACATATAAATATTTTATTTTAGGCCATACACATGTTGAAACATTCAGAAATTAATCTAGTTTTTATTCTGAGTCAATCTAAAAATAAGACAAATAAATTTTAATGTGAATGGCTCTTCTCATCAGTTGAAACTGATATGCTATTATCATCAAAATTTATGACTACTATATTTAACTTGTGGATGTTTGTTACTTATCAAAGCATATAATACAGATAGTGGCATTTGTAAAACTTGCTGTCAGTCAAATTTAAAAGATGAATTTATTATTGGTAAAATATAGACCATGTGAAATAAAATTAATGGTGGAATTCTGAGAATTTAATTGAAAATCCAGAAGATCTTAATATCAGTTTAAAAAAGACTTGATTCAAATAAATTGATAAAACATGATTAAAATTCTAATAGGCAATGTTATCCTAGTAATCACCATCAATTCATCAATGCTTTATGTGCAATCGATGCATGATCATGTAGAAAATATGTTAATATTCCCTGAATCATGGTATAGCATGAATTACTGATATATAAGGAGATTATTGATGAAGTTCAAACACCTTCAGTTCATTGTTTGATAGTTGATAAAAGGAGGATATTTTAGCAGAAAAAAGTAAAATTACATCTAAAATACTGATCAAAATTTGAATCCAACTATCAGACAAAATTTGTCAGTAGTATTAAGTTGATAATCATTCTATTGTAATAGGGATAAAAATATTTTATATAGGGAATAATCTGTTTTTGCAAAAAAGATTGTTTATTTCTGTGGTGTTAGGAAAAACAAATGGTGTGGCTGCTCATATTTAGTTCAACAGCACTGTGTGGCTCACATGTATTTTCAATGGAGACACACCAATTTAAAAAGGTAAAAATTAATAATCTAAGAGTGCAGTATCTAAACAATGTTTGCTGGAGTGTGGATGTTTAAAGTCATAAATTAATAAACTAAGGAAGGAATATATAGATAACATCTTGTTGTATTTTTAAATTGGACTATTTCCATCATCTAATATATGTATTAAATGTCTTTAGAGAAAATTAACTTTATTTAAATATTCCAAATACATTCAAATGTTAGTAATAGCACATCAAACAGGTTAGTATATGCACAATGTTTCAAGAGGTATTAGTCTCCCCTCTTCTTCAGCTGTTTTTGGTCTGACCAGACATAGTACTAGCATGGGATTCGAACCTGGGTCCTTAGATTCTTGAGTTTTGAATTTTAAGGTAACACTCTAACCAACTGAGCAATCCTGCTAAAGGCAACAGTCTGTAGTAATTTCATATACTTATCTATGATGTCCTTCTGATTTCTCCACTTTTTCCCAAGAGCAAAATTGATTAACGGTTTCCATAGATTATGGATAGTAACATTGGGTTGGAATATTTAAATAAAGTTACATTTTTCTAAAGACATTCAATACATATATTATATGATGGAAATAGTCCAATATAAAAATTCAACTAGATCACCATCATCACAAACCTTCAGGAAAACAAAAGATAATATCTGTTGGAGTATGGATGTTCACACAATTTTAGATTCCAATGATTATATACATAATTTTCCAACACTTAAATTTCTTCAACTGTTTTGTAATTACTTAGATACTACATTTCTACAGAATATATAAATGACTTAAAAATATTGCCTTCATTTGCAATAAAAGTAATTTAAACATAGAGCATGGAAAAGATAGTGTAAAATATAAATTATATTAGTAATTAGTAAATAACCAAAAAAATCTTCTGTCATAATTATATAACCAAAAAATCAAATTACTACCACAATGAAATATAAAAAAACAGTATTTTGCTACTGTAATTAGTAAATGATAGCACACATGTTAGCAAAGTCAAAATATTTATTTGTAAAATATGAATCTACACTAAATAATAAAGTTAAAAACCATATAAGTTTAAATAAACATTTTAGAACAATATCATATTTGGATATAAAATGTTATGTATTCATTGTATTTTGAGGTTTTCATAAATAAATATGTACAAAAGTTCATTTATAAGAACAAGAATGAAAAAAGCATGTTAAAAAATAATTTTAGTAGAATAAGTATTTCTATAGCAAATAAATAAATCAAAATATATCTGTATGACCTATATCTGATATCACTAATACAAATAATATTTTATAACTCAAGAAATTAAGTAGCCTTAATTAATAGTAAAATTATAGTAATTCTATAAATAAATAAAAAATTAATCCATTTTTTTTTTTAAATTTCAAAATAAAGAGAATTTTGTTTTCATCAAAGTTTTAAAAAAAGATAATATTATCTCAATTCCACCACAATTTGAAGGCATTATGTTTTGTTATAATAAAAAATTAAAATCAAAATTTTTTTATTTAAATTTAGATAAGTTAATAGAAATTTTAATAAAATTAAATTACTATATAATTATGTATAGTTTTTTTCTAGTATACTATATATAGTTAATAACTTATGTCATATAAAATATAATAAATGAGAATAAAATGATAATAAAATTTTATATGGGTTGTTGTGAACTTGTGAAAAATTGATAGTATATCAAAAAAATTTTAATTTTATTTCAAAATAAAAGACATTTAATCAATATATTTACTAAGTGTTAAGATTATGAAATATAATTTTCTGAATACAAAAATAAAACAACCATTGTAATTAGGAAGAAAAAAACTATATACTAAAACTGACAATAGAAATGTTTTACATTTAATAGAAATGTTATACATTTATTTTTTGCATTGTTCAAAGTTATAAATTGAATAATGGGTATGTTAAAAAAGAACAGCTGTATTTAAATAATAGGAATGTTAAAGTATGAAAGAATTTTAATTGGAACAACACTAAGATTAGTAAATTAAGATAGTAGTTGATCTTAATTTTTGTTACACACTAATATAGTTACAAATAATGGTTTTTTTTATAAAGCTTTTTACTTTATTTTTAGTTTTTAATACATATAAATATAATTATTAAAAACCAGTCAACAGTTAGACAATCCCAATATCTATAACAATCAACAAATTCACACTGTTGTCAAGGCAACCTCCTTTTAACAATAATAAATTATAATATATATGTATAACTGTGATTAATAGTAACGTTACACAGTTATTAAAAAAATCCATAGTAAAAAAAAATATTATTGGACATATGTAAGTTGTGAGCCTCAATAATTTAAACAGAATTTTTTTCACAATAATATATATATTTGTATTGTATATTTTATCTTCATTTTTTTATATCATTACTAATATTAATCTTATAGGAGATGTGTTTGAACCCGCATCTGCAAAATTGGTTTGTACTGAGAGGCATGATGTTGGGCGAAAGGTAAAAGAGGCTTGCTTTATAGCAGAGGACTCTTTCGCCATTAATCGTAAGGATGCTTGTTTTGCTATATCTAAAAGATGGTCTTAGTTACTCATTTGCATAGAATTTGCATATGGTATTTATTTATTTATATAATGATTTCAAAGAAAGAATCATAACTGGCTATGAATATGAGAAGTACATCTTCTTGAAAGCGCTCAGCCATTTAATTTAGTTTTTTATTTGTTGACAGCTTTACGTTGGAAGTGTGATAGCACGATTTAATATTATCATATTGAAGACAAAGTAAAGTATAAATCTACAAGTTATTACTTAATTTTTTATGTTGTTTGTTACTTGTATATTATAACAATTTTTTAGAATATGAAATAGTGAAGATATAAATGTATCGAAAATGAAGAAACCATAAACCGATTTAAAAGGATAGAAGATTAATGTTTACTATAACATAATTTTTAAAATAATTAACCAGCATTCTTATATGCATACATCCAACGTTTAATAGTACTTCTATAAAATTAATATAATAATAAATATTCTTAACTTTAAATATATTAACTGGAATGGAATTAATTACTTTCCACCAATGTCTTGTAGTTCGGTTGTTATATAGGCTTAGTTTTTTGTGTGGGTTTCAACTATAGAGAATTTGGTCTATTATTTTAATTTATGTACAGACTAAATGATCTGAAATTACCATTTAATATAATCAAAGGATCAAGAAAGGTTTTTAATTTTAATAATCTCTGAATATCAAATGAAAAACCAATTCAATAATGTAAAAAATAATCATAACTTTAAATATATCCTTGAAATAGAAGTAACTACTTTCCACTGATATGTACATAATAATATGTATCAATATTCTTTTAAATAAATTGTTATATAAATTATTTAATGATATATTATGCTCTTGTTTTATTGGCCTCATTCTAAATCCATAGTTGACAATTTCTACTGTTTCTAAGAAATTATGTTTTAATCTGGGAAATTGAAAGATGATGACAGTATAAAATTGTAAAGATGTTGAAAGGATATCTTTCTAAATAAAAGTACTACTCAAAGTTTGGGATGATGTAATTCGAATTCCATATATATAAAAAAGGCTTTTGAATGAGAATGAAATATGAGCCTCTAAAGAATGGTTTAATATATATGATCAGTAAATATCGTCGTGTAGGTATCGTATGTGAAATAATTCTATAAAGATATATGGTTTGATCAGCAACATAAGTCTTAATTAAACAAAAAACTTAAATTTTTATTGTGTATTTTTATAATAGTTAAGAAAGTAGGTAAAAATTGAGGCTGGTCAAGTTACATGAAAGAATTTATGCATATACGGGAATGTATTTATACTGCTTGTGTTTTGTGAATTATCAAAATGAACATCATCCATTTTCCAATGTGTGTGTATATATATATATATATTCATTTAAATTTTTACAAAAGTATTATTAAAATCAGTTTTTACTTTATAAGAGCTTTATGGCTTTTCTCTAAAATTTGAGAAACCATTATACGTTATATTTTTATTAAAATGGCAAAGTATTCCATAGTTATCATTATTTGTCTATTTGCTAAAGTATCTAATATATTTTCATTTTTTTGTCCTTTTATCAAAATATATTCTCAAACCTAGACTCTATATTTGTACATTTTTACTTGTCAGTAGGAATTTACATGAATTATTTGTCACACTAAGTTAGAAAAGACTTTGTCAAGAGAGAATAGTGAAAGCAAAATTTATATTAATTTATCACTAGTTGAAACAATGAAAATAATTTTTGATTGCAGAATATATACATAAATATGTTGTTTATTTCTATTACGATTTGATATAATAATAATAGCTTAATAATTTTTTCTCTTAAAGCTAAATATATATTTTGCTTATTTTATAATACAATAGCAAAACAATTCTTATTGAAAAACTTTTTACCTTAAATAAAATTACGTAATATATAGAGAACTCAAATCTGAATATACGACCAAATTGAATCTTTCTTTTAACTTATAAATTTTTATATTTGCTTTTTCAAAAATTAGTAATAACTAATACATTTCTAAACATTTTATATCTTTCAATATAAATCTTTTGTTGATATTATTTTGCTTTTATTTTTATTAAATATTACAATAGTTTAGTACTTGTTAAAATAAAAAACAACTATTTTCCAATTGAAAACCTTAGCTCAATATACAGATTTATAAATTTAATTCTATACCAAATAAACATAAATTGTAGTTTACTTAGATTATTAAAATCATTGGCATCATATTTGTAGACAAAATGTATCGATATAAAAGACTTTTAAAAGGATATTGTAAAAATGATAAATTGTGTAAATTTGATAGTAATACTAACAATATTTTCTTTAGAAAAATTAAAACGAAGCTGCATAATTATTCTTTAAGACTAAATTATGAACATTACAACAAACATTTAATTTTAATGGCCACTCAAAGAGATTGAAGAGATAAATTTAAATGTATATACAGTGTTCAATGACTGACAATAATAAGAATACTTAAGATTGGCTATTGTAAATATTATTTAAATAATGTTTCCGTTTTGAATGCTTTATTAACATTCACGATTTATGTTAGGATAGGCACGTATTAATTTGTTAAACGAAGGGATTGAAGAAAGAAAATACATCTCTGAAAATTTTCATGCAAGGAGTATTGTAATCTCATACATTTTAAAAAACACTTCATTGGGAAATTATTATGAGTTTAAAATCACTAGTAAAACAATGAATCTAATAAATATTTGCTTGCACACACACAAAATATTTGTTTAAGACTTCAAAAATAGTTATATATTTTATTGTTATAATTAATTACAAAATTAAAAATATTATTGTTAAAATTCATTATTCATCAAATAGCTTGAATCGTAAAATAAAGCTAAAGTGATTTCTGGATGCATAGCTGCATTAATTCCAACTTTGAATCACAAAAAACTCACTGAGAAAATCAAAATCCAGGGACCAAAGTGGGAAAAAAATGGGGAATAAAGAATCATTCTTGTTTAATACAGTTTCATGACTAAAAATATCTCTAAATTTAAAATAGTAGTTATAGTTTTTGATGATGTAGATATTACAGTTTAATTGATCATATTTAAATTGGTTTTCTTATTTTTAGATTGACTCGAAGACAAGGATTAGATAGATTTGCTGAATGATTCGACATAAAATAATCAAGTTATTATTATATATTTTTAATAATTTTTTTGATAATTTATTCCAAATATTAGCTAAATGCTATCGATGTAAAAAATTAATCATATAATAATTACTTATTTATATAAGCAAAATAATCAACACATCTAATAAATATTTTAAATATTTAATAAAAATGTTTGCAATTATATGCCTAAATAATCTATGTATGTTTCACTTAATAGATCTGATTTTAAAAGGCTCTTTATATAGTAAGAAGTATTTATCATGGAATATATTTTTTGATGTATCAAAATAAAAAGTTAATCTTATTAAAATGTGAAATGTTTTAATTTTACAAGTGATCTTAATAATTTTATTTATGAGTAAATCAATATACTAGTTTACATTAATATTAAGTAAAATATTTTTCATATCTCTAATTATCAGGTAAAGATAATCTCTCTCTCTCTCTCTCTCTCTCTATATATATATAAATATATACATTTATATATATAGTTATATATATATATATGATTCTTTGTTTTATAATTTATTTTATAAATTTCCTTAATAAAGTATATACATTATGTTATAAAATCTGTTTCAGATCTATACTTTAAAACATTATACAGTCATATGGTAGTTCTTTGCTGCTTTACATATTTTCTAATAATTACATATTGTGGGTTATTATTTATTTTATTATAAAAAAGAATCTATTAAATAATAATTTGTTTTAATCATTTTAAAATTATTACTGCTATTTTTTATAATAATAAAAAATCATTTTTGTCAAAAAAATATATTTTTATAGAATTAATTGACTATCAAAAACTTGCATTGTTTACCATTTTGTCTATATAAAAGTTTTTAATTTTAATTTTACATACAGTAAATCTATATATATATATATTCTTTAATGCAACATATATAAAAAAGAAGAGGAAAGGAAAATTGTTACGTGCAATTTGAGTTTATAATAATAGATACACTGGCTTTTAACTGAATTTAAAGCCCTATATGGATTAATATTAATTTACTTATATCTAACCTAATAAATAGTCATTAATAATCTAAATATATTTATAAAAAATCGGTAAATAGCCATTAAATTTTATAAAAGTTGAGCACTTGTAAGATAATGTCGTAATTAAACATATCTCTACAGATTTTTTTAATGCACTATTTATAATTCTTGAAAGAATAGTTAATAACATTTATTTTTACTTTCTAAATCTTTTAAAAGATCTTATCATGTCTTATTGAGAAATTATTTATAAACAGATTGCAATATAATTTAAATCTTGTTTATTCACATTTACGTGGGATAACTTTATAATTTTGTAATATATTCATATTCATTTTTAATTTAATGAATATTATTTAGTTTATTTATTAAGAATAATAAATTTTCATTAAATATTGATTATATTTTAGTAGTTGTTTTCTTTTTCATGGAATGAAATAAATTAATTTTATTTTCAATATATTTATACAATTAAAATAAAAGTACAGTTAATTTTAATTGTACCTTTCTATTTTTTATTTTTTTTTATAAAAGTTAAGATAAATTTTAAAAATATATAAGAAACAACAAATTTAAATGCGCGTACATTTACTATTGATTGATTCATTAAACTTATTGTAGATGGCACTAGAGTAGAGGGCTGTTTTTGTTTTGTATGAATTTTAAAAATAAATTCTTTAGAAATTATTATAAAAAGTAGAACAATTAAAAAATGAATTTTATAAAAAAAATTATTTGTCGAATAATCCTCTGCTGACAATGATCATTATCCATTTTATTAGTTTTCTTGAAAACTTTCTTTTTACTTTTTTTTTTAATTATAAAATCTATTGGATTAAAACAAAAAATATATTTTTGCGAATATTTTTTGGATAATTTCACCTGCGCAATGCCTTTGATCAGTACATTCTTCACAGATGGTCTTCATTTTAACTACTGCAACCTGCCACTGAATATAGAAGATTTTTATTTAAAATATGATTTGTTATTCATATTACAAGGATTTGATTTTCATTTTTATATTTTTATAGACCTTTCTCTCAGATAGATAGGTAGACAGACAGACAGACAGACAGACAGACAGACAGACAGACAGACAGACAGATAGATAGATAGATAGATAGATAGATAGATAGATAGATAGATAGATAGATAGATAGATAGATAGATAGATAGATAGATAGATAGATAGATAGATAGATAGATAGATAGATAGATAGATAGATAGATAGATAGATAGATAGATAGATAGATAATGAAGCAAGTAAATAGGTAAATAGATAAGTAGAAAACCAAATAGGTATGTGAATATTAAGTTAGATAGATAGATCCATAATTAAATATGTAGATTGGTATATAAAGTTAGATAGATTGATGGATGGTACATAGATAGATAAATAGATAGATTAAATTGGTAAGTAGACTGACAGATGGACAAGGGCTTGTTATAGCAGAACAATAAAGAGAACGTTTCTCACAATACTTTTCGATTGTTGAATAAGGATGAAATTTTGACTGACTTCTAAATACATCCGCTAAATGAGTGTTTGTTTTCCAACTATTGAAAAATAACTGTTTTGGCATTATGCTGGTCACTTAAAAATATGCATCTGGCACGGATTCCAAATCTAAGCAAAGTAATGAATGAAGCATATGAAATCTATGTCTGGCTTTTTGTTTTTATATGTAAACATGATTATACGTATAAATCAAATCCATTATTAAAAAATCAAAGAAATCTGATGACAAATCTTGAATTCTTATATATTTAAATATTAAATGGTAATATAATAAAATGATTTTGTTTTGTTATTATACAAACTATATGTGTGTGTGTGTTAAAAATGATAATTTTTTACAATCTTAATTATAAATATAGGGTATTTGAACACAGGCTTTCAAGCTCTCTTCAACTATCCACACTATCTCATACCACTAATACACTTGACCACACACATGTAGAAAAGATAAATAATCACCAATATAGTATTTTTTGCTGAAACAGCATTCATCACTTGGTCCAGATCATCATCTACCACACATAGCAAATATTCATCCTTCAACGGCCCTTCTTCAATCTATCCCAACCTTCAACTCTTCAGACATCCATACCATTGAAAATCTGATGGTGGAATGCCCAAATTACATGCTTATGCCTATATTGTCATTATGCCCATGTTGACCTCAAATCACTCTATCCCCCCATGTATAGAACCATATCTATTTAAATACAAAGAAGAGGAATGGGCAGGATGCTTGCTTAAACAGTAATATTTAAAATACAGGCATTCTTCATATATCTGCAGCTTAATTGTAAATATAGGATATTTGAACACAAATTTTCAAGCACCCTTCAACTATCCACACTACTTTATACCACTAATACACATCACCACACACATGTAGAAAAGATAAGTGATCACCAATACATGTATTTTGTGCTGAACCAGCTCTCATCAGTCGGTCCAGATCATATAACCAGTGTTCAGATTATATCTTTAATAGACTGATTTCAATCTACTCTCATCTCCAACTCTTCAGCCATCCATACCATTGAAAATCTGATGATGGAATGCCCAAATCCCATGCTGATGCCAATATTGTTGTTATCTCCATGTTGACCTCAAATCAATCTGATTTCTCATATATAGGACCTTATCCACTTAAATACATAGAAGAATGTCTGTATTTCAAATGTTACACATTAAGCCTGCATCCAGCCCATCCCTCTTCTATATATTTAAATGGATAAGGTCCTATATATGAGGAGTCAGAGTGACATGAGGTCAACATGGGCATAATAATAATATTGGCACTAGCATGGGATTTGGGCATTCCATCATCAAATTTTGAATGGTATGGATGGCTGAAGAGTTGGAGGTTGCAGTAGATTGAAGCCTGACCATTGAAGTATGAAGATTTGCTATCTTAATATAAACTGAGCACTGATTATATATGTATGTAGGAGATGATTATATGGACAAACTAATGAGTGCTGGTTCAGCACGAAATACATATATTGGTGATTATTTCTCTTTTTTACATTTGTGTGGTCATGTGTATCACTGGTGTGAGATAGTTTGGATAATTGAAGGGTACTTGAAAGTCTGTGATCAAATCCCCTATATTTACAATTAAGCTCCAGGTATATGAAGAATTTCTGTATTTCACATATTAATTTTAATAATAAAAAATGTAAATTGTATTAATAAACATATATATATTATAATAAAAATAATAAATATAACGATAATAAACTATTATAACTATTCTTTCAATCCGCAGAAGTTTCGGTAAATATAACAGTAATAAACTATTATAAATAGTCTTTAAATCCGCAGAAATATTTTCGCGGATTGAAAGACTTTATAATAGTTTATTACCATTATATTTATTATTTTTATTATGATTACAATTTTGTTCTAAGTAATGGACATTTTATTTATATTATATATGGTGTGTGTAATAGATGATTAAATGATTGATTAAACATTATATACCGCATATGAAGAATAAAGTCGAATTTATAACTTATTTTATATAAATTATCAGCCCTGAAATGATACGTAATTTCTTTTTGTATAAATTTATTATCTGACGTTAATCTTTAGGACATTTGAGAGATCTCTTTTATAAAAGCAAAATATATATTATGTCAGAACGAGTAATGCAAACTAAATGTAATAACATTTGCACATAATTTATATATTCAATTTAATATTTTATTATAAATATTGTTGAATAAAATGATTATTAAATATATATTTAACAGCTTTTCTATCCATAAATAGATTGGATTAAGTAGGTAATGTAGTATTATGATCAACTGATAATATTGCACCATCGATAATGTTAGTTTGCTATCGTTTATCATTCTCTTAACATAATTTATTGCAGTATCTCGATTTGAGAGATACATCGTAAACTTTATATACTTTATAAAACACAATGTGATCTCAGAAAACTAGACATATTTACTTCAAAATTGTTTGGAATATTTTAAATGATAATTAAATTGAGCTTGGCATAAAAACTTTGAAATATAAAATAATACATGTTAATTTTAAAAAGAATAGAACTTTTAGTTATATTCAAAAAACTTTTTCAATCATAGATGTGGTTACTAATATATATATATATATATATATATATATATATATATATATATATATATATAGAGAGAGAGAGAGAGAGAGAGAGAGAGAGAGAGATATTGCAATTTCAATGAGATCAGTAACACATGTTTGTTCTCTTATTCATATATTGCGTTTTCGATGTCTTCTTTTTACTCCCAACAAGCATCTCTTCATACTTCTTTGAATGGGCTGAAGTCTTTATATTGCTCTTTTATTAAGTGTCCAAGTCTCAGATTTATCAGTAAGAACTGGTAAAACACATTTATTAAAAATCTTCCTTTTCAAATACATAGACATATTTCCTTTTAGTATCAAATTATTTCTACCAAAAGCACTCCAACTAAGTTTAATTCTATGATTAATTTTATCCATTATGTTTCCATCTGTATTAATAATCTGACCAAGGTATTTGTAGCTGCTAACTTCTCCTAACTCATCATAATCAATCTTTATTTTTATATTTTGAAAAAATCGATTGAACATTTATCATTAGTCCTACTTTCCTACTTCCATCGATAACTCCTGCAACATTTCCTGCAGCTCTAAAGAATTATTTGCAAAAACAACTACATCATCAGCAAAATCTAAATAACTTAAATAATCTCCATTTACTTTCATTCCTTTAGCTTTCCATTTTAATCCACAAAATACTTTTTGCAGCACTGCTGTAAAAAGTTTTGGAGATATTGAGTCACCCTGTCTTATACCCTTCCTAGTATCATTATGTAATCTAATTGTTGCTGTTGCATTTTTATAAATATTCTTTAAAATATGACAATATCCTGGATCTATATCTTGATGATCCAATGCTTTAATCACTGAAGAAATGTTTATAGAATCAAATACCCTTTCATAATCTACACATCCAAAGCACAATGGCAACTTATATCCATTTGTCCTTTCTATAACTTTTCTCAATACCTGGATATGATCCACTGTACTAAAACCACTTTTAAATCAAGCTTATTTTCTTGTTTGGTGGAAATATGATGTTCTCTGTAGATGAGTTGTAATTATCTTAGTAAAGATTTTGTATAAAACTGATGAAAGACTGATAGGTCTGTAATTTCTAATAGCTTCTTTATCATCTTTTAAATATTAATATTAATACTGCATTCTTCCAATCATCTCATTGAAAAAATTAAAAGACTGGAGTGGAATTGGGCTGAACATATTGCTATAAGAGATGATAATAGATGGACAATTGAAATCTTAAAGTGGATTCCAAGAGATTGTAAAAGATCCGGAAAGAGATCATATGTGAGATGGATGGATGAAATAAAAAAGTGTGCAGGGGTGATGTGGAGAATAGAAGCTAGGAATCGGAGAAGATAGATTGAACTTCATACTTCAGTGGACTGATAATGGTTGAACATGATAATGATATTAAAATTTATTAAAATTTTACTTGTCATTACTTCAAACTCTCATGCTTAAAGAAATCAATAAAATTTCAGCATCCGATTATTAATATTCCGTTCGATGTTCAAGTATAAATGATATGCTGAGGTAATTTATTTGCATCAATAATCAATTAATCATTATATATAAATTAGTTCACCACAGTCCTCATTTTTATACTTCACCAATATATTTTAACAATTCATTATAAAGACAAGACTACAAATAGCCGAAACAGAATCTGCTTCATATACATAATAGAATACTGACTTTATTACACTGCATCATCTCCCATTGCTTGTATTTATGATCTATTTAATGTGTGAGACAAGGATAGTAATCTGTTATTGCTTGTATTTATAGTTTATTTAAGTGCTGAGATAAGAATAGAAAATAAATTTCCATTTTTATTGTATTTGTAGTATTACATTGACAATGGATTGATGAAATATTTATTGGTAAAGTGCAAACATGAGGATTGTGATGGCATAATTTACACCCACGCAATATATATATATATATATATATATATATATATATATATTAAACTGAGCACAACAATTAGTAATTAAATCACTAGCCAAAATTAAATTGTGAATCCATTATCAATGGTTTACCAGCTAGTGCAACTTTTCAAATGCAAAGTAAGAAGACACAATACAAACAATAATTAAAATGTGAATTAGAATTTTGGATAGGTATTGATAGTGTATATTTGTTTTGAGAAATCTGCCTTGGCAAAGACACCATTGTTGGTGAATTTATAATTTAATTTTGATTAGGGTTTTAATTGTGAATTGGGTATTTAGTTTATTATATTGTCAACTTTAGCTTTTGATATATATATATATATATATATATATATATATATATATATATATATATATATATATATATATATATATATATATATATATATATATATATTATAAATGTAAAATTACAAAAAGATCTCATTATTTTCATTTGAAAATCTAGCTATCAAACTAATAGGTAAGACTACGATGAGTATGGTTTCATACTTTATCATATCTCTGTTTATTCTTTGCAATAATCAAAGAAAATTAAATTGAATAATTCAGGTTTACATTAGCTTGAAATAGTAAAGAATAATCCTACCTCTGTTAAAAAAAATTTTCTCTCTCCCTCTCCCGAAATAGTGTATTTAATAAGCATTCAATGACATTATTTTTAGTTGTTGCTTTTATCCTTGTTCACTTTTTTTAAAAGTTTAGAATTGAGAATCTATATAAAGAATTTCAATCCATATCTGTTAAACCTATTGTAAAACATGACCAATTCCTATGACATATAATTTCAACTTAACCATATCATTTTCTAAATCTAATTATAAAGTAATTTAATGCAAAGTAACAGTTTATAAATAGTTCACTTCTCCATCAACTCTCAACAAAAAATCAAACAAAAATAAAGTAATATATAAAAGGCTGCTCGAATGGGTATCTAGTATTCTTATCTAAATACTCATCTTAGTTGGAAAGTTAAAAAATGGCAATTTTTAGCAAGATTTTAATCCCAAGTCATGTTTATGAAAGATAGGTGTATTAGTCATAACACAATGAGTGTTTTAAAATTAAAGTATTAATGCCAATTAAATATGTGACTAACAGTGCGGCAGGTATTTTAATTCTTAAAAAATTCATTTTATACTGTAAAAGTATACGAGTTAACCTTTTATTTAAAAAAAGTAGACTAAGTTTTATGAATAAAATAAAACATTTTTAACAATTCTGAAATATATTAACTGACATATATATTTATATGGACACTAACGATTATGTCTTAACAAATATAATTATAAAAATTAAAGATGTATATTTTAGATAATTTTAAGCTTTTTACAGAACAAATTTCCGTCTAAAGTAAAATCTAATGTTTTCTTCTATATATGTGTGTGCATGTGTATATGATTAAAAGATCTTTTATCATGTCCATGATCTGAGGTTCTTCTTTGAACTCGATATTTCGAATGTTTCTTTGGTTCCATATAAGTTAAGAATAGTTTCTTCAGATAATCAGCCGATAGCCAACACAATTAAGGATATATTTATTGGTTCTTATCTGAAATCTCTAGATATTTGTAAAAAAAAAACATTTCTTTTGGAAGTTCATACAGTCTGATAATATCTTTTTTTTTCATTGTTTATGTTTAGATGTTGTTACAAAAATCTTTTCCTTTAAAATGGCATCTTTAAAAGTTATTTTATTCTGGCTCTTTTACCAAAATTTAGTATACTTTTATTTCTTAGTTTTATAAACTATTTTGTGCATTTGTTTGAGAAACAAAATGCCCTATCTCTCTCTATCTCTATTTATCTATGTCTTTATATATAGTCATCTCTCTATAATAATTAATAGAAATGAGAAGATAATATTAATTAAATAGAAAGACGAACATTATTACTCTTTGTTGTCACTAAGAAATTTTCAATTATTACTAAGTGACAAGTCATTATTTCTATTAATCATTATAACAACTATCCATAGAAACATTTAATTCATATCTCTATCTATCTATTTATATGTATATACACACAGACAGTTTTAATTCTAAAAGAAAACATTATGCATCTTTAGGACATGAAGAGCTTATTAAAGCTTAAATCGACATAGCACAATAAGTCATGTTAAAAAATATAGTAAGAAATAACATACAGCCATCAATAATAGAATAAATAATGGTTTAACCAAATAATAATTACATCAATAACAAATAATTTTATATTAATGAAAAATATTGCCCAGAAAATAATAAAATGAAAATTTGTCATAGCTTATACAACAACCAAAAAATCCCTTAAATTTCGAAATAAAAAACTAAATAATCAAAATAATAATAATAGTATAATGATATTCAAAGTAAAAAAGTAAATAAAATTATCCAAAAAAAAAAACATAGAAACATTTAATGGTTTAAGAGCAAATTATTAAACAGACTTTTTTTATTCTGAGACTAATTCTTGTAATAAAGAACTTCAAAGCAACCTTTAATTTGAAAATAATTATAAGGTAATAAAAATTAAAAAGTTTATCAAAAAAAGATTGCTGAATAAATTATTGTGCTACATCAATATATATATATCATAAATAGTTATAGAAAAATAGGGTTAAAAATAAATAAAATTCCAGAAGACTTTGTGTATATACACACATAACCTTAAAGGTTTTACTTAATAATCATCTTTTATATATAATTAAGTCGTGCTTACATTAGCTTAAACTGCAAATATGCATATACATTTTACTTACTTCTTATATAAAATTAAGATCTCTATTTGCATAACTATATTGCAATGTCGCTTTGATTATTATAAAAAAATACAAAAAAAAAAAAATTAGATTTTGCTGTGAATTGTATTAAACGGCCTGTTTTATATATGTTTGAAGATGATTATGTATGAATATGAACAAAAAACTGGATTTATTTGTCTGTATTTTTTGACATTTATGCCGAGATATCTACTAAAAAAGCAAATCTATTAGATCCATAATAACTTTTGTCAATTGTTAGCTGAATAAGCAAAAGAACATTTTAATCTACTTCAGTAATAGTTTGCTATTGTTTTCTTTTTAGCCTTTGTATATTAAATTCTTTTCCAAGCCAATTTAGTTACCTAGACAACAGAATACTCCAACCAATCATAAATAATTAATCATCATCAGTAATAATTTGTCACTACTTGACATTTTTTAATTAATGTAATTTATTTTAGTATTTCAATTTTAAAGCTATATCAAAAACTTTAATGAATCCTTAAATACTTAAACAAGTTTTTTCAAAAAAAAATTAAAAACAATGATTTCAGTATTAAAGTAAAATGGTAAGCTTAGCAAATACGTTCCAATAAAAACAAAGCCTAGGAGCATGGTCTTTGGAGAATTAGGGGTCTTGACTTAAGTGATGAGGTTCATCAAATGCATTTAGGCAGTTCTTGACCCAATATTTTACCCCCGACCACAATGTCTATAGCCATTTATTAATTATTTAGCAATAAGATGTGAATTATATATATATATAATAAATTATTCTAATATAAAAATATGTCAAGGTGTATAATAAATAAATTTTACTTCTTTGATTATACTTATCGGTTTTAATTCTTAAATATTCAAATTGGTATATACACTTAGATGATATTACATATGTATGTATGTCTACATATATATATATTCATTCAATGTAAATATATATGTGACTATGTAAACAGAGAAATAATTAAAAATTTTGAAAATAGTTTGCATAATTGCTTGTCTCCCCTCTCCCTCCTCACTATAATGTAAGAGCAAGATATTAATTATATATATATATAAATTATTCTAATATTTAAATATTTTATTATGTATAATAAATCAATTTTATCAATTATCATTCTTTAATATTAATATTATGTATGCATTTAGATAGCGTTATATATAAATGCATGCATGCATGTATGTGTGTATGTATGTATGTACGTATTTATGTATTTATGTATGTATGTTTATTTATTGATTATATATATATATATTCTCGTGTGAGTACAAAGATAAATTATAAAAAGTTCTTATTAAATAGTGTGTATTTGTACGTAAATATGGGGTTTTACTTATTAAGCAATAAATATACGCACACCTCGACACACAATATGCTTGTTTATTAATTAATGCCATTAAAAGTCTTTTTTTAAATATCAGAATGAGATCTAGTTAATTATTAAACAAAAGCATACAAAGATATCAAATAGCAATTATATATGATCAAAATATTTATTTAAAATCTATCAGTATTTTCAAATCGATTGTAAATAAAAATAATTATAAAAAAATGTCTTGTTACAAATTTGTCGTATAATTTTGTGTAAGAAGGTAAGTAAATATTTTCGTCTATTACTTTTAACTACCTAAGTACAAAATTAGATCCATATTTTACCTGTATTCATTAATAGTTTAAATTAATTAATAAATAAAACTCACCCACTTTAGTGGAATTATATCTCTCAATGGCTTTTTTTGCTCTTTGTCTTGCTTCCCAAAACCATTCCGAATCATTTCCAAGATATTTATATTGAACAGATAGATCCTTTGCTAAAATCTCTCCATTAGGCAATCGATAAGCAAACGCACAAAACAAATCATAATCTTTATAACCCCAGGCATCATAACAATTTCCAGCTCCAAATATATCGTCGTCTATCTCAACCATTGAGCGTACTAATGTATAAAGTAAATATTCGGAATCTAAAACTTCACGTTCAGCATTTTTCCAAATACGAGTTAAAAAATTGGCTCGATTTACAGCTACAACTGCTTGACCCCGGAATCTCCGCACACCATACTGATCTACAACTCCTTCGCCTAAACTAACATTAGTTCCCGCCGTACAGTTGTCAGTATTCCGTTCAATTTCTTCCACGGTCCGTAAAAATTTTAATACTATATCCTCTTTATAAGGTGATTCCGTATTCTCATCTTCCGTAATAATTGGTGCCATTTCCTGTTTCTCTTCCGATATTTCTTTATTTTCAACATTTTCTCGAGAATCCACACTCCGCGCATAAAATCTTAATCCTAAGTCGCACGTGCCCGTGCAGAAAAAAATTGTTAAAACGAAAAAAATTTGTTGAATATTTGTTTCCTCTTTACACTTCATAGTATCACGGCAACTCGGTATGCACGTTTACACACTGAGGGGAAGGGGGGGATGAACCATCGCAAAATAATCAGTGCGTTTACCTGCATGGATATCCAACAACAATAATAAAATTATAAGTATTTTGAATGGTCGACGTTATAAGTGTTATTGCCTGTAAAATATACTATATCCGCTTAATATATCCATAATCCATCCCTGAAGTTTGTGTAACACAATGAAGGAATTAATCAAGAAATTATCCTAATATTACAAATAATTTTATTCCCTAGCATTGTGCTTAGCAAATGCAATAATAATATATTTACATAATATATATTTTTAATTTAATTATTTTATGTGAAATCTCAATTATAACTTTACACCTTTTTTTTCGACAAATATAAATACATCTAGCAAGACACCGACTTAGGAAGAACAGTGCTTAATTTTTAAAGAGACCGCTTGTTGGCGCTTTATTTCCTTTCTGAAAGCACTGTTTTCTTCAACCTGGAGATTCATAAAAACAACCAAACTGAAATTATTTAATTTTGCATATTTTATCGTAACATCATGTGGAATGTCATTTCTTTTTTCCCTCTTTCTTTTTCTTTTTTTTTTACGAAGTAGTTAATCCATATGAAGAATAAAGAAATGTTTTGAATTCTTGATTTAAATTTTGTTCTTTTACATTTTCACTTGAGACATTCCACTCGAATGCAAAGCACCTATAAAAGAAAAAAAAATACTTATAATATGTTACATGAGCTTATAGGCATTATTTTATTTACACACATATATATCTTATTTATAAATGATGGTTATATTTATATATGCACCCACAGGCAGCTATATAATTTTAATCGGAAATAAAAATGGTAATAATAAGTTATGTGAACCTACATATTCACAACTACAAATATATGTATACAATCAAAAACACACCTATATAAATAACATTGGAGAGAAAAAACTGGTTAGTTTTTATTTTAGTGGCTTAATTTATTTTCATTATCATTTTCATTTAATGATTAAAATGCATACTATATAAAGTGTCTCGTGTTTTTATGTCTACAGTTGGAGTTCGAATTCTCAATTATTTTTTATATCACAACAAATTATTTATTTTCAAATATGCAGACCGTAAGTAATCTAATTAGTCGGTAAAAGGGTATCTATCTATTCTCAACTAAAGAGTAAAGATCCTAGGATCTCGGCTAGTCAGAGATATGCTGACTATAAAAATGAAAAATATTATTTAATATGCTAAATCTTTGGTGACTGACTAAAGTGCTTCTTAAATTCTTACGGGTATTAAGCTTATAGATACTTTTAATCTTACACACGTTTACAGAATTAAAATTTTATTTACAGTGATTCATAGAGATTATTATGTGTATGATTAAAATGTAAATAATATATATATATATATATATATGTGTGTGTGTGTGTGTAAAATGTTCCAGAAGTCTCACAAGGAAAAATAATTCAAATATATTTATTAACAAACGATTAAATACAAAAGTAACTAGCTACTAAAAAATATAGCATTATATTCTAGACTGCTTAACTTTGTGTTGCGTCATTCTAACAGAATTATTGTAACGTTTTAAGAAAGATGATCCTCACATGATAAACTGTATAGTAATGTTTTGAGGAAATCATGTAATAATGTGATATAATTATTGGTCCATGTTGTTGTAGAAGACATAAAACGATGTTCTTTTACTTTTATCATTCTAATCATCAATGTATCCGTTTGTTATTTTTATATAATTCTTAATCGTCTTTCCCCACTTAACATTTGACAGCTGTCTGACAATATACTGCACCACTACTATATTACGATGTGCATTGATTTCAGCGATATTGTTTAGAAAATTATGTGTGTGACTGTATTTATGTATGTGTGTATGTATATTAGATATTATAGAGTTGATTGAAATCTAAAATCTGGTTAGATTTATTCCCATCTTGCTATTTCTTACATCGGCGCTAAGGTTGATTATGAAATAGTAAACAAAAATGTGTACAACAAAATCAAAACTATTTGCAAACAATATATAAAATTACTACTCTACATAATAAATCTTCTTTAGTTGTATATGTGATGGGAAGTACATTGCTAATTCTTTATCAAAGTCACAAAACCCATATTTATAGACTTAATATTCTAATTCACAATTATTCATTTAGTTATTAAAAGTTTAAATTATCCCTATCACTTAATACAACCCTAATTCACAAGCATCCTTTTTAAGACATCTTATAACTCAACTTCTATCCCTAATCTAAGTGAACATTATCTAACAAATTCGAATATTTTTTCTTTTAAATCTTTCAAATTCTTACAATATAATAAATATTAATATAATCTCTATTCTAGAATATTTTTATCCTTTAACTTTTATTAATAAACCAACTTATTTTTACAGTTTTTAGTAATTAATCACTTTATCACCTGAATGTTTTTAGACTACAAATCAACAACCTTAGCTTTCTCAATAATAATATTCTATCCAAACTTCTATTATAACTATATTCTATGCTTTCTTCTATATATTTTTTTTGTTTTCTAATTTTCTAAATATTTTCAGTTTTTTTGGATTTTCTCCCTATCTAATTAATACATTCACTTCTTAACCTTTTTACATTTCATTTTCATTGATTTTTAAATAATTTTATTTCATTTTTTTATAGAAATTCACTGAAACAAATTTTCATTCATCTTTTTGCATACTAAATTGCAGTTCATATTCACTTTATTTTTTCAAAAATGCCTGAATTTTGCCATTACTTCCTAAAATAAATTATACATTATATTATTATTTAATCAGAATCATATTTTTATTCTTCTCATTTCATAATTGTTACATGATAATAATAGTCTTATATTTGTTATTTCTCTTTTTTGTATTGTTTTTAAAAAATTTCTTTTCCCAGTTCTTACTAAATAATCACTTGATTGGTATTCCCATATCAAATTTTTATAATGCATTATTAAACAATAATGTAGATGTAGGTGGCATGACAGTAATTGCTTTGGATAACATATGCATGCAATGTTGTACTAACACGAAATTAGTGATCAACACAATATTGGTGGATATAATAAGCCTAAATTCAATATCAATAAAAATTCTAGCAATATCAAAATTTACATTTTTTTATTATGGTGATTTAGTCTACAAGATAGTCTTTCTCAAGTGAAGGCTACAAACAAATAGCTGTCAATTTTTTTTGTTTTCATAAAATGTATAGTGTCAGAACCAAAATGATTAAGTGAAAACATCTTTTTGATCTTTTTTGTCTTTTATGAGTGTAAGGAATCAAACAAGTATCAAAGAAATAAGTGAAGAAATAGAAAAATTGTTAGTAAAACGTCTAAAAGATAAAGCTGTGCCAAAGGATTGGAAGAATTCAGTAGTAATATTAATATTTAAGAAAGTAAAAAATACAATTTTAGAAATTACAGATATATCAATCTTTTATCAGCCTATAAAATCTGTACCAAGATTGCAAGTTGACTACAGCAAACATTGTAATTAAATGAACCAAAAGTACAAATTGAATTAGCACAGTGAATAACATCCAAGTATTTAGAGAAATAGAAAGGACTAATAAATAAGTATCACCATTATGCTTTAAATTTATAAATCATAAAAAGATATTTGATTATATAAACATTTTTATCATGATTAAAGTTTGGACCATTAAAGTCTAGATCAGGATTTTATCATATTCTAAAAAATATTTATCAAAATGCAGTAGTGTTGGATAAATTGCATGATGATATTAAGAACATTAACATTGATAAGGATTTCCAAAATTTTTACAACAATTTTATAAGAAGTATTCTGAGAGTTAAATGAGCAACTACAAGAATAAAATATATGGATCTTATTTAAATCAACTAGAGCACTAAAGTACAATCCAATGAATTTTTATTTTTAAAAAAAATAATAAGCATTTATTTTTATATAGCGCTGTGTTTACAATTGTATTACATTCCAATATCAGCCTTTCAAGCTAATTGTGCATGTGCTTTGTGAGTGTTAATAATAAATGAATACTTCCCCCTCCAATGCAAGATACAGTATTTATGTAGGAATAAAATGAATCACCTATTCCTACAACTCAAATGCTTATATATGAGCAAATCTGAATTACTGGCAAGGAAAGCGTGAGGAAAGACCACTCACTTTAAATTTCACCGACATCATTCATTCAGACATCGTAAGTAGTAATTTAAAGTGAGTGGTCTTTCCTTACGCTTTCTTCAGATTTGCTCATATATAAATAAGCATTTGAGTTGTAGGAATAGGTGATTCATTTTATTCCTGCATAAATACTATATCTTATATTGAAAAGGAAAGTATTCATTTATTATTAACCCTCACAAAGCACGTGCACAATTAGCTTGAAAGGCTGATATTTGAATGTAATAAAGAAACATGAATTAGAAAAGTGATCTAATATGAATATATTGGTCATATTATTAATAGATAAACATCATGGATAGATTTAATCATAGAATTAAACTTGGATGGAGACTTTTGATAGAAATAGTCTTTAATATTAAAATTAAAAGGAAATATGCTAATTTGTTTGAGAAGAAAGATTTTAAATAGATTTTTAATAATTAATGTTTTAATACTTTTGCAGTGGATCTGTGATTTGGGGACTAACAGAAGAATAATACTGATATTTTCAAACCATTCAAAATGTATTATGAGATCATTTTGGAAGTGACAAAAAGAGACCAAAAGTGAAATAGATGGGTGAGAGAACAAATAATTATCCATATTATCATTTAAAGAATTAAAAGACTGAAATAGATCTGATTTGGACATATTTCTAGAAAAATATCAATAAACGACTCAGTCGAAGTTTTAAACCGATCCCAAGTGCTCGTTAGTTATTTAGAAAGAGACTATATAATAACTGAAATACAGGTTTATTATATACCTGTATCAATATATGTAATATAGGGTATATGAGCACAGACTTTCACATGAATCACCATTCACCATTCTATCTCATCTCACTGATTAACTTGAACACATATAAGTTGAAAAGATAAATATTCACCAATATACATATTTCATGCTAAACCAGCAATCATCCATTGGTCCAGATTATCATCTCTACACATATATGCAATAAGTGATCAGATATATATTAAGATTATCAATCTTCACACTTTAATGGACAAGCTTCAATCCACTCCACACTCCAACTCTTCAACTGTCCATTCAATTCAAAATCTGATGATGGAACGCTCAAATGCCTATATGTGAAATGGATGGATAAAATAAGAAAGTTATGTGGTGCGATATGGAGAAAAAAAGCTAAAATAGAAGAAGCTGGATTAAATTTGGAAACGTCATCCTGCAATGGATAGATAGGGCTTGAAAATTATAATGCTGATATATAATAATCATCAAAATACTAATTATAACTTTGATCATAATAAAGTGAATAATATAACACTAATTTTAAAAAAATAATTGGAAATATTACAAATTTATATTAATTATTTTATAGCCACAGGGTCGGGTGATGACTCTGCCCACTCCATTTCCTACATTAAATTATATGAAATGATAAAAACAGAAAAGCAACAAAAGCATAGTCCAATGCTTCATTATTATTATTTCTCTCAAAATAAATGAACTGGGAACAAAAATTTAGATCTCTTTATTACTTTAATTAAACATCAAGTTAAACAAATGAAATTACAAATAAGATTTTAGCCAACTTAGCTTTAATTATATATGTGCATATGTGTGCGCTTTAAGAAAAATAAACTGGATTTTTTATATCTGAATGTAGTCGTAATCTTGATGGAATGATTTACAAGTTATTACAGAACTCACCGCCAGAGCCCGACTGAAAGCAGTGTGTAGCATTTATAATTTAATATTGTCCACTTCTTTTGACATTATTATTAACAAAGTTACTTCTACTTAGATTCAGTTTTATTAATAAATTGTCACTATTTTTTTTTATTTTCCTTCACAAGAATATGTATATGAAAAATTTTATATATTTTTTTTCTTCCTGAATTAACATAGGGGTGTTATTGATAAAATCAGGAGCTAACAATTTGTGAATGAATGCCAAGCTTTTTTTTTATGTTTGTCAATTTAATGGCATTGTTATACTTATCTGAGTCCGGGTGGTGTTCAGACAAAGTCACTATACTATTGTTATTATTTACGTATAGATAAATATATATATATATAACCATATATAAATATACAATTTTGATTTTAAACTTTTTTAATAATATGTATTAAATTTTGCATACACATGTTGATATACTTTACAAATCATATAATTAATTATTTTTTCTTTCATGTTTTTGATTTTCTATTCAACTTTATATTTTCAGTACTGTGCTCTATAATCATATATATATATATTCATTTCAACAAATTTTTGTTGAATAATATAATAATTTTTAGCTTCATAATTCAAATAGTAATTTGTGTGTGTGTGTGTGTGTTTGTGTTTGGTGTATTTGAATATGTATATATAATAAAAATAATACAGTGTAATGATAATAATATATTTTATAAGGAATTATTATATACCACAGAAATAATTTCAATTAATTTCTAAACCTTTTTCAATTGAAAGTAAAGGATATCATGTTATACCTCAAGCTTCACCACATTATATCTCAAGATTCATGCACTTTTAATATTTGGACATTGTCTCTTAGTTAAAGTGAGTCTATTTTTATTTATCAAAATTGCTTTCTTAAATTTTCTTTCCTCATGAAGAATTTTTTTTATTTTCTACATAGAAATTGAAAATAAACTCACATGTACTTTCATAATCAAAAAAAAAAAAAAACAGATGCCATTATTAAATCATTACTTCTTTTATTTTTTATACTTTATATAACACTTGATACTCTTTTAACCATTTTTCAAGCATACATCTGATTCATCTATGTATAAAGCCTTGAACTTAAATAAAATCTGATATACAACATTACCTTTTTGTTTCACATGGATAATATTTGTTTTAATTATTTACTAATCTATTAACATTATATTTTAAAAAATATATTTATTGACATTATAACATTATATGGAACTGAAAATGAGATATTAGATAAATATCTATTTTAAAAAAAAAAATTGCCTTGAGCATTTGAAGCATATACATATCAATTTTTTATCATTAACTTTCTGCTCCTTTAAATTAGTATACAGTATATATACTTTTATAAATTGGCATAGAGTATAATAAATTTGTTTACTATTATACCCAACTTCAATCAACTCTTTTGTAAATATATCAGTGTTATGTGATTTATAATTTTCATAACGATATAATGTCTTATTGTGAAATAAAAAGATCTAAGACTTGTCATCTTATGCACAACTGATACTATTGATTTATAATACATATAACCATTTTTTTGCAAATGTTTGATTATCAAGAACAGGTAGGTTATTAAGTTATAAATTGACAATCAAAGCATTGCAAGAAAGGGATTTTATATATATAATAATTAAATATATGTATAACATTTATATTTTAAGCTAGATGTAATTAGAAGAGATTTGAACCCAGACTTTATATATGTGCAAGAGATGATAAACTGGACCAACTGATGAGTGCTGGTTCAGCATGAAACATGAATATTGGAGATCATTTATCTTTTTCACATGTATGTGGCCATGTGTATTAGTTATATAAGATGGAGTGGAAGAATAAAGAGTTTGAAAATCTGGGTTCAAATCCCTTTTAATTATATATATATACTGAAATGGTGTATATTGGCACACATCCCATTTCATCCACTATGTTCCATAGAAGTAACTGTTCTATGTTTAAACCCTGCCAAGTACAAGCATATTCATGTATATAT